>CM064510.1:18344386-18416899 GCA_032716605.1 Paralithodes platypus | reverse complement strand
GAAGGCGGTGCTGGTTGGGGGAGGGGCGTCGACTGACCTGGGTACAGAGGTGCATGGGGGCAGTTTCGTTCGGTGGGCCACCCCTTCGGTGATTCACGGCGTCAGGCAATAGATACATAGATTAGATTAATAATATAATATATTATATATATATTTATATATATATTATGTGGGTGGCAGGGTAGGGGGAGGGAGGGTAGGGGGAGGAGGGTATACTGTATTGATAATAATACTAGCCTCAGTAATATTTTATAGTGGGCAAGGGGGGGAGTTAGGGAGGTGGGGGAGGAAGGGAGGGGGAGGGAGGAAGGGAGGGGGAGGAGTATATATAATAAATAGATACTAGCTCAGTAATATTTATGGGGGGCAAGGGAAGGGGGAAGGGGGGAGGGGGATAGGAGGGGGAGGAGGAGGGATGGGAGAGTATAATAATTATTAATAAGATACTAGCCTACTACTATGATATGGGGGGCAGGGAAGAGGTGAGGGGAGGGGGTAGGGAGGGGAGGATATAATAATAATATAAATAAATAGATACTAGCCTAGTATATTTTATATGGGCAGGGAAAGGGGGGAGGGGGAATGGGAGAGTAAATAATATATAATAAATAGATACTAGCCTAGTAATATTTATATGGGGCAGGGGGAGAGGGGCAGGGGTGGAGGAGGGGGAGGAGTAGAATAATAATAATAATATATACTAGCATAATAATAATATATTGAGGCTCTATGGGGAAGGGCGAGGGGTATAATGGGAGGAGGGAGGAGGGGGTATAAAAATTGGGGGAGGGAGGGGAGGGGGTATAATTGGGGAGGGAGATGAGGGGGTAAAATTTGGAGGAGGGGGGGGGGTATAATAATAATATAATAAACCTACTAGCCTAGTAATATTTATATGGGGGCAGGGGGAAGGGGGTGGTGCGGGGGGAAGGGGAGGGAGTATAATAATATATAATAATAGTCCTAGCATAATAAAATATATATTTTAGGCTATATGGGGGACAGGCGAGGGGGTATAATGGGAGGAGAGGAGGGGATATAATGGGGGCGGAGGGGGGAGCGGGGTAATGGGGGAGGGATAGATGGAGGGGGGTATAATGGGGGGGAGATGAGGGGGTATAATGGGGAGGGAGGGAGAGGGGTATATCTGGGGAGGGAGGGGGAGGGGGGTATAATGGGGAGGGAGGTATAATGGGGGAGGGAGTGGAGGGGGTATAATGTGGAGGGAGGGGAGGGGGGGTATAAATGGGGGGGGAGGGGGAGGGGGACTGGGGGAGGGAGGTTTTAGGGGTATAAAAGGGAGGGGAGGGAGCATAACATACCATAAATACATAACACTAATTATAATTATGATATATATGTGGTGGGAGGGGGAGGGGGCATAACATACATAAATACATAAACACGAATTATATTATATTATATATATATATATACTCTTAATGCCTGTAGTTATCTTGATTAATAACTATTTAGTTTTATATTATCAACTTGCATATACAAAGTTTTTACGTATAACTTTTATTTTAATTACCATTAATAATAATGCTTTAGGTTTTAGATGAATGTTACTTACAATATGGATATCCAGGATCACAATAAAGGGGTTTAAAGAATATTAATTATTGTCTCAGAATTCCAGCTTTATTATTGCATGTTTATAATCCCTTTTGAATTGTGTGTATCAATCTACAACTCGTAACGCTACATAATTGGGTGTATATCAGTATAAAAAGAGATTATGATAGTTAACTAAACAAATTATATTTTGTCTTACAATAAAACATTGTAGATAAAAATAAGAAATATATATATATATATATATATATATATATATATATATATATATATATATATATATATATATATATATATATATATTGTTCCACTTCTTAATACTTTGTCCAACCACCATTATTGTCAATTATACTCTGCAACCTCCTAGGTAGAGAAGATACATGGTTATAGATGGTTCTCTGGTTCCGACGGAATAGCTCCCACTCCTCCATAGTGTGCTGCAAGAGCCGCTGGGAAGTTCGTTCCTGGCCAGGTTCCCAACTGTTGACGATGTTGCCCCAGATGTTTTCGATAGGGTTTAGGTCACAACCTTTGCTTGGCCACTGGAGGAGGTAGATGTCGCGCTGTTCTCCAAACCACTGTCGGATGATCCTTGCAGTGTGAATGGGACAGTTATCCTGTGTATAGAAATATGCATCATTTACAACATTATCATTACATTATGTTCAATGTTAACAATAAGAACCAAGTCGATATCATTACATGAACTAAAATGAAGATCTTTATTGTAGCAAATATAGTTCATACCGTACTGGGTAAAGGTTTTTATTGCATTAATTTAATAATTTTCCTATGAAATAAGGTTTCATTAATGCACTTACTGTTACCAAGAATACCAACTAAATACCATACATACTAGTGGGGATATTTGTACTGTATAGCTTGCTCTCTAATAAGTTGATAAGATTAAGCTTACTTAAATTTAATTGATGCATAAGGAATCATCAAACTAGCGGGATCTCTATTTCTATCGTATTTACCTCTGCTCCAATCAGGGTATATGCTACACATCGTTATAAGATCAATGAATATATATAAATCGTGTAAAGATGTACAATTATTTGCAAAGTGATGTTTTTTTATAAATAAATTTCCTTTTTGTATAGAACTGCAGACCAGTCCTTAACGCCTAACCTCATACAAGAACGGGATTTACCTCTTTATAATTCATTGTAGGGTAATCTGACGAATGAGTGTGCCTCATCACAATGAATTATAAACAGGTAAATCCCAATCTTGTATGAGGTTAGACGTTTAGGACTGGTCTGCAGTTCTATATAAAATAATTGTCCTGTCAGTCTGGAAAATAATACCAGACTAAAAATAAATAAATAAATAAATAAATTTACTTATGACGTAGTAGTGCATTTCCTCGATGAAGATATCGAAGAAAGACATACAAATTGTCCCTCTATTTATTTTTATATATTTCAGGAGGGGAATATTTTAGGTAATTCTAAATAAAACCAATTCTCAATTCTCAACCGTTTCTCAATAACTGTAATTCCACAACGGTTGAGTATTAGACATATGTTTGTATATAGAGTATTTTGTGCTTAGAATTACCCAAATATTCACCTCCATGAGTATGGAGTATCTAATTATACTGGTGGGATGCCCTGTATAGAAAGTATATAAGTTTAAAATACCTGCATGAAAATAATGCGCTCAGGAAAGGGTAGAGCCATAGCACGCACTGAGGGCACCATCACCTCCTCCAGAATCTCTAGATACTTCTCTGCCGTGAATCTTCCTTGGATCTCTGCCAATTCTCCAATACCATACAGATGTATCCAGCCCCAGACGTTACATGTGACGTGTCCACTTCTAGCCACCTCGTGAATGTTCTGTTCATCATATCTGGTGTTATTTGTACGCCAGCAGTGGAGACGACCATGGGTAGTAGAAGCAAATGTCTTTTCATCACTAAATATTTCCCTGCCCCAGTAATCGAGGTCGTTGTCAACATTTTCCAAAGCAAATGCAAGCCTTGCTTCCCGATGATGCTGGTGTAGCTTTTCTTTAACAGCTGGTATCCTGTGATGTATACCAGCATCATGGAGCCTATTTCGGACTGTCCTTGCTGATATTGGCAACTGCAGTTGTTCCGTTAATGATACAGCATTTGTGAGAGGGGATTCCACTATAGCTTCCACGATTCTGCGGTCTTCTGCTGCAGTCGTCTTCCTAGGACCGCCACATCTTGGTTTATCCTTCAGGTTGCCACTTTGTTCCCAATGCTGGCACCAAAGCCTCACAGTTGACTTGTATATTCCCATTTGCCTGGCTATACCACCGATAGAAGTGGCAGCTTTCCTCATGCCGACAATCATTCCCCATCTGCAGAGCTTCTCTTCGTGACGATTCATCTCTTGGAGGAACAGGGAAAATGCGAACGAGGCAAAGGTTGGGAAGGCTATGCCTGACCTAGCTAATATTACCCTTGATAACACCACCGTGATAAGAGAGGTATGAGCGTCCTGACGTCACAAGTAGTTTTTACTCCAAGTATCACTGATGTTCGAATCTTCTATGAATCCTTTTGTCTATATATTAGTATATAGCGCAATCAAATACAGGATAAGCATATACCAGTTCGTATAACTTTTCAGCATCTTATTATGTAAATAATAACCACGGAGGCGAAAGATAGAGGGTGCCACTAAACAATTCCAGAATTATCATTGATCAACACCTGCCTCAAACATTGGTAATATGATCATGTGTGATAAACATACATTTATAGAGTTTAAGAGAGTAATGACATAAGTTAATGTCCTGCCTGTATATTAAACAAAATAGTAATACAAATACATAAAACATAATCGTGTGTGTGTGTGTGAAGTTGGGGAAATAGGTAAATACAAAATTAATTTGCTTCATTTTGCATCGAGTTCATGGAGAGGTCTCACTCACTCTCTCTCTCTCTCTCTCTCTCTCCACAATATATATATAGCAGTTAATGAAGTTAAGGAATAAATTAATTATTTAATTATTAACACCTTACGAGCGGCCTATGCGGTTTATTTATGTGTACCGCCCAGCGGGGTGTTTTTAGCCAAAATAGGGCTGTTTACGTGATCATTTTCATGCCTAAATAAGACCCAGAACGTAAAACAAGTATCTATCCCTGAAAGGGCATAAACAGAGCTTTCGAATGACACCATAACGATCCTTGTATGATGGATAGTTTTCTTGCAATAACCGTGCAACGCGAGTGCAAAAAGCAGGTAATTCGGTACTTTCGGTACATAATTGAGTATGTAGCGAGTGAGAGAGGGAGGAGGGAGCTGAGATTTGTGTCAGTAGGTTCGCCGCGGTGGTCTGGAGCAGTCATACGCTCGCTAGTGTCCTGCCACCACTTGTCTCTCTCTCTCAGCCACATTACGTGCTGAAATTGCCACTCGAGTTATGTCGAGCGCCGCCACATAGTCCAGCTTTATTAAATACGACTTAAGTGGTGAGCCGCTAATAAAGGGTTAAGCAAATAATTATTTAATTCTCTAACCATCACAACTAGATTCTGCCATTTTTCTCAGGTATGACCCTAAACCAGTGATGCTAGTTTGGTGAATTATATCCATTCGGCCTTCCCTCTTCAGGCTAGCGACCTGTAGCGAATTCATTTTTCGGTTGAGATATTAATTCTGACGAAGCGGGACAGATTTTTCTACCGAAAAATCAGGTCACTATCGCTCACTATCTTTAAGCTTGCGAGCGGTAGCCAGCTCCTTTAGAAAAATGTATCCGGCTTCGCCAGAGTTCATTTTTATACCATAAAATCAGCTCGCTACCGTTCGCTAGCCTGAAGAGGGAAGGCCGAATAGATATCATTCACCAACCTGACATCACTGCCCGAGACATCCCCCCCCCCTCACCCACACACTTTCGCGCCGCCCCGTGCAAGCCTTCCCTGCCTTCCTCCCTTATTGAAATAATGTCCTTGAGTTCTATCAAAATTCATCTAACTTACTGTAGGTAACTTTAGATTAGATTAGATTAGAGGTAGATAATGCCCGTACTGTATCTTAGTAACATAACTAATGAAATACGTCAGGCAGCTATGGTAGTGATCATAGGACTGTCCACACAAATGGAAGAACCAGGTTGTAGAAAATAATATTTCTTTCGATTCTCTTACAATTAACGTGCTTGCACAACCACTCCTTTTTCCCGTAGTAATACAAGTAATAAACACAGAACATTTGAGGAAGAATATGATATATTATTTGTAACCATTACTGTTTATCATCAATTATTAATGCATTCCTTCTTGTTCAGATCAATGTTAATATATGCTATTTTACTTACTACTTGACTATCTGTCTAGTTCTTGTTCCCCTCTCCCTCTCGCTCTCTCTACACATACACAATATATATATACAATACATATATATACCAGTTAATGAAGTTAGGAATTAATATTTCAAGCCAGGGATGTAAATCAAAGCGAGTTCCATGAACCATTTCCCGAATCCTACCGATCACCACCCGTCTCTGTTTTGAAGGTGGCTGATGTATGACAACCACAGCTGAACCAAATTTATACGATGTCTAAATATGCTTATTAATTCCTTTCCTCATCACCAATGTATACCACTAATAATATAATTCAAATATATTCAGTAGAGCATATACACACTATTCATGTACTTGATCATTATGCTCACTTGCCTAATTATTATAAATTAGTTATATTATTATAATTAAGGATTATTGGCAACCGATCTGCCAACCATATTCGTCGTTACATATTTCACTCTCATTCATTCACAAATCTTTTCCAATACTACGCCGAGGTGTGTGCTAGGGTATAGAGGCAGACCCAAGGGCGTATAAAAATTCCCTTCCGCAACTGTATATGCATAGCCTACATACATGCAACTCACACACTAAATACACACACACACACACACACACACACACACTGTGACGCCTACCAGCGTTGGCACAATCGCCTCCCGTTAGCCACTAGCGCTCGCCAGGGCAGTGAAATGGGCTACAGTTATCAGAGAATGTTGTTCTTTCTTTCATAGTACTTTCATTGTTACAGACAGTCCAGTGGTGGTCTTTATTTTCGTCTGTGACAACGGGAAGTATTTTATATCATGAGTAGAATATAAGATGCATTGTAGTGAAGTTGAGAGAGAGAGCGAGCGGGCAGCGTGGGGGTAGTGAGTGTTGCTTCCTTCCTCCCTCCTCCCTCGCTCGGAGGAGTTTCCCGCCCGCGCGGGCATTTTCCCGTATTTGATTGGCTGGTGGTTCTTGGCGCGTCATAGGGGCCTGCTGCCTTGTGACGTATCGGCCTGTGATTGGCCGACCACCATACCTTTGTGGGATCTTGAGGGTCTCGAGGAGCTACCCTCCTCAGAGCATGCTAGGGACGCACATGACTAACATCCTTTTTACAACTGTCCCCCATATCTCCACCATTCTGATACTGTCTCTCTCACTCAACTTCCTTCTTTCATTGCTCTAATCTTTTAACGTCACAGCACTCCCTTTGGGTTCTGTACACGATTTCATATCGGCCCATCGTATTGTGTGCATCGCTCTCATATATATTTCCATGTATTAGAATAGGTTATAAGGGTTCTTAGTCTATGGAGGTTGGATGACTCTGTGTGTGTCTCCCTCAGTGTCCTTAGTTTATGGAGGTTTGATGACTCTTCGTGTGTGTCTCCCTCATTATCATTTGTGCTCTGCTGGGTTATTTAACCCTTAACTAGCGGCGCGCAACATAAGTTGAGTATAATAAATCTGGACTATCTGGCGGCGCGCGACATAGGTCGTGTGGCAATTTCAGCACGTAATGTTGCTGAGAGAGAGAGACAAGTGGTGGCAGGAGAGTAGCGAGCGTATGACTGCTCCAGACCACCGCGACGAACCTACTGACACGAATCCCACCTCCTCCCTCCCTCTCTCACTCGCTACATACTGAATTGTATGGGGAAAGTACCGAATTACATGTTTTTTGCACTCGTGTTGCGCGGTTGTTGCAAGAAAACTAGCCGTCATAAAAGGATCGTTATGGTGTCATTGGAAAGCTCTGTTTATGCCCTTTCAGGGATAGATACTTGTTTTACGCTCTGGGTTTTATTTAGGCATGAAAATGATCACGTAAACAGCCCTATTTTGGCTAAAAACACCCCACTGGGCGGTACATATAAATAGACCGCTAGCCCGCTAATAAGGTGTTAATGCTAGACTGGGATAAGGCTTCTGTTGTTGTTGTCACCGATGTGTGTATGGTTTTCTTATACCTACATGACTTCGACGGTTTCTGTGGTAGCCTAGGTTGTTCTTTTGGTTGTCTTTTGCGAGTGCAGCATTGTGTCGTAAGAGGGCATTAGCCTACTACCTTATAACACAGTGCTGCCTCTTTGCTTGACTTTAGAGGGATCGCCAGGGTAGAACCAGATACTTGAGATCTGGATCTACCAAGAGAGCATCCCCGTCATTAACGTAACTTTAATCATACCGCCTTAAGGACAACGCTAGCCTATGAGCCTGTCTTGCTCAGCTACAGATTCCTAACCTTGATATCCCAGCTAGACTTTATTCGCCTAGCAGACATTAGTTAGGAGATAAGCTCATTTTGATATGTACGCATTATTATTCACAGCATTTATGAGTCTAGGTTGTTGTTGAGTTGCACAACCATAGCAGACTGTTTCGTTGATGAGGAAGTAATTCTTTTAGTGTCGAGCATTACTGCCGTTGCGCATTTATTCTCGTGTCAGTTAACATTATATGTCCTATCTTTTAGTGTATTCAGTCTACACGTATGGTGTCCTGCCTCCTGCCTTTATATAATTTAAGATACGAGCATCTTATGAGCATCAGACTTTCTTCAGAAGTTTCCAGGTCTATGCTGTAGGACTATACTTCACTTTCTTTCAGATAGGAGTGAAGATTTTGTTGTTGTTTAGAGTAACTGTATTGAAGCATCTTTTTATTGTATTAAATCTTGCAGCGATTTAATTGATCTTTCCATAGCTTCCCTTTTATGCATTTTAACGTAACTTGCATCTTGTTTGTTATCAGGCTATACCAGTGTGGGTTAGCCTGATGTAGAGTACATTTATGCCCAGTTAAGGATACTCTGTTTCGCAGATTAACTCTGGAGGGTATAGGTGTTTTTGTTCGCCGGCATATAAGTTTAAGGGTTTGGATCTAGCGTACCGTTGTTGCATAGTGCCATATTACTAGTCCAATCATTAAGTGCCCTTGTTTTATTCGTAGCCCCGGTCGTAACAAATGGCGACCTTGCCAAGAATCTTATTTTAGTAGAAACCAGGATACATTTGTTGATTATTGCAGTAATAACAAATATTGCCCTTGCCTGGTATCTAAGGAAGAATTGCAGGATTGTTGGACATTTGTTTTTTGAGGAATATTTTGGACACATGGATTTTTTTTTTGGCAAGGTAGTATAGCACTTGAGTTGTCTTCGAGCATTTTATATTTTTGAGTGAATAGTGCTACATGAGAGTTTAGATTTTTTTTTTTTTTTTTATATACGTTGAGAATTTTCGGTGGACGAACGACGGATCAATGTACAGTGAGGACACAGTACGGGAAGCAGACTCTGAGGTGCAGCAGCTAGGTTTGTTAGAAGGCATTAGAGTAGTAACTAGTGAGGAGGATGCAAGGAAGTTTCTGGAGATGCCTATTACTGCTAACCGGGTGTCGGGGATTGATCGGTATGGTCTCCAGTGTTTGGCCCCGGTCATGGGGCATGTGGGCACCAGCAGCATGTCGAGAGGTGACCTAGTGGCCTGGGTGCTCGGCGGGGTGCGTGGGGCTTCGGATGGAGCGGGAGCTGG
The DNA here is from genome assembly GCA_032716605.1 of Paralithodes platypus. Taxonomy (NCBI): domain Eukaryota; kingdom Metazoa; phylum Arthropoda; class Malacostraca; order Decapoda; family Lithodidae; genus Paralithodes; species Paralithodes platypus. The sequence continues at coordinate 18,407,492 of CM064510.1, read as the reverse complement.
GGCACCTTCGGCCCAGCCCCCATTCCACTCGACTCCTACCATGGCACCCCCTCGGGCTCCGGAGCCGGGTACGTTCCCGCAGGCCGATAGTCACTGGCAGCGTGGTTTGTCACTGGGTGGGTCTCCAATTGTTGCATCTCCTCCTCCTCAAGGTTTAACTGCAGATATGATCTTCCAGCTTGAGATGGCTAAGATTCAGCAGCAGCAGCAGGCGGCTGAGCTTGAGCAACGAAAGCATGAGCTTGAGCAACAAAAGCATGAATCTGAGATTGAGATGGCCAGGATTCAGGCTGAGGAGAGAAAGGCCATGTACTGTGCAGACAGAGATCTTGAGAAGTCTCGGGTGGAATCGACAGGGCAGCGTCTCGGTGCTGGGAATCGAGGTCTTGATCAGTCTTCATCGCACCTTCTTAAGTTAGTCCCTATATTTGACGAGTCGGGTGTCACCGAGTTTTTGCTGCGTTTTGAGAAGAAGTGCCGGGAGCACCAATGGCCCGAGGTTAAGTGGGCAGCCCTTGTTTCCTCTAGATTGGTTGGCAAACGACTCAAGGCATATGATGCGTTGCCCTTGGAGTCTTGCATCGATTATGAGGTATTGAAGGAAGCTGTTCTGCGGGCGTACGAGTTACAACCAGAGACTTATAGGTTGAAGTTCTGGGGTGGGGTGTTAAGAAGGGTCGTGAGTGCACTTTTCTAGAACATGCCCGGGAACTGTCTGATTCATTGATAAATTGGCTGAGGTCAGAGAAGGTGACGACGTTCGTAGAGATTGAGCAGTTAGTCCTTCTAGAGCAATTTTTCAAGTGCACCGGCGGCGACCTGACTTTGAACCTTAAAGAGAAACGTCCTAAAACTCTACAGGAGGCAGCTGAGATGGCTAACCTTAGGCTATCGCTGATTCGTGGGTGCGGGTCTGCACAACGGAACGATGCAGGTAACAAGGGGTGCAATACTCCACCCCCCCGGGTCAGTGATACACCATATAACAATATAAACAAGAGCAATGATATTGTCGGGAATAGGGTAATGATCCCGACAGGTTTTGGTCCAATAGGACATTTGAATTTGGCGGTATCGTATCGCTTGTACGATTTCGGCTGGTTCTTTGTGTATTGTAGTTTATTCTTAAGTTAGGTTAAATATTAACTGTAATGTATAAATATCTACATCAGCTCTAGATGTATTATGAAACCAAGTTATGGGTTATAATTATTACGAGCCGGCAGCCATATGTAATTTCGCGAAGCGATCGGAAGCCGGCCCTTTAGTCTCTCAAACAACACCGTACAGTCAACATCTCCTCCCCCGGCCCTGACTCAACCCACAGTTCACCATGTGCTACAAACTAATAACAATATTAACAACAGTCTTACATCACCAGTCCTCACTCCTCTAAGCTAAGTTCATTGTATCGATATTGTATTATGTGAACATTCCTACATGTCATGCAATTGAATTAGCCGCGTGTGGGGGACTGGATTACACCCATCGAATACCTCGTTGGTAATTATATTATAACTATTTGTTGGGATATTTCATGTACCAGTGATATGTAATTTAACCTCTTTATCTAAATTCCTGATAAATATTGGTCCTTCGTGCCCTAAAGCTTCCTTACTGTAGTACCGTTTTGTTTGCTTCCTTGACGCTTGTGGGCTTACAAATGGCTGCCGCCTCGCGCGTTGTTGGCCGCCTGCCATTTCCCTAGTTTAGGTCCAGCTTCTTCCCTCGTTTTTTTTACCGTCTAGGCGCCGTCTCTATCTTTTTTGGGACTTGTTTCCAGGGTTTTTTTGGGCGTGTGTTCCTTGGCGTTTTTTGGTGGGTTAGCTGGGCTGGAAATTGGGGTAGGGGTAATTTCGTCGGTCCCCATGTTGCGCTCTTAGGCTAGGCTAGGCAGTCTAGGCCTGCAGGTGTCTGTGGTGGCTATTCATTCGCTTTGGTGGTGTGCCTGTGGTGTTAGTTGTGTTGTGTCATTGTGGGACTCGTTCTTAATTTTGCTAGTGGGGAGGGTTCTCATGTGACCTTTTATCTTTAAATTTCATAATAGCCTAGGCCTAGTTGCTTAAAGTGGCGGTCATGAGTGTCGGTCTTTGTTAATTCCTAAGCGATTGACGGTTAATAGTCAGACCTCATGATTGTAGCTTAACCAACTAGGCTTACCTGTAAAGGGCTTACAATAATTAGTGCTTCACCTTACCCTTTCTTTTAATGGATTTAGTATTTAATTCTTTTGTCTAGTCAGATAATTTCCTTTCGTTAGTTTATATTAAGGGGACTGTAGGTATTATGTAATTCTTTTTGAGTAATTTATTAAGTAATGGGGGTTTGCCGCTGTTGATTCCTAAGCGATTAACGGTTTGTAGTCTGACCTCATTGTAGTTTAAGTTGCTTAAAAATTAAACCTTAACGATGACAGATTTGAAGAAACTTAAGATTCTTAAGGGAGGGATGAAGGGAAGTTTAAATAGAGGTTTAAGAGATCTTGATGAATTTTTAATAAGTGCCACGGCTGATCAGATAAAAGGTAAAATTGCTACTGTTACTAAATCGCTAGCTACTTATGATAGTTATTCTCAGCAGGTATATGGTTTATTGACAGTTACTGACGATGTGGAAGAAGAAATGTCGGCAGATTTTGAGTACTTTGAGGACGTTAATACAGCCTTAGCCAGACTATCTTCCACCCAAGAATCAACCTCTGTTAAGGATACCGGTACACCAAAGGCGACTGGTTTTAACCTGCCGAAGCTTACTTTGCCTACCTTTTCCGGGGATTCGGCTACCTGGACTGGATTTTGGGATATTTTTTAGTGTTCCATCCATCATCATAAAACACTCACATCCATCCAAAGGTTCACATATCTCCGTGGTCAATTGAAAGGGGAGGCATTGAAGTTAGTCGATGGGTACAAGCTAGAAGCTAACAGCTACGAGTCTGCAGTGGAGTTGCTGAAGAGAACTTACGGGAGAGTGGAAGTCATCAAGACCGCTTTAATTACCAAATTCTTCACACTAGATCCTCCATCCTATGATGTGGCGGACCTAAAGGAGTACTATGCCTCCTTTGAGAGCCTCCTCCGATCTATGGAGACAATGGCCGTCACCAAGGAGGAGATATTTAGTGTGAATATCTTGAATAAGATACCCTCTCCCTTAAGGGAAATCTTACGACGACAACTAAGCGACTCTCCACTAAACTTGGAAGCGTTGGTGCAGGTGTACCAGACTGAAGTCTTCAATATGGAGAGTACTGGACACTACCGACAAGTGGAGATGTCGCCATCTACTGCAGCTTTCCCGGTACAGACTTCTCCTAAACAGAAAAGGCCAATACCGTTAGGTTGCAAGTTGTGCAGTGTCCACGGTCATCTGTGGTATCAGTGTCCTAAGTATCCTAAGGCTACACAGAAGATTGGCCAGGCTAAATCGCTTAAGTTATGTACCAGCTGTCTGGCAAGAGACCACTTCAACAGTACTTGCACCAATTCCTACATCAAACCTTGTAAGTATTGCAAGGGGAAACATTGGTTTTCCCTTTGCACCCAGTCTGATCGGCACGACGGCAAAGAAAAGGGGAGAACCCCCAAAGAGTCACATGAGAAAGGTAAGAGCGAGGGTGATAAAGTATCTGCCATGTCCATTGCTTCTCGAGAATGTCAATTGCTTCCTACTATGATGCTGCCAGTAGTGGGGAGTAATAATAATACTATAATGACGCGCACCTTACTTGACCAGTGCTCACAGAGGTCATTCGTTCTGCGGTCATCATTACCCCAGCTCAAGTGTACCAGCAAGGGTCAAGAGAATTTGCGTCTCCATGGTTTCACTGGTGAAATAGATTCCAGTGACTATGATATTGTGGAGATTTCATATGTTTATAGAAAAAAGGTATGTCCCATCAAGGCTGTTGTGGTCGACACACTACCCAGTTTCTATATAGCATCAGAGATTCAACCACATTTGAAATATCTCAGAAGCAAGGGTTATAAACTGGCTGATGATCAACTCTCTGCTAACAATGGTATTATGCTACTGGTCGGAGCTGATTATTACTACGACCTGGTTCACCCTGGATATAGGCGGGTAGATAAGCTTATAATGCTCCCCACGATCCAAGGGTATGCCATTTCTGGATCCTATGCCACTTCCTCTAAAGACACACAGGTGGAGGTGGTTACGGTCCTCAAGGTAGCAGTAAGCCCCATAGATAAATATATTCGGCCAAATGTGCCTGATAATACATGTACTGATATAGATAAGCTATGGGACTTGGACAATATTGGAATTGACCCACATGAACTTGATCGTGAGTCCAAGCTAGCGTTAAGCTCGTATGAAGAGACTGTAACGTATGACTCTGGCAGAGGTCAGTATGTGGTAAGGCTCCCTTGGAATGATAACAAGAGTAAATTACCTACTAATTTCCATCTAGCACTTGGTAGGTTGCGTGGGCTTCAGAAGCAGTTTGTCAAGGATCCAAGTTATTGCGAGACTTATGCGGCAGTTTTGGCCGAGCAGGTACAACGTGGATTTGTGGAGAGAGTAGATCTCAGTGAGTATGGGGATGACATCCATTACCTTGCTCACCATGGGATTAAAAAGGACAGTTCCACCACTCCTGTTCGTATTGTGTATGACTGCTCTGCTAAATCCAGTGATCGCTCCTATAGCCTGAATGATTGTCTGTACACGGGTCCGTCCCTGGTCTCTGATCTAGCGCAAATTATGTTGCGCTTCAGATGTCATAAGTTTGCATGGGTCGCCGATATTGAGAAGGCCTTCCTGATGCTTCAACTCCATCGTGAAGACAGGGACTCGACAAGATTTTTATGGCCACGGGACCCAATGGATCTAGATTCAGAGTATCTGGTCTACAGGTTCAGAGTCGTCTTATTCGGGGCGACCTGTTCCCAGTTCCTTCTCAACGCTACTATCTTGCGTCATCTTGAGGAGGCTGGACTAGATCCTGACTTCAAGAATGAGATCAAGCAGGGGATCTATGTGGACAATCTTCAAGGCACCGGAGACAATGAAGATTTATTGCTCAAGAGATGCTGGGAGATCCGCGATATATTTGCCAAGGCTCATTTATACTTAAGAGAATGGGCCACTAATAGTGATCTTTTGAAAGGTCAATTTGCTTCTGACGGTGTAGCTACTGAGAATAGTGAGGTGAAGTTTTTAGGCCACAAATGGGACACTACCACAGATTGTATATCCTTCTGTCACACCCCATGCGGCAGTGAGCTTATGACCAAGCGAAACTGCTTAAGCTTGTCAGCGAGGTTGTTTGATCCCCTAGGTTTTTTGCTGCCTGTTACAATCCGTGCTCGTATGTTTTTACAGCAACTGTGGCGGTTAAAACTAGATTGGGACACGCCCCTCCCGATTGAGTTGCAGGATACTTGGCGGTTGATTCGGTCGGACCTTTCCGCATGTTGCGAGGTCCAACTTCCTCGTCAGGTTATTGGTGGTCACCAGGTGGATCTACATGCCTTTTCTGATGCTAGTAATATTGCGTACGGTACTGCCATATACATATGTAATGGTAGTGAAGCGACGCTGGCTTTAGCGAAGGCCAAAGTAGCACCTATAAAGAAGATTACAGTTCCAAAATTAGAACTTACTGCATTGCTTCTGTCTGCTCGTCTAATAAAGTTTACATTGGATGCTTATACAGACATACTACAGATTAATAACGTCTATGTCTGGAGCGACAGTCAAATAGCGCTTTCATGGGTACACAGCCAGAAAGTGTTACCTGTTTATGTTTCTAATCGCACTGATGAGATTCATAACTTAGTTCCTACAGCTACATTTCGCTATGTGAGCACCAGGGATAACCCCAGTGACATAATTTCCCGGGGGATCTCAGCACAGCAGTTTATGTCTTCCTCTATTTGGTGGCATGGACCTCCATGGCTTACATCTCCAACCGAGTGGCCTCAGGATTTCAGGGAATACATATCTGATCCTTCAAGTCGGCCCCAAGATGATGTGTTAAGTAGTTCGAATGTGAGTACTACACATCAGGATAACAAGTTGGTAGAGTGGGAACGTTACGGCAGCTATGATCAAGTAATACGGGTATTTGCATGGATATACCGTTTCATTAACAACATGAGAAGTCGGGCTCACGGGTCTTTCCTTAGTGAAGATTCGAAGCATATCAGACTCCATGAATTTAGATCAGCAGAAGCAAAACTAATATGTTTAGTACAAAAGGAATCTTATCCTACTGAACATCAAATCCTGAGCAAGGAGTCAAAGGCTAAACCTTCAAACTTAATGAGGCAGCTAGGATTATATATGGAAGGAGGCATAATTAAGTGTAGAGGCAGGATACAAAAGGCGGACATTATTGATTCTGCAAAATATCCTGTCCTCCTTAGCTCCTCTCATTTGATTACCAAAATGTTGATTCGCCAATGCCATCGGACCTGCCTACATTTTGGCGTAAATTATGTTATGGCGTATATGCGACAACGTTGGTGGATCCCTAAGATGTGACAAGCAGTTAAAGGGATCCACAATAGCTGTACGATCTGTAAAAGATTACAGGGTAAGCCTTACTCCCCAGTTGATCTACCTCCCTTACCTGAGTTCAGGGTACAAAGGACTGAACCATTTCAGGTAACCGGGGTGGACTACACCGGAGCGATTCATGTTAGGGAATCGCCCGGTACTATCATAAAGGTATATGCCGTCCTATTCACATGTGCGGTAACCAGAGCGATTCATATTGAATTGATTGACGACCTATCCAGTGAGGGGTTTTTACATACTCTAAGACGCTTTGCAGGCCGCAATGGTTTCCCTCAAATTATTATGAGCGATAATGCGACTTGTTTTGTCGGGGCCTCTAAATATCTCCAGAGTTTAATGGATGACCCGCAGGTTGTGGCTACCCTCACTGGAAAGGGTTGTCAATGGAGATTTATACCAGCACGTGCACCATGGTTCGGGGCGATTTGGGAGAGAACAATCGGTATCGTCAAATCTGCCTTGAAGAAGGTATTAGGAAGGGCACTGGTGACCAGACGGGAGTTGCAAACCATCTTAATAGAGATTGAGATGTTAGTCAACGACAGGCCCTTGACCTATACCTCGGCAGATGTTGATGACCTCTTACCCATTTCGCCTTCCATGATGACACGTGGACGAACCCTTAATACCTTTCCTAGATCGTCCGTAAATGACGAAGATCTGCATGACCCTACGTTCGGCAATGCTGACGCCACACGTCGTCGCTTCCAGTATGTAAACAAGGTGTCCGACGATCTATGGAAACGGTGGACCCAAGAATATTTGCTGTCTCTTCGCGAGCGTCACTCTCATAAGATCAAAGGGACGAATCAACGATGGCCTCGTATCGGGGATATCGTCCTGATTCATGATGAGCGTTCTAGGTTATTTTGTAAGCTTGGGAGGATTATCGATTTGTTCCAGGGCATTGATGGTCTTATAAGGTTTGCTAAAATACGAACTTCGACTGGGATTACTACTCGCCCAGTCGTGAGGTTATATCCCTTGGAGCAGGATGTAGAACTGCCGGATTATCCTGGCGTCTCTACTGATACCCCTCCGCGGGAGAGTGCTGGTGACAGTTCTCCTCAAGGTGGGGCAGCAGATGATGAGAAGGATGATCCTCCTCAGGCTTCAGGTGGCGCTCGTCCCAAAAGGAGGACGGCTATGAGTTCCGTGGATCTTTGGAGATCAAAGATCCAACAAGGTGATCTTTGACTTCGATGTCCTTTTTTGTTCCTGTATATCATTTTTGGTGGCGGGCAATATGTCGGGAATAGGGTAATGATCCCGACAGGTTTTGGTCCAATAGGACATTTGAATTTGGCGGTATCGTATCGCTTGTACGATTTCGGCTGGTTCTTTGTGTATTGTAGTTTATTCTTAAGTTAGGTTAAATATTAACTGTAATGTATAAATATCTACATCAGCTCTAGATGTATTATGAAACCAAGTTATGGGTTATAATTATTACGAGCCGGCAGCCATATGTAATTTCGCGAAGCGATTGGAAGCCGGCCCTTTAGTCTCTCAAACAACACCGTACAGTCAACATCTCCTCCCCCGGCCCTGACTCAACCCACAGTTCACCATGTGCTACAACTAATAACAATATTAACAACAGTCTTACATCACCAGTCCTCTAAGCTAAGTTCATTGTATCGATATTGTATTATGTGAACATTCCTACATGTCATGCAATTGAATTAGCCGCGTGTGGGGGACTGGATTACACCCATCGAATACCTCGTTGGTAATTATATTATAACTATTTGTTGGGATATTTCATGTACCAGTGATATGTAATTTAACCTCTTTATCTAAATTCCCGATAGATATTAAGTCTGACCATAAACCTAATACCGTCCCGTTTAAGAAGTGTCCGGGCCCTTCCCCACCTCAAGGGAAGACCAAGGGGGAGTTAGAGTGTTTTCATTGTCACAAAAAGGGGCATTTTGCACGATTCTGTCCTAGCAAGCTACCTCAGCAGACGTGTCTTTGGCTTGCAACATTGGAGTGTCTTTGAAGTTGTCTGCGTTTGCCCGGGGTAAATGGTCAGAGGCTGGAGCACAGACAGTGAAGAAGTGTTCGGAAGGCTTGACACCTGTCCGTGATGCTTTTTGTGACCATAGAGGGCGCGGCTGCGTGAGTTGGGTTGGTTGCAAGCATGGAGTAGAATTTTTGCCTGATATGGGTGCTTCCCAGACTCTGATGAAAAACTTTACAGGCAAACCAATAAACGCAGCACGGGTAGTTGTGGTGCAGGGTATCAATGCTACACGGTCATACCCGTTGGTCCGAGTGGAGCTGGAGGTAGAAGGTGGGACACGAGAGTTGGATGTCGGAATCGTGGAGAAACTGCCAGTAGAGGGCGTCGACCTTCTTCTCGGCAATGACTTTGCGGTGCCTACTTCTGAAGTTCCACCCTTAGTCGTTGCCGAGAGGGCAGCCGACGTGAGTAGGGAGGGGCAGGAGTTGGTCGAGAGGTGTCAACTAAAGCAGATGGCGTGTGTTGTCACCCGTTCTCGTGCATCCAAAGTGTCACAGCCTATTCCTCAGTCTCTAGACCAGCGGAGGAACGGTCGAAAGGAGAAGGCTAAAGTTGGGAAAAGTTTTGAGAGTTTTGAACCAGCGGCTCTCCTTGGTGACTCAGTATTAGCACCTATGTTATGGTCCGGAGTGGCCCCAGAACCTGCCACACTTGTTGAGGAGGAAGGGCGTGTGAAAACTCTGAGACAGCACCGTTACTCGCAAAAGCAGGATAGGGTCGAACTGCCTAGTATCGGGGGAGGCCATAAGTTGCTCCGGGAGCATCTCGATAAATTGGCTCCTTCGGATATCTGTCGGCTGCAGTTGGGTGATCCTGAGCTTCAGAAGTGCAGTAACGGTTCAATCGAACTGGAGGAGGACGGTGATGCAAAGCCGGGGGACTTCTTTCGTGTAGGGGATATTTTGTACAGGCGTTTTCTAGATCCCAGACGGAGTTGGGAGGGGGGGTCGAGAGTGGTTGACCAGTTGGTAGTGCCTCGTGTGTGCCGGGATAGCCTACTGAGGTTGGCACATGACGTACCGTTGGCAGGGCATTTGGGTGTACGTAAGACGGCAGCAGCATTGGCGAGATTGTTTTGGTGGCCAGGGATGAAGGCACATGTTGTGTCATGGGTGGCAATGTGCAGTACCTGTCAGACAGTAGGTAAACCAAACCAGTGTATTCCCAAGGCTCCATTACACCCTATTCCTGTTATCGAGCCACCATTCAGTAAGGTTATAATCGACATGGTTGGCCCTCTACCCCCTACTAGTGCAGGCAACAAGTACCTCCTCACCATTATGGATGTTGCCACTCGTTATTCGGATGCATACCCCATGCAAAATGGTACTGCTAAGACTGTTGTTTGTAACTTGCTATTGTACTGCTCTAGGTGCGGGTACCCGCAGGAATTGCAGTCGGACCAGGGATCCAAGTTTACTTCTAACCTTTTTAAACAGACCATGCAGCAGCACGGTGTTAGTACCGTTGTCTCTTCAGCCTACCACCCAGAGAGTCAGTGGGTGTTGGAGAGGTGGCACTCGACTCTCAAGAGCATGCTGCGGTGTTATTGTGCTGAGAATGGTAAAGATGGGATCTTGGGTTGCCCTATGTATTATTCGCTGCTCGGGAGGTACCTGGTTAAAGCCTAGGGTTTAGTCCCAATGAGCTCATCTCTGGACATCAGGTCAGAGGCCCCCTCAACATGGTAAGGGAAATTTGGGAGGGCACAGCAAAACCATGTTCCATGTTAAAGTACGTCCTCGAGAGCCGTGAAAGAATGTTGAGAAGTCTAGAGTTGGCAGGTAGGAATTTGGTAGGGTCTCAAGCATTGATGAAGGACAGGTATGATGAGAAGACAAAACTCCGGGAGTTTAAGGTGGGGCAGGAGGTGTTGATTTTGTTACCTCTTCCCGGTCATCCGTTGTCTGCTAAGTACGCTGGTCCCAATACAGTGGTAAAGAAGATCTCTGACCTAGACTATCTTGTGGCTACTCCAGATAGTCGTAAGAAGAACCAGCTGTGCCATGTGAATCTGGTAAAGGAGTTTGTGAGGCGACCCCCTGAGCCTCTCGCTGTCCCCGGTGTTGATCTGCAGCGGTCATGGAGGAGAAAGAGTGAGGGACAGTGAAGATCAGGTGGAAGATAACTGGGAGTGTCATGTCTCTGCAGACCAGTGGGCGGGGAACTCCAGACTGGTGGCTGACGAGGCTCTAGTGCACCTGCCTGAGCAACAGCGTGTAGCCGTGCAGCGCCTGTTTGATTCATACCCCACTGTGTTCGCAGAGCATCCAGGCCTCACAACTCGGGTGGTGAATGACGTAGAAGTGGGAGATCAACCCCCCTTTAAATCAGTACCCTACAGAATTCCACCTATTAAACTCCCAGCCCTCAGAGCGGAGTTAGAGTATATGTTAGAACGGGGGTTGATTGAGAAGGGGGCAGTTAGGTGGACATCACCTGTCACTCTGCAGCCCAAGCCTGACGGGAAGGTTCGCTTCTGCATTGACTTTCGGAGATTGAACGAGTTGACTCCCACCAATGCTTATCCCCTTCCCCGGGTTAATGATAGCGTAGACAAGATTGGTATGGCACAGTTTCTAACTAAGGTAGACCTAGTGAAAGGCTATTGGCAGGTGCCCTTGTCTGAGCGGGAAAAGGGGGTATGCGTCTTTGTGGTTGATGGGAACACCTACCGTTGCAATGTGATGTCGTATGGCCTTAAAAATGCCCCAGCAACCTTCCAGAGTCTTATGAATGAGTTAGTAGCTGACATCCCTAACTGCACTGTCTACCTAGATGACGTTATATATAATATACGATGACATCTTTGAGAGTCACTGTGAGCACATAGCAGCCTTGTTTCGGAAGCTTAGTGAGGCCAGCTTGGTGGTTAATTTGGGCAAGTGCGACTTTGTCCGGGCAACTGCGCAATATCTTGGGTTTGTGGTCAGGTTAGGCCAGGTGTGCCCCCCCCCCAAAACAAGATACAGGCTATTAACCAGTTCCCCAGGCCGTCCACTAAGCGGCAGATCATGAGATTTTTAGGCATGATCGGTTACTATCGCCGCTTCATTCGGGGTTATTCTACTGTGTTAGCTCATCTGACAGATTTACTAGCAAAAGACAAAAAGTTCAAGTGGGCACCTGAGTGTGAAAGGGCTTTTTTGCTGGTCAAGCACCTACTATGCACTCACCCAATCCTCAGGGCCCCTGTCTTTGAAAGACCATTCCAGCTGGCAACGGATGCCAGCGGTGTAGGGGCTGGTGCCGTCTTAATGCAGACAGACGAGGAAGGTTTGGAGCATCCAGTCAGTTTCTTTTCCAAGAAGTTAATTCCGCTCAGAAAAACTCTCTGTGGTAGAGAAAGAACTGCTGGCAATAGTGTTGGCGCTCAGGCACTTTGAAGTATATGTTCCTGCCTACGGGCCAGTCGAGGTGATTTACACCGACCACCACCCTCTTAAATTTCTGAACCAATTCCACAACCGGAATATGAGGCTGACACGTTGGTCACTCATGTTGCTAGAATACAATCTAGATATTCGCCATATTGCCGGTTGTGAGAATGTGATTGCAGACTGTTTGTCGAGGGTGGAGGATCCGACGTAGATCACCACAGGTGTGTGGGTTTGAGTGGAGAAAAATCAGGCTTGCCCCTGTAGAGCAGCCATCAAAAACAACATTAAAATTAAATACAAAAAATCACATAAAAACTCTTTCTTTTTTATAGTTAATTGTAAGTTGCCAGTGTTCTAGCTAAAGTCCTTAAGTTGAACCTGTCTTTCACTTAGTAGGCTGGGCTCTGTGAAGCTTGCTCTGGGAGCATAGCAGGCTAAATTTATACTATTATGTTTGGGAGGGGTTAAAAGATGTTATTTATGCTAAAATGTTGTTTTATTTATGATTGAGCTTTGCATTTCATTTCTGGTGGAGTGGCTGGTTGTGGCGGGTCTTGTCGGCATTCTGCCTTGTCAGATATGGTGCTCGCCTAATGTTGAGCGTCCCATACCTTGGGCGGGGTGTGACGCCTACCAGCGTTGGCAGAATCGCCTCCCGTTAGCCACTAGCGCTTGCCAGGGCAGTGAAATGGGCTACAGTTATCAGAGAATGTTGTTCTTTCTTTCATAGTACTTGCATTGTTACAGACAGTCCAGTGGTGGTCTTTATTTTCCTCTGTGACAACGGGAAGTATTTTATATCATGAGTAGAATATAAGATGCATTGTAGTGAAGTTGAGAGAGAGAGCGAGTGGGCAGCATGGGGGTAGTGAGTGTTGCTTCCCTCTTCCCTCCTCCCTCGCTCGGAGGAATTTCCCTCCCGCGTGGGCTTTTTCACGTCTTTGATTGGCTGGTGATTCTTGGCGCGTCATAGGGGCCTGCTGCCTTGTGACGTATCGGCCTGTGATTGGCCGACCACCATGCCTTTGTGGGATCCTGAGGGTCCCGAGGAGCTACCCTCCTCAGAGCAGGCTAGGGACGCACATGACTAACATCCTTTTTACAACTGTCCCCCATATCTCTACCATTCTGATACTGTCTCTCTCACTCAACTTCCTTCTTTCATTCCTCTAATCTTTTAACATCACAGCACTACCTTTGGGTTCTGTACACGATTTCATATCGGCCCATCGTATTGTGTGCGTCGCTCTCATATATATTTCCATGTAATAGAATAGGCTATAAGGGTTCTTAGTCTATGGAGGTTGGATGACTCTGTGTGTGTCTCCCTCAGTGTCCTTAGTTTATGGAGGTTTGATGAATCTTCGTGTGTGTCTCCCTCATTATCATTAGTGCTCTGCTGGGTTATTTAATGCTAGACTGGGATAAGGCTTCTGTTGTCATTGTCACCGATGTGTGTATGGTTTGCTTATACCTACACGACTTCGACGGTTTCTGTGGTAGCCTAGGTTGTTCTTTCGGTTGTGTCTTTTGCGAGTGAAGCATCGTGTCGTAAGAGGGCATTAGCCTACTACCTTATAACACAGTGCTGCCTCTTTGCTTGACTTTAGAGGGATCGCCAGGGTAGAACCAGATACTTGAGATCTGGATCTACCAAGAGAGCATCCCCGTCATTAACGTAACTTTAATCATACCGCCTTAAGGACAACGCTAGGCTATGAGCCTGTCTTGCTCAGCTACAGTTTCCTAACCTTGATATCCCAGCTAGACTTTATTCGCCTAGCAGACATTAGTTAGGACATAAGCTCATTTTGAAATGTACGCATTATTATTCACAGCATTTATGAGTCTAGCTTGTTGTTGAGTTGCACAACCATAGCAGACTGTTTCGTTGATGAGGAAATAATTCTTTTAGTGTCGAGCATTACTGCCGTTGCGCATTTATAATATTCTCGTGTCAGTTAACATTATATGTCCTATCTTTTAGTGTATTCAGTCTACACATATGGTGTCCTGCCTCCTGCCTTTATATAATTTAACCCTCTCGCATTTTTAGGACGCGATCGCGTCATAACGCCACCCCTCGAAGAGTGGTCGTATGATGCAATCGCGTCATAATGCCACCTGTAAGTTAGAAATATTCGTGGTAAATAAGTTTATGACGCGATTTGGACGCATTTTTGGCTGGTAAGTTAGCCATCAGTAAGCTACAAAATTAAATATCTGGCAACCCCGTAGCGTCCCTGTGTGAGGAGTGCGGGGCTTTGTTTCACCAGTTGTGAGCCGGCCGCCAGTCTGTGAGGTAGTACTCCCGGACCTTTAAATCTCGTCTCGCCTCCATTGCCCGCCATGGAGCAGGTTTCAGGCGGGCAAATCTTGATTATTTATGTACTAAGAGGCAGTGTATCATCAATTTGTGGCTATCTATTTATAATTTATGTATATAACTCGTGATTTGTGACTCTGTGCCTCGTTGTTCGCCTCTCCATAGCCAGCCATGTGTTTTTTAGGCGGGTAGAATGGACCCAGTGGAAGTGTTGTGAACTCTGAATAATAATATTATTTATATCATATTCGTAGGGTTAGTGTAGTAAGCATTCGTAGTCACATTCCTAACTTATGTTAGGTTTGTGATTACGAATGTAAGCTAGGCTATACGTGTGTGTCGTATATATATTGCCCTAAAACCTTCATTTTCGCTTGAAAGACCAATATATTTATGAATAAATACTACATACGAAGTATAATAAAGCTGTAATTACGAAATATAGTTGTGTTTTGCCCATTTTTGGCATTATTTTATGCCCAATTTGGGCAATTTTTAGTGAATACACAGTTTTATTTGAGTGAAGTAACTAACAGTGAAGTGTGGATAGATAATAAACACATTTTTTAGTTAAAAATGTCACGGTAAGTACAAATATGTCACAGTAAATAGCCTGGCATAAAAAATACAAGACTTTTATGCGCCACTGTACACTACACTGCAGCAGTGAACCTTTGGACAGCCACAGATGTCTTGGTAAAGTACCTAAGCTAATCCCATAATTACTTGCCCGCGGCGGGTCAGCACTCCTTGATCTTTTACCTTTTCCAAACAGCTGGGATATTTTATATGTTTAGGCTTGGGCTAGGCCTATCTTTATTTTATATATAATATATATATATACATATTCGAGTATTTCTATTGTTATTTTATATATAGGCCTATTTTTCTTTATTGTGATTTATTATAAGTTTTATTTATTTATTTTATTTATATCATTTTATTTTATTTATAATTTTGTTTCATTTACATATTTTTTTGTTTATTGTTCCTGTTCCCCAGGGTGTCCATTGGACCACCCCCTATGTCCAGAGGAAGGGCAGGGCCCATAATCGAGTATTTATAGTTATTTTATATATGTTTTTATTTATTATAGTTTTTATTTATTTTATTTATAGGCCTATCATTTTATTTTATTTAAAATTTATTTCATTTATATATATATTTTTTGTTTATTGTTCCTGTTCACCAGGGTGTCCATTGGACCACCCCCTATGTCCAGAGCAAGGGCAGGGCCCATAATCGAGTATTTATAGTTATTTTATATATATTTTTATTTATTATTGTTTTTATTTATTTTATTTATAGGCCTATCATTTTATTTTATTTATAATTTTGTTTCATTTATATATTTTTTGTTGTTATTGTTCCTGTTCCCCAGGGTGTCCATTGGACCACCCCCTATATCCAGAGCAAGGGCAGGGCCCATAATCGAGTATTTATAGTTATTTTATATATATTTTTTATTTATTATAGTTTTTATTTATTTTATTTATAGGCCTATCATTTTATTTTATTTATAATTTTGTTTCATTTATATATTTTTTTTGGTTATTGTTCCTGTTCCCCAGGGTGTCCATTGGACCACCCCCTATGTCCAGAGCAAGGGCAGGGCCCATAATCGAGTATTTATAGTTATTTTATATATATTTTTATTTATTATAGTTTGTATTTATTATATTTATAGGCCTATAATTTTATTTTATTTATAATTTTGTTTCATTTATATATATATATATTTTTTATTGTTCCTGTTCCCCAGGGTGTCCATTGGACCACCCCCTATGTCCAGAGCAAGGGCAGGGCCCATAATCGAGTATTTACAGTTATTTTATATATATTTGTATTTATTATTGTTTTTATTTATTTTATTTATAGGCCTATCATTTTATTCTATTTATAATTTTGTTTCATTTATATATATTTTTGTTTTTTATTGTTCCTGTTCCCCAGGGTGTCCATTGGACCACCCCCTATGTCCAGAGCAAGGGCAGGGCCCATAATCGAGTATTTATAGTTATTTTATATATATATTTATATTTATTATAGTTTTTATTTATTTTATTTAGAAGCCTATCATTTTATTTTATTTATAATTTTGTTTCATTTATATATATTTTTTGGTTATTGTTCCTGTTCCCCAGGGTGTCCATTGGACCACCCCCTATGTCCAGAGGAAGGGCAGGGCCCATAATCGAGTATTTATAGTTATTTTATATATGTTTTTATTTATTATAGTTTTTATTTATTTTATTTATAGGCCTATCATTTTATTTTATTTAGAAATTTATTTCATTTATATATATATTTTTTGTTTATTGTTCCTGTTCACCAGGGTGTCCATTGGACCACCCCCTATGTCCAGAGCAAGGGCAGGGCCCATAATCGAGTATTTATAGTTATTTTATATATTTTTATTTATTATTGTTTTTATTTATTTTATTTATAGGCCTATCATTTTATTTTATTTATAATTTTGTTTCATTTATATATTTTTTGTTGTTATTGTTCCTGTTCCCCAGGGTGTCCATTGGACCACCCCCTATGTCCAGAGCAAGGGCAGGGCCCATAATCGAGTATTTATAGTTATTTTATATATATTTTTATTTATTATAGTTTTTATTTATTTTATTTATAGGCCTATCATTTTATTTTATTTATAATTTGGTTTCATTTATATATATTTTTTTTGGTTATTGTTCCTGTTCCCCAGGGTGTCCATTGGACCACCCCCTATGTCCAGAGCAAGGGCAGGGCCCATAATCGAGTATTTATAGTTATTTTATATATATTTGTATTTATTATAGTTTTTATTTATTATATTTATAGGCCTATAATTTTATTTTATTTATAATTTTGTTTCATTTATATATATATATATTTGTTTTATTGTTCCTGTTCCCCAGGGTGTCCATTGGACCACCCCCTATGTCCAGAGCAAGGGCAGGGCCCATAATCGAGTATTTACAGTTATTTTATATATATTTGTATTTATTATTGTTTTTATTTATTTTATTTATAGGCCTATCATTTTATTTTATTTATAATTTTGTTTCATTTATATATATATTTTTGTTATTGTTCCTGTTCCCCAGGGTGTCCATTGGACCACCCCCTATGTCCAGAGCAAGGGCAGGGCCCATAATCGAGTATTTATAGTTATTTTATATATATTTTTATTTATTATAGTTTTTATTTATTTTATTTATAGGCCTATCATTTTATTTTATTTATAATTTTGTTTCATTTATATATATTTTTTGGTTATTGTTCCTGTTCCCCAGGGTGTCCATTGGACCACCCCCTATGTCCAGAGCAAGGGCAGGGCCCATAATCGAGTATTTATAGTTATTTTATATATATTTTTATTTATTATAGTTTTTATTTATTTTATTTATAGGCCTATCATTTTATTTTATTTATAATTTTGTTTCATTTATATATATTTTTTGGTTATTGTTCCTGTTCCCCAGGGTGTCCATTGGACCACCCCCTATGTCCAGAGCAAGGGCAGGGCCCATAATCGAGTATTTATAGTTATTTTATATATATTTATTTATTATAGTTTTTATTTATTTTATTTATAGGCCTATCATTTTATTTTATTTATAATTTTGTTTCATATATATATATTTTTTTTTTTATTGTTCCTGTTCCCCAGGGTGTCCATTGGACCACCCCCTATGTCCAGAGCAAGGGCAGGGCCCATAATCGAGTATTTATAGTTATTTTATATATATTTTTATTTATTATTGTTTTTATTTATTTTATTTATAGGCCTATCATTTTATTTTATTTATAATTTTGTTTCATTTTATATATATTTTTTTATTGTTCCTGTTCCCCAGGGTGTCCATTGGACCACCCCCTATGTCCAGAGCAAGGGCAGGGCCCATAATCGAGTATTTATAGTTATTTTATATATATTTTTATTTATTATTGTTTTTATTTATTTTATTTATAGGCCTATCATTTTATTTTATTTATAATTTTGTTTCATTTATATATTTTTTTTTTTATTGTTCCTGTTCCCCAGGGTGTCCATTGGACCACCCCCTATGTCCAGAGCAAGGGCAGGGCCCATAATCGAGTATTTATAGTTATTTTATATATATTTTATTTATTATTGTTTTTATTTATTTTATTTATAGGCCTATCATTTTATTTTATTTATAATTTTTTTTCATTTATATATTTGTTTGGTTATTGTTCCTGTTCCCCAGGGTGTCCATTGGACCACCCCCTATGTCCAGAGCAAGGGCAGGGCCCATAATCGAGTATTTATAGTTATTTTATATATATTTTTATTTATTATAGTTTTTATTTATTTTATTTATAGGCCTATCATTTTATTTTATTTATAATTTTGTTTCATTTATATATTTTTTTTTGGTTATTGTTCCTGTTCCCCAGGGTGTCCATTGGACCACCCCCTATGTCCAGAGCAAGGGCAGGGCCCATAATCGAGTATTTATAGTTATTTTATATATATTTTTATTTATTATAGTTTTTTATTTTATTTATAGGCCTATCATTTTATTTTATTTATAATTTTGTTTCATTTATATATTTTTTGTTATTGTTCCTGTTCCCCAGGGTGTCCATTGGACCACCCCCTATGTCCAGAGCAAGGGCAGGGCCCATAATCGAGTATTTATAGTTATTTTATATATATTTTTTTTTATAGTTTTTATTTATTTTATTTATAGGCCTATCATTTTATTTTATTTATAATTTGTTTCATTTATATATTTTTTTTGTTATTGTTCCTGTTCCCCAGGGTGTCGATTGGACCACCCCCTATGTCCAGAGCAAGGGCAGAGCCCATAATGGGGTATTTATAGTTATTTTATATATATTTTTATTTATTATTAGTTTTTTTATTTATTTATAGGCCTATCATTTTATTTTATTTATAATTTTGTTTCATTTATATATATTTTTGTTGTTCCTGTTCCCCAGGGTGTCCATTGGACCACCCCTATGTCCAGAGCAAGGGCAGGGCCCATAATCGAGTATTTATCAGTTATTTATATATTTATTTATTATTGTTTTTATTTATTTTATTTATAGGCCTATCATTTTATTTTATTTATAATTTTGTTTCATTTATATATATTTTTTTGTTATTGTTCCTGTTCCCCACGAGCGCCATTGGACCACCCCCTATGTCCAGAGCAAGTTCAGGTCCCATAATCGAGTATTTATAGTTATTTTATATATTTTTATTTATTATAATTTTTATTTATTTTATTTATAGGCCTATCATTTTATTTTATTTATAATTTGGTTTCATTTATATATTTTTTGGTTATTGTTCCTGTTCCCCAGGGTGTCCATTGGACCACCCCCTATGTCCAGAGCAAGGCCGGGCCCATAATCGAGTATTTATAGTTATTTTATATATATTTTTTTATATAGTTTTTATTTAATTTATAGGCCTATCATTTATTTTATTTATAATTTTGTTTCATTTATATATTTTTTTTGGTTATTGTTCCTGTTCCCCAGGGTGTCCATTGGACCACCCCCTACGTCCAGAGCAAGGGCAGGGCCCCATCGAGTATTTATAGTTATTTTATATATATTTTTATTTATTATTGTTTTTATTTATTTTATTTATAGGCCTATCATTTTATTTTATTTATAATTTGTTTCATATATATATTTCCTGTTCCCCAGGGTGTATTTATAGTTGTTATTGTTATCCTTCCTCGACGCCGATCCACCACCACCACCAGCAACGTCAGACAACCCACCACCACCACCACCAACTGAACCAGCCCCAGCGGATCCACCACCACCACCACCACCATCCATCCCATCCACATCCCATCCCCTCCCATCTACATCTCATCCCATCCCATCCATAACATCGCCGATTACCTCCTACCATCACCCAACTTCCCACGTCACCTCTTCCATCCACCTCGCGTGGCGGTGCCTCATCCTGGCTTCCAGCAGGATCACCAGCCCGCAGCCCACACCTGTTTGCTACGCTACTTGCTGTGGGCACTTTGAATACCCCGCCTTCGCATGCCATGGGAATGGTCACCCCGCAGTGTCCCCTTTCAGCGACACCGTTGACCCCCTCGGCATTTGTTCTGCCTGAGCATCGAGCCGCAATGCGTGCTGAGGTTGCTGAAGCCGCAGTGCGTGCTCAGGTTGTTGCTGAGGTGCCACGCACAGCGTTGAATCCTCCAGCAGCAATCGAGGAGCTTCTTCCCCAAAGGCTTCCTCTTCACCATTCACCAACTGGTACAGCTGCACCAGGTTCACCAGCTCCACACCTTTCACCAGCTGGTGCAGCTGCACCAGGTTCACCAGCTCCACACCTTTCACCACTTGGTGCTGCACCAGGTTCCCCAGCTTCTGCATCATCTGATGCAGAAGCCCCCCCCTCTCAACCCCTCGACCTACCACCTATGCCACGAAGGAGGACAGGTCCCCGTAGGGGGGCAGGTGGTAGGCCCAGGGGCCGCAGAGATGTTCCTCGTGGTGGTCCTCGCGGTGGTCCTCGCGGTGGTCGTGGCCGTGCTCGCGATCCTGCCCCCGATCGTGATGCCGGTTGGACCGACACCCCCTTCGATCCCCAGCCTGATCTGTTCTCAGGGACCCCTGGCATGCAGGTTCCAAAGCCGGTGACTCCTCTCCAGTTCTTCCAGCTCTTCTTTACAAGGGAGATTCTGCAATACCTGGTAGTGGAGACAGATGCTTACGCCAAGTTCGTTGACGGAGCAGCCGCTCTTTGGCACCTGTTTGGTGAGGAGGAAATGGCCAAATTCCTTGGCCTGTACTTCCTCATGGGCATCACCAAGATTCCTTCTCTGAGTCACTACTGGCGTTCAACTGTCCTTCACGACTACCCAGTATTTCGGAGAACGATGAGTAGGACTAAGTTTCTAGCCTTGTTGAAGTATGTCCATGCTTTCAACAACAAGGCAGTCTGCAGGCAGAACAAGGACAGGCTTGTGAAGGTTCGGACGGTGATGGAATACCTACTTGAAGGCTTCAAGCTGGCATACATCCCCACCGAAAAGCTGTCCCTTGACGAAGGCAGCCTTGGATGGAAGGGTCGCCTTTCATTCAAGGTTTACAACCCAATGAAGCCGACGAAGTACGGTGGCAAGCTGTACATCCTGGCAGAGGCGTTGACTGGCTATGTGTGGGACTTTCGGGTCTACACCGGTCCGGGTACATCTCTCCAGGAGACGGTGGAGGGTCTCACGGAGTCCTTCAGAGGCCAGGGGTACAGGCTGTACATGGACAACTATTACAACTCAGTTGACCTGTGCCAGCAAATGCTCACACACAACATCTATGTGTGTGGCACCCTGCGCCTTGTACGAGGAGCTCCTAAGCGGTTGTGCGACATTGCTAAAGCAAATCAGCTTGAACGCGATGCGACATTAGCAATGAACAACGGCTTAACCATGGTCCTACTTTGGTGAGACAAGCGCATCGTCAACATGGTGTCCACTTTCCACAACCAGGACACCATCCCGAAGCTTGTCAGTTTCAAAGAGAAGGACCAACAGGGCAAGTGGCGTCGTGGACAGAGGGAGGTCTTCAAACCTGTTTGCGTTGAAGACTACAACATCCACATGGGTGGGGTGGATCACTTCGACCAGATGGTCCAGTACTACCCCATCCAGCGAAGGACGGTCAAGTGGACGAAGAAGATCACCTTCTACTTCATCCAAATGGCCCTCTTCAACGCCCATGTCCTGTACAGGAAGTGCTACCCAAGGAAGAAGATGACCTTGCTGGACTTCCAGGAGCACATCTGTACTTCCTTGCTGCACTTCAACCCTGCAGAGTGGCCTATGTCGGGGAGGCCAGTCCACCGAGCACAAGATCTGCCGCGTGACCAGCGTGAGCCACAGAGGCATGCACGCAGGCAACGGCAACCCGGTGGATCATCTGGGTCGTCTACCGACGACCATCCAGACTCCCCAGCCCCTGCTGCTCCTGACGACACTCCACCCTCTCCTGTTGCTGCTCATGGTGGAGGCATTGAGAGGGCACCACGTCTCGATGTCCCATCCCCACCACCAGAACCAGATGATGCTGCTGCTGATGCTGCTGCCCCGGGGGGAAACTATGTCCTGGTTCAACGCCCCGTGGTACTAGCACCTGATGCAGCTGCTTCTGGTGACGATGGGGAAGCAGCTCTTGAAGCTGCGAACCAACCGCCACCAGTACTGGAAGCAGCAGGAGCGGTGCGAGCCCGGAGACCTCGACCTGGAGTTGTCCCAAGGCCCCGTCCTATTGTTCTGAACCATGTCCGGTTGAACAGGGCCTTGGACCATTCTCGGCAGAGGATTTCGGCCAAGAAGCGACTCCGTTGCTATTACTGCAAAGTAATGAACGGCATTCGCAAGGACACAAGCTTCCGCTGCACGACTTGCACGGTTGCCCTCTGCATTGATGTCAACGACTGCTTCAACCTTTTCCATCGTCACAATGCAGGTGTCCTATAGTCAGGAGCCATGTGCAATCATTCATTCTTTGATTCATTCATTTCTCTTCTCCATTTCTCTTCTTCATTCACCCGCCCTTCATTCACCCACCTTCATTCAGCCACCTTCATTCACCCACCTTCATTCACCCACCGACATTCACCCACACATTCACCCACCGACATTCACCCACCTACATTTACCCACCTTCATCATCAAAGTGGATATAGGCCTCCTGGGGAAACCACTCTAAAAAAATAACGAGTCAAATGCAGTACCTCCTAGGGTGGCTTGGAAATCTGCATATTTCTGTGGTTTGACACCTTGTATACATAAATATATATATATACATATATATATATATATATATATATATATATATATATATATTATATATATATATATATATATCTATATATATATATATATATTATATATATATATATATATATATATATATATATTTATATATATATATATATATATATATATATATATATATATATATATATATATATATATATATATTTATGACACCTTGTATTTATATATATATATATATATATATATATATATATATATATATATATATATATATATATATATATATACATATACTGTATATATATATGTATGACATCTTCTATATATATATATATATATATATATATATATATATATACACCTTGTATATATATATATATACCCACACACATACACACATTTTTGTTACCATTCATTATATTTTGTTTGACACCTTGTATATATATATATATATAATTATATAATTATATATATATTTTTATGACACCTTGTATATATATATATATATATATATATATATATATATATATATATATATATATATATATTTATATATTACTTTATTTGTGTGTACAATAATTATTTCTAAATTTATTACTTGATGATAACCTGGCTTTCTTGTTTTGTTTTTTCAGTGTCAACCCAGGAGCCATTTCCCTTCTCGTTGAAAGGGTTGTGGCCCTATCAGGTAAGTAAAATTGACAACCTTCATGACTGACATGTCTTCTATGAACATTATACAATTATTGGCAAGGAAAATTATATAAAAGTGTTGTATATTGTGGCAGAGATAAACATCTGTATAAACATTCTCATTTATTTACAAAACAATAGCAGTGCATGGAAACAATTGCGCATAGCTCGCGAACCAATAACGCTATATTATTTTTGTTTTCAACATTAGAAAGAGCATAATTTGCCGATGACTGTGATATAAACAGTTATATACGTATCCGAGCAAATAAACCAATGCCGAGGTGGGGAACAGCTCGGAACCCGGCTAGCATCGGCGGAAAAGAGATGGGTGAAGCGTAAATATTTGCATTTTGGCTCTTCATTTCAAATATTCATAGCGCAAAATGTATTTGTCCTAGGAACTTCTAGTTTCTTTTATACTCATCAGCATTATTTGCCGAATTCATACAGCCTAAAGTTTTAAAACCATACACTTCGTAGCAACGAAATAAATCGAAAATGTTATAAACCATATCAATCAAAATCATATATTTGTTTTTTCGGTCACTGCTTGAGAACTGTTGAAGATAAACAATGTCTGTTTTCAGATTTGGAAAGAGGAGAAAAAATACTATTATTTGAGCAAAACAAAATATATGGTCATCACTCACAATTTAGAGCTAGGACGGTGTGAAGACAATTGCATGGGAAATAATTGTATTCCGGACTCATTTACACTTTCATATTTCGATTTATTTACATTTTGTTTTGTTTTATCATGTACTATAAATATTCCTCTTTCCATTGACATATGATACATCACAATAAACCGCATTCTGGTGGATGAAAATACAGAAAAACACAAGCCTTCGAAAACTCACCCAGCCTCATATTTCCTGGCAAATTAAAGAATGTCTTACCGTAAGTTAGCTAATTAAGTTGTTGGATGCGGGAGGGTTAAGATACGAGCATCTTATGAGCATCAGACTTTCTTCAGAAGTCTCCAGGTCTATGCTATAGGACTATACTTCACTTTCTTTCTGATAGGAGTGAAGAGTTTATTGTTGTTTAGAGTAACTGTATTGAAACATCTTTTTATTGTATTAAATCTTGCAGTGATTTAATTGATCTTTCCATAGCTTCCCTTTTATGCATTTTAACGTAACTTGCATCTTGTTTGTTATCAGGCTATACCAGTGTGGGTTAGCCTGAAGTAGAGTACATTTATGCCCAGTTAAGGATACCCCGTTATCGCAGATTAACTCTGGAGGGTATAGGTGTTTTTGTTCGCCGGCATATAAGTTCAAGGGTTTGGATCTAGCGTACCGTTGTTGCATAGTGCCATATTACTAGTCCAATCATTAAGTGCCCTTGTTTTATTCGTAGCCCCGGTCGTAACAACACACACACACACACACACTCTCTCTCTCAATAACAAAGGTCTGATTCTCACAGGGACTGCAGCTCCGTTTCTCTATTATTAGACTCACAGTAAATTAATCATATTGACTGTAGTGTCCGAACGTGTGTGTGTGTGTGTGTGTGTGTATGTGTGTGTGTGTGTGTTTGGGGAGTTGTGTATACATCTACATAGTCTGTAGATGGATAAAATGGATAAGATAAAAATAAGTAATTGTTTAACCCCTTATTGGCGGCGCTCGACTTAAGTCGTGCACCAATTTGCAGCAAGTTAGGAGCATTATTAAGGCTTTTAAAGGGTTAAAATCGAGTGCAAATGACCGTGAGCGCAGCGGGCCAGACAGCCGACTCCCAGGGCTTACCGCCGCCCATTAACTCATGTTCCCTGTGTTCTCGAGAGGCCGGCAGTGTAGCCAGTAGTGAGCATAGCTGGGAAAAATATACCGATATATGCTAAACTCCCATGTTCGTGGCATCACTGCAAGAGAACCACGAGTGCTACGTAGCTCGTTCTGGTATCATTTTGAAGCTTTTAGTGCCTAGTTTTTTGCTAAATAATTATTTGTTCATGCAGATGCTTGATTTATCATGCAGGAGGGCCTGAATATGCCCAAATGAGCCCAAAACACCCCGCTAGACAAGGGTCAAAGGTCACTTTAAAAGGTGCTATAACTGACGAATAATAATGATAAACATTTACTGATTTACAATATTCCCTGTATGCAAAATATTGTGGTGAACAGAATAAAGTTTATGGATTTCAGTGTCCACATTTCACTATTGTTTTTATTCACAATGACCCACACGCAGCAGGTTTTATTACAAATATTAAGGGGAGACTGGTCGTTTGTTTGGTCTAATAATTCACTTATTCATATGTTTTTTTAGTTTCCTCTCTAGACCTCCATCAAGCTTAGAAAAATACCCCCTAGAATCCCCTTGAAGATAAATTTGTAAATTTTTTGGTGGAAAAATGTCCCGGCTGAAGGCCGATTTCTCTTAAAATTGCAGGCTCGCTTGCGCTCGCCAGGAAATAATAGACACCTAAATGGCACGAAAGGTCATATAATTGACAACAAAATGGAGCGAAAGGTGTTAAAATCGCCAAATTAATGGGCCGAACGTATTATAATCTCAAAACTAGTGGGGCTTAACATTAGGAAGAAGGCGGTCCAGAAAAACGGTCTGCCTCCCCTTAATGTGTACAACAGGGTATTTGCGCATATATGGTATGTACGGCATTGGTGTATATGAACACATGCCTCTTCTTCCATTTGTCCCTTTGTTCGCGAACTAGACTCTTGCACCTGTGTATCGGTGTGTGTGTGTGTGTGTGTGTGTGAGAGTGAGAGAGTGAGTGAGTGAGTATGTGTGTGTGTGTACGCCATTGCAACTCTATTTAAGGGGAGACTGGCCGTTTGTTTGGTCTATTAATTCATTTATTCATATATTTTTAAGTTTCCTCCCTAAACTTCCATTAAGCTTAGAAAAACACCCCCTAGACCCCCCTTCAAGATAAATTTGTACAATTTTCATTAGAAAAATTTCCCGGCCAAAGGCCGGTTCCTCTTAAAATTTCAGGCTCGCTTTTGCTCGCCAGGAAATAATTAACACCTAAATAGCACGAAAGGTCTTAAACTTGACAACGAAATGGGGCGAAAGGTGTTAAAATCGCCAAACCAATGGGCCGAACGTCTTATAATCTCAAAACTAGTGGGGCTAAACATTAGGGAGCAGTGGGTCCAGAAAAATTATCTTCCTCCCCTTTATGATATAAACATTAAACTGGGCGCACACAATCATGAGGCCACTGCTATTAAGGGGGGATCAGGGTATTTATTTGCTCATTTACTTTGCTTTCTAATGTTTCTTTAGCTACCTTCCTAGACCTCCATCAAGCTTTAAAACAAACAAAAAATAGATCCCCTTTCAAGATAAATTTGTACATTTTTCGATAGAAAAATGTCCCGACCGAAGGCCAGTTCTTCGCCAGGAAAGAAATCGACACCTAAATGACACTCAAAGTCTAAATATTAACAAAGAAATGGGACGAAAGGTCTTTAAATCATCCAACTAATGGGCTCGTAATATCAATTATATTAATACTACTATTCACTATTACTACTTTTCACTATTTTCTCATTGGAATCGGTAACTAGACTGAATTTATAGGATTTTAAGAATCTGAAAACATAAATAAAGATAATTAATTAATATATTAGACCAAAATTACCAGAGAAAATGCCCCCAAAAAAACGTTCATGTGACACCGACTAAATTCTCCTGGTTTAAGGGGAGGCAGTTGGTTCTTCGAGTCCTCCTCCTCCCTCATGTTTAGCCCTATTATCTGAGATTTCAAGACATTTGCCTCATTAGTTTGGCAATTTTCAGACCTTTTGCCCCATTCCTTTGCCACTATTAAGACCTTTCGTGCCATTTAGGTGTCGATTTTTTTCCTGACGAGCAATAGCGAGCCTGTATTTGAAGGGGAATCGGCCCTCGGCCGGGAAATTTTTCTACCGAAAAATGTAAAAATTTATATCGAAGGGAGGTCTTGTGGGTGTTTTTTTAAGTTTGATAGAGGTTTAGAGAGCAAACTAAATCCCCTCCTTAAATCATTGAGCCGAACCAGTAAATTATGCTGCACAATACCGTCTGAGCTCCCTTAATAACGTAATTCCCGACGCCTTTCTTACGGGAGCACTGAACTGATTTGGTAATCAAGTCTTCGGTCTTTGCTACCCGTGTTTCAGTACCCTTTCACTGTATAGGCATGCTTATTAGGAGAATGGTCAATATTGGTCTTAGAAAGTGTGAGCATGGGGAAAGTATGAGAGAGAGAGAGAGAGAGAGACAGTGAGAGAGAGAGAGAGTCAGAGAGAGAGAGACAAAAAGAGAGACAGACAGACAGACAGACAAACAGACCAGACAGACAAACAAACAGAGATAGTTAGATAGATAAGATAGATAGATAGTAAAGAGCCATAATCGACGTGAATGCAAGACTAGAATAATAGTGCATATGTTATCTCACCTGAATGCTAATCACCAGAGCAGAGAGACAGAGAGAGAAGGGGTGGGGGGGGGGGGGGGGGGACACACCAGAGATCCTTTATATATGAGAAATTATATTGAGATATTTTAAGACATTTGCCCCGTTAGTTTGACTCTTCTAAGCCCTTTCACCTCGTTTCTTTGTCAAATTTAGGACCCTTCGTGTCATGTAGGTGTCCATTTTGTTCGTGGCGAGCGATAGCGAACATGCAATTTAGGATGATCGGCCGCGCCATTTATCTACCGAAAACTTCATAAATATATCTTAAAAGGGGGTCTTGGGGTCATTTTGTTCAAGTTTGATAGAGGTCTAAGGAGGAAACTAATATCAACCTCAAAAAATAATAATAATAATAAAGTAGGTGTGCAGTTTTCGCATTACCAAAAAAAAAAAAAAAATGCATACGCAACTCTGCGGCCTATAATTCTGCAAGTAGTATTGAATCTCTTAGGTAAAATAGGTTTAAATACAGTATATACAGTATATATACAGTATATATATATATATATATATATATATATATATATATATATATATATATATATATATATATATATATATATATATATATATATATATACACTATATATATATCACAATACATAACATTTATATAAAATATATATAAGAAAGCAATAGTGCCCATAATCTGTGACCTTTACCATTCACCTTGACCTTTGAATAAGAAAAACACAAAATTTGGACAATCTTTGCATTGACCAACCAAATTTGTCAGCACAATTTTGTGACGATACGTAACCCGTTCAGTACAGTTCTGTCGGTTTCATTTCATACTTGATACTAAGACAATTTTATTAAGTTTATGAAGGGCCTCCATAAAATTCGCAGGCTTTCAACTATCTTAAACCCTTTTTACTACCACAGATCCTTTTTAAGCTTCACAAAATCGTCTAATTATAGCTAGAATACAATAAAAAAGACGTCACCGGTACACAAAGGGTTTAAAGACAATTATCAACAATCTTATTTTGTTCCTTGACCTTGACCTTTAACCTTAAGTATTAAAGTATTATAATATATATATATATACAGGGTGTCCCAGGAGGAAAGGGCATAACTTTGGGAAATGATAAAACAAGGTATTCTAAGCCTAAAATGTTCTTTAACAAAAAGTCCGAATCTTAACCGTTAAAAAGATATTGAAGGTTTTATGTAGTGTCCTCCCCCGCCTCACTGTAATGGACTCTTCCATGTTAGATAGTTTCCAACTGGTCCAAAGTGAGCTAATATATCTATACTCATTTTGCAACTTACAGAATTATAATATCTCTACAATAACATGGTAAAATAATTGCAGTTAGATGGAGGTGTGGTAGGTACTAGGACAGCTAGGCCATCCTTATGAGGAAATACTTAAGAAAATGCCATTTTGAACATGCAATATCTCTTTACTGAATGAGATTTGAAATATTTTTCATAGAACATTTTAGGCTTAGAATATTTTGTTTTGTCATTTCCCAAAGTTATGCCCTTTCCTCATGGGACACCCTGTATATATATATACTGTATATTCTGTATATGATTGAAATATATGTTATGTAAGTAAAATGCAACTAACAGTCGTCAGCTTATCGAAAATTGAGTTTTTTATGATGAAGGTTAACTTATGACCTTGGCTTGTGACCTTGACCTTTATGTAGGATTATATTTTTGTTTGCTTTGATGTATCCATAGAAAATCAAATAAGTGTGTAAAATTTCATTAAAGATCATCAATTAGTTTCAGAGGTATTAAAGGAATAGTTGACCTTGACCTTTGACCTTCATCTTGACCTTCATGATGTCTGAAAATTTAATATTTCAATTTTCCCTTAATGTACAACTGTCTCAAGAAATGTTGTTAAGTTTACATGAATAGTAAAGAAATTAGCATAATGACCATATATATGACGTTGACCTGTGAACTTGACCTATCAAATGGAATTATGTTTATTCTTGTATGACCTTGCTCTAGGCATTCCTAATATGCATGATATGCCTAATGAGAATCTTACATTAAATAAGAAATACTAGTAAAAATCATATATCGACCTTTAACCCTTAATTAGCGGCGAGCAACATAAGTCGAGTTAACCTTGACCTTTGACCTTGACCTTCGACCTTAGAATTTCTTATCAAGGATTTAGTTAGCTTAACAGCATTATTCGTATTAACTAACATTATGAATATGGTGTAGCCTAATTCGTATAAAAACTTATTGATTACAAATAGTGATCACATACTGTGACCTTGACCTTTGACCTTTGATAAAAGTTAAGTATATATATTTGGATAATCGTCGCATTGATATACTGAATTTGCCTGTATAATGTTATGACAATACATTAAACAGTCAAGGAGGAGTTTAGGGAAAATTACAAATACTCTTATTTTGACCTTGCCCTCTGACCTTAACTATTACAATATTTATGTGACATTTGGTATATATTAGGCTATATTTAAGTAATAAGCCATAACACAGCCAGTTTTCTAAAATGTGAGTATTTTTTTTAATAAATAATAAAAGTTGACCTTTGACCTTGACCTGTGACCTATATGTGAGAGTACATTTTTGTTTGCATTGATATTGCCCATGAACATCAAATAAGCATGCCTAATTTCATTAAAACACATCAGTTAGTTTCATATATATTAGTAGAAGAGTTGACCATGACCTATGACCTTTATCATGACCTTTATGTCTCAACTTTTATTATTTTCCTTTTCACTTAAAGTGCAGCTATCTCACTAAATTTCATGAAGTTTGCATGAAAAGTAAAGAAAATAGCATACTGACCTTTTATTTGACCTCGATCTGTGACCTTGACCTTTCATAAGTAATAGAATAGTTTATTGTGTGACCTTGGTTTAGGTATTCCGAATATACATGGTAAGCCTAGTGAGAATCTAACAGGTAGTATAAGAAATACTAGTACAAATACTATTTTGACCTTTGACCTTGATTTTTTACCTTACCCTTTAGAATATGTATCTAAAATTTGTGCAATACGATATCAATGTTACCAGTAACTTGTAAAGTGAAAATGAAGACATTTGAATAAAAACTAAAAATACATAGTATAAGTTGACCTTTCATTATGACCTGTGACCTTGACATTTATGTAAGAGTAAAACATAGTTTTTGTTGACATTGCCCAGGAAAATCAAAATAAGCCTGACTAATTTCATTAAAACCCATCAGTTAGTTTCATATATATTTATAGAATAGTTGACCTTCACCTTTGACCTTGACCTTAATGATATGTGTCTCAAAATGTATTATTTTCCTTTCCATTTAAAGTTCAACTATATCACCAAATTTTGTGAAGTTTGCATGAAAACTAATGAAATTAGCATACTGACCTTTTATTTGACCTTGTCCTGTGAACTTGACATTTCATATGGAATTGTATAGTTTCTTGTATGACCTTGTGCTAAGTATTCCGAATATGCATGGTAAGTTTAGTGAGAATCAAACAGTTAATATAAGAAATACCAGTAAAACAAATATTTTGACATTTGACCTTGACCTTAGAC
Organism: Paralithodes platypus; assembly: GCA_032716605.1. Taxonomy (NCBI): domain Eukaryota; kingdom Metazoa; phylum Arthropoda; class Malacostraca; order Decapoda; family Lithodidae; genus Paralithodes; species Paralithodes platypus. The sequence continues at coordinate 18,375,740 of CM064510.1, read as the reverse complement.
CATACCCTTCAGAATATGTATCTAAAATTTGGTCACTAAGATATCGAAGTTACCAGTAACTTGTATATAGAATATGAAGAAATTTGAGTAAAAACTAAGACACATGAAATATTTACCTTATATTTAACCTTGACCTTTGACCTTAAACTTTAAGTTAAATTAACATTTTATTTTTGACTGACCTTCGCATTGACCAAATGAGTATACCTGTGAAATTTTGTGAAAATCCATCGAACGGTCTAGGAGGAGTTACCGGGCGGACGACGGACGACGGACGACGATGGCGACGACGAACGACGACGATGGACAAGCTGAATTGTGGTTCACAGTATACGGGAGGGATCTGTGTGTGCGATACCACTCTGCTTCGCAGAGTTGATAATAATAATATTAATACCAAAATAATAATAATGTTTAATAATAATAATAATAATAATAAAGTAGTTGTGCAGTTTTCGCATTACCAAAAAAAAAAAAAAAAAAAAAAATGCATACGCAACTCTGCGACCTATAATTCTTCAAGTAGTATTGAATCTCTTAGGTAAAATAGGTTTATATACAGTATAAATATATATATATATATATATATATATATATATATATATATATATATATATTTATATATATATATATATATATATATATATATATATATATATATATATAGTATATATATATATATATAAAATAAATATAAGAAAGAAATAGTGACCATAATCTGTGAGCTTTACCATTGAATAACAAAGAAAACAAAATGGAGAATCGTTGCATTGACCAACCAAATTTGCCAGCAAAATTTGGTGACGATACGTAACCCGTTCAGTACAGTTCTGTCGGTTTCATTTCATACTGGATACTAAGATGATTTTATTTAGTTTATGAAGGGCCTCCATAAAAGTAGCAGGCTTTCAACTATCTTAACCCTTTTTACTACCACAGATCCTTCATAAGCTCCACAAAATCGTCTAATTATAGCTAGAATACAATGAAAAAGACGTCACCGGTACACAACGGGTTAAACAGTCTAGGAAGAGTTTAAAGACAATTATCAACACTCTTATTTTCTTTAACCTTGACCTTTAACCTTAAGTATTATAATATATATATATGATTGAATTATATGTGATTTAAGTAAAATGCAACTAACAGTTGTCAGCTTATCGAAAATTGTTTATTTTATGATGAAGGTTAACTTATGACCTTGGCCTGTGACCTTGACCTTTATGTAGAATTATATTTTTTGTTTGCTTCGATGTAACTAGAATATCAAATAAGTGTGTCAAATTTCATTAAAGATCATCAGTTAGTTTCAGAGGTATTAAAGGAATAGTTGATCTTGACCTTTGACATTCATCTTGACCTTCATGATGTCTGAAAATTTAACATTTTAATGTTCCCTTAATGCACAACTGTCTCAACGAATGTTGTGAAGTTTACATGAATAGTAAAGAAATTAGCATATTGAATTTATATATGATGTTGACCTGTGAACTTGACCTATCAAATGGATTTATGCTAATTCTTGTAAGACCTTGCTCTAGGCATTCCGAATATGCATGATATGCCTAATGAGAATCCTTCATTAAATAAGAAATACTAGTAAAAATCATATATCGACCTTTAACCTTGACCTTTTACCTTGACCTTCGACCTTATAATTTCTTATCAAGGATTTAGTTAGATTAACATCATTGTTCGTATTAACTAACATTATGAATATGGCGTAGCCTAATTTGTACAAAAACTTATTGATTACAAATAGTGATCATATACTGTGACTTTGACCTTTAACCTTTGACTAAAAGTAAAATACATACATTTGGATGGTCGTCGCATTGACCAACTGAATTTGCCTGTATAATTTTATGACAATACATTAAACAGTCAAGGAGGAGTTTAGGGAAAATGACAAATACTCTTATCTTGACCTTGACCTCTGACCTTAACTATTACAATAGTTATGTGAAATTTGATATATATTAGGCCATATTTAAGTAATAAGCCATAACACAGCCAGTTTTCTAAAATGTGAGTAATCTTTTTTAATAAATAATAAAAGTTGACCTTTGACCTTGACCTGTGACCTATATGTAAGAGTACATTTTTGTTTGCATTGACATTGCCCATGAAAATCAAATAAGCATGCCTAATTTCATTAAAACACATCAGTTAGTTTCATATACTGTATATTAATAGAATAGTTGACCTTGACCTATGACCTTTATCTTGACCTTTATGTCTCAAAATTTATTATTTTCCTTTTCACTTAAAGTGCAGCTATCTCACCATATGTTGTGAAGTTTGCATGAAAAGTAAAGAAAATAGCATACTGACCTTTTATTTGACCTTGACCTGTGACCTTGACTTTTCATATATAATAGAATAGTTTATTGTGTGACCTTGGTTTAGGTGTTCCGAATATACATGGTAAGCCTAGTGAGAATCTAACAGTTGGTATAAGAAATACCAGTAAAAATAATATTTTGACCTTTGACCTAACCCTTTAGAATATGTATCTAAAATTTGTGCAATATGATATCAATGTTACCAGTAACTTGTAAAGTGAAAATGAAGACATTTGAATAAAAACTAAAAATAAATAGTATACGTTGACCTTTTACCATGACCTGTGACCTTGACCTGTATGTAAGAGTAAAAAATTGTTTTCATTGACATTGCCCAGGAAAATCAAAATAAGCATGACTAATTTTTTAAAATCCCATCAGTTAGTTTCATATATATTTAAAGAATAGTTGACCTTGACCTTCATGATATGTGTCTCAAAATGTATTATTTTCCTTTCCATTTAAAGTACAACTATATCACCAAATGTTGTGAAGTTTGCATGAAAAGTAATTAAATTAGCATATTGACCTTTTATTTGACCTTGACCTGTGAGCTTGACCTTTCATATGGAATTGTATAGTTTCTTTTATGACCTTGTCCTAAGTATTCCGAATATACATGGTAAGTTTAGTGAGAATCAAACAGTTAATATAATAAATACCAATAAAACAAATATTTTGACCTTTGACCTTAGACCTTACCCTTCAGAATATCTATCTAAAATTTGGTCAATAAGATATCGAGGTTACCAGTAACTTGTATAGTGAAAATTAAGAAATTTGAGTAAAAACTAGGACACATGAAATATTGACCTTATTTTCAACCTTGACATTTGACCTTAACCTTTAAGTTAAATTAAAATTTTATTTTTGACTCACCTTCGCATTGATCAAATGAATATACCTGTGAAATTTGGTGAAAATCCATCAAATGGTCTAGGAGGAGTTACCGGACGGACGACGGACGACGGACGACGACGACGGACAAGCTGAATTGTGGTGCACAGTATACGGGCGGGATCTGTGTGTGCGATACCACTCTGCTTCGCAGAGTTGATAAAAAATAAAAATTAACTTAAATTTTGTTTTATTAAGGCTTTCCAGATCGTGGATGTCTTATGTGGATTCTAGCCGAGACGCTGAACGAAGCGTCCCCATACTCCCTTCAATGATATATCAAGACTAAACTTAAGACATCGAACGATTGGGAAGGGGATGGAAGGGAGGGCCCTACATCGTCAATGATTTCGGGGCCACTACTAAATAATAGGTTTTCATTCTTCCCTCCGGGACTCCAACCTATAATTTATTAGTGGCCCCTCCATCATTGACGATATGCCTGACATCTCAAGACTGGAGGGGGACATTCATGACAATATCATGCCACTAACATATACCTATAGGTAGAGAAAAAGAATCATATAAGAAATTAAGTGTTCATTGCGTACATACAATAAAATAAAAATGGGAAAGAAAGCAGTGCGTTACTTCAAAGAAAGTCTGCTTACAATGACCATTCAGGTACATCAGAGAGAATATCACATTGAGATGCACTAGGTTTGATGTTCGAGGCACATAAATGATATGAATATGTGTTTATGTCCTTAAAATAACTTTGTACATTGTATAAAGTTTGACAATTTCATTTACTATCTTCTTAGTTACAGCTCTGATAGTTATCTTATATATAAAAAATAAAATTTTCTTGAGCTGTAGAACCAGCTCGACTTATTAAGTATCACAGTTCGTGATCTTATCACATAGTCCGGCGGACGGTCTAGATGTCTTAAGCTCTCCAGTCCCCCCCCCCCACCCCTTTCTTTTCACTTAAATTAAAATTGCTCATAGACCTACTATACCCGCTGACGCAAGGCCACACAGGTAATCTTTGGTTTATCTAGGGCCACAGACAGGTACCGAGTTAAGAAAGTATGGTTGGAAGCCCACAATTTGGTATTAGCAATATCCTCTATTGAATAATTTTGTAAAAACCGCAGAGACTGCCCATTTCCTGATGTCATGAGCTCGGCCCACTACTCCAGGATAACTTTCCCTGATTACATCTACGAGTAAGGAAGCCAATTTTCTCCTCGCGATGTGCGTAACTGTATTATTGATCCATAGGGCTCCCTGTTGTTGAGGTTGTGACACCCTCATAAACTTGATTAGAGCCATCACCGGGCATAACTTATGATGCGTATGTCCCCTTTTAAGAGCCGGGATAGTAAAATCCGAGAATACATGCTCGCTATGCTCATTCTTTGCCACGAACGTGGGAGATGGGGCAATATGCAAATGTTCATTTAATCTACTAAACCTGAGGCAATTAGGTTCGTTTTCTCATCGCCGCCAGCTCTGACACCCTGTTTCCTGTAGCCAAGGCCTTAAGGAACACAGCCTTCTTTAACCCTTATTTAGCGGGCTAGGTGGTCTATTTGACCGTAGCGCCCAGCGGGGTGTTTTTACCCTAAATAGGGTTGTTTACGTGATCATTTTCATGCCTAAATGAGACCCAGAGCGTAAAACAAGTATCTATACCTGAAAGGGCGTAAACAGAGCTTTCCAATGACACCTGAACCATCCTTGTACGACCGATGGTTGTCTTGCAACGACCATGCAACACGAGTGCAAAAACCATGTAATTAAGTACTTTCCCTACATAATTCCCTGTGTAGCGAGTGAGAGAGGGGAGGGAAGGGAGGGAGACACCTCAGTTGGTCCACGGTGGTCGTGCGGTGCGGTCATCAGGTTGCTAGGCTTCTCACACCGCTCAGCTCTCTCTCTCAGCAACATTATGTGCTAAAAATGGCGCACGACATAAGTTGTGAACCGCCAGTTAGTCCAAATTTCTTTCACGCGACATAAGTTGCGCGCCGCCAATTAAGGGTTAATAATGAGTCAAAATCCGGCGCAAGGCTACAGTTGCGCAAATGAAGCAAGGATACGGCTTTGTCCAGTGACCAGGTAGGCATGAGCTGAGCTTGCCCACCCCGGTGGGCAAAGCTTGAAACACGCCCTCATTAACCCTTTCTCCTCCGCCTGTGGTATGGATAGACCAGTGAGATCGTAAAAGGGAGTTCTAATAGCAGACAGATGATTTTTTTAGTGTAACTACAGAGAAGCGCTGATGGTCAAACAAATAATCCAAGTACTTAAAAACCAAAGCTACTGATGTGTCTGTTTGCGCCGTTTCCACTATCCAGGCTGTGAAAGTTTTCTAATGTGATTGGTATTGCCTCCTGGTAGACATAGTATACTGATTAAGTAATTTATTAGTGACACTTTCCCCATACGGAGTTAACCATTTAGCTTTCTGATGTCCAAAAGTCAAAAGTCAGCGAGGTCTCTAGGTTGCCAATTGTCTCCAAGTGGAAGTACGAGACCGGGAGCGACACCGGGTTCTCGCACCACGTTTTCAACTGGTGGTACCACGTCTGAGCCGCCGGCCAAAGAGGCGGGATCATCGAGACTAGACCTCAGTAACCCCGTAGTTTGTGAACTACTTGACACATGAGTGAAGCGTCGGGAGGCGGAAAAAGATAAATGGAACTCCACTTGTTCCAGTCCTCCGTCAAAGCATCTGGACCCCCCGCCGAAGTTGTTACCCGGCGGGTTTGGAAGAGAGGGAGTCTGTGGTTCCCTTCGGACGCGAATAGGTCCACTTGAGGACGGTAAGTTCAGACGTTCGCAACGCCTGGGAGATAAGAAGTGTGGAGATGAATGCTCAGCTTTTCGGCCAGAGCAAAAACCTTCTCTGACAACTCTAGCAACTTCCGAGACCTCGTTGACCCCTGCTTTTGAATGCAGTGTACCGCATTCAAATTGTCCATCCGAAACGCCACTGATTTCCCCCGCAATGTGGAGCCGTGAGTTTGAAGGAAAAACAAAGGGACTAACAGTTCCTGCTCGTTGATATGATAATTCTCGGTTTGGGACCAAAGCACTTGCCCTTGGTGACCTAGGCTTGACTGATAACCCAAGCCTATTGTCCCCGAAGCATCTATGTCTACCCATACCGTAGGTGGGGGAGAAACCCACATCATTGTTGAGTGCAATATCTCTCTCTTTGCCGAGACCGACAGTAAGTTGTGAATTAAGGAAGGAATTTTCCACAATTTTCCTGCCGGCAATGGCGAGAAACATTTGTTGCCTTCCAAGATTAATCTCTTTATTTTAAACCGGCCCAACTTTACAGTTAGTTGGATCCAGTTGAGAGAACCGACCAGAGACTCCCAGATCCTCCTCGTCGTGTTCAGACTGTGGAGAAACACAAATAATTGTTTTCAAAATCTTTTGCGGTTGTCCACACTCTGGCTGAGAGTAAGATTGGCTGTGTCCCAAACCAGCCCTATCCACTGAATCGCCCGTGTGAGAACAAGATGCAACTTTGCCAAGTTGACCTTGAACCCTATAGATTGTACAGATTGATAACGAGATTGACATGGGTTTTGCATAAACTTCCTGACTCCACCACTACCAGCCAATCGTCCAGGTACCACAACACCTTGATCCCCTGATTAAACATTGGCATGAGGGCCTGCCGGCCTAATTTTGTGAAAATTCTCGGTGCCAGGTTCAACCCGAATGGCATTCTTTGAAAGAAATAAGTCTCTTGCCTGATCCTCAAGGAGAGGAATTTTTGGAACCGATTGTTGATGAGGACATGCCAGTATGCGTCTGTCAGGTCTAACGAGCACATCCACCCTAGTGGTGGAAGGGTTAGCCTGATGTGATTCACGTGAGCATCCTGAAGGGTACATTGTGAATATATTCGTTCAAACGCGAGAGATCTACTACTGGGCGCATTTGAACACTGTCCCTCTTTGGCACTAGAAAAAGTCTGAACGTGAATACAGGGCAAGTTGGATCGACTGGGACAATGACATGCTTGGTGATCATTTCCTGAACTAGCGACTCCACCTCTAAGGAAACATGATTGACTTCTTGAGTCTGACATAAACGAAGTCGCCGGAGCCACCTCCAGGTGATCCCTTTGCGTACCACAGTCCTTGCCCAAGTTCGCCGGGGCCAGGCCCAGTGAAACACCCGGAGAAACCCAGTGGCTTGACTGGGTCTGTCCGGCGACACTACCCTCGGATCCAACTCGCCCTCGATAGACCCTGGGAGAGAGAGAGTTTGACTGACTAGTTTTTTGCTGGTGGTGGGGTAGGTGTGGACGGTTAGCTGATTTAAGCTGGTGCCGTTCCCTGTCCTGACTTATGTTGTGGCCTATTTTTGTGATGCCACTTACCTGAGTGCTTACCCTGTTTAGGCTTGTGCTGGGTACCACCTTGTGCTTGGGGAGACATGGGGCCCTGAAAGGGATGCTTAGCACCAGAAGGATGTGACATACCTCCACCTTTAGGCTTGGAGTACGGTTTCTTGAAGTTCTCCTTTTTAGTTTGGGAGGTACCCGGCTGCAAGTTGTCAACCATATTATAAACTGCCGTCCACGTGTCAAGGCTGAGCAAAGAAGCAGTTAAAACTGGGGAAAGAGTTACCCGGCGACCAATGTCTTCCGGTAACTTCTTAACCATGTACACTCTTAAGTCTTGGCATGCCCGGACAGCCTCCAACAAGGCTATCCGGATGTCGCCCACAGATTGGATGGAATTTTGTAACAGAAGCCTTCTAGATAGTTCAGTGGCCTTCCGTACATTTTGGCCAGAAATAGCGGCTATGGTTCTCGTGAGGGACTGGGCTATTTGGCGGCTCAACAAAAATTGGGAAAATAGTCTGAAAGCTTTATTTCTCAATTTAAAATCTCTGTCTAAGTGTGCAGGAGGGAGAGTTGAGAAGGGTTCCTGTAAGTCATAGAGAGACAATTTGGGAGCCGACAAGAAATCAAAAAGAGCTGGGGACACCCCTCCGGCTTTATTGATGGGCATGGAAAACCATATATGGTTATCTTGGGGAATTTGGTGGGAGGATTTTGAAGTGATAGTGGCTGCAAACTGTTGAGCTTCTGCATCCCAGTCCACCCACGGGCCAATACCTACCTGCCCCACCTGCAGAACTGGGTTGTGAGGCTGGTCTAAGGCTGGTGTTGTATCCAACTCCGGCGTTAGCGCATTGAGCGATTATATAACGTTCACGCCGTCAGACTTGGTCCAATCCGCAAAAAGTCGTGCAGATGAGGCGGGAGGTAATGCCGGAGTAGAAGAGTATACAAAACATTCAGGGGAATACACATATAGAATCGCTTTGATAGTGACATCTAATACTTGCCCTTGTGAATCTTTGGCTCTTAGTTTCTTACTCTTACTAACTTCTATTACACACTCACTGGGCACTGGGATCTCCCCCGATACTGTTGTCTGTGCTAAGCTTGGGTTTTTAGCAATAGCTGGAATCCACGAGCAGTTGGGACCATATAAAAGAGGCATAGGGCCTTTTCTATTTGGGATTTTGTCTAGAGGGGGAGGGGTAACGTCCGTGATAACGCGAACATTGGTAGTGGTCAAGGAGGCGGGCACTATAGTGCCACTTGCCGTAGTGTTCACTGGGGTACGTTACTTTGAGGGAGTGATCTATTAGGGACAAGTCTGGAAGGTTCTAGGGGCCGCACAGCCGACCCTATCGGGGGAGCACCCGGCGGAGCTATGGGGGTATCCTGAGCCTTTGGTACATTGTATTGGCGCATAACTTTATGCAAAATATAATCTAAATCATCAGTAGTTATATATTTACTCTGTGACTCCTTAGAACACTCTGGCCCCAATTCCGAACCATCCTCTGTATGTGTTGGTTGAGCCGAAGACAGTTCTACCACTTCCGGCTCTTCCTGTACCTCTAACGATTCCGGCTGTTGTTGCTGCGGATCTGACCGTGGTGTAAAGGCCGGCCAAGTTAAGTCAGGCACTGAGGAAGGGATAATTTCAATATCCTCCCTGTCCCTGACACTGTCTTGGAACCGCATATTGTTCTCCACTATTGAGGGTTTTGATTGTCTCCACACACTTCGATCCTGATTAGGAGGTTGAGAATCAGCTATCACTTGACTAACCTGTGAACTGTCAAAGACCTGATGTCTGCCAGATGTATAGTCCCGATACTGTTCAGCTAACTCTCTTTGTGACACTATTGTGGGCCTACTGACAGGTAAGTTCAATTTTGGTATTGCAAAATGTACGTCCTGATTAACACTTAATGATTCCCTAGATTCCTCCCTGGGAGTTGACTCAGTCCCCTCCGTCCCCACCTCTGAGCAGACAGATTGGACATTAGGCACGGTGGAGGGAAATGGACGCAGCTCCAGCGTTAGCTGGTGCCGCGACTGCGCCTCCTCCTTGCAGGAACTTTGATGTCCCTTCTCTGATTTTCTATGGCTAGATGTCGCCTCGTCATCTTTGCGCCTCTTGTGAGATCTTGAAGACTCTACCGAAGATTGTCTAGATTGCCTGAGGGGGGTCCTCGACCGGGACCTTGAGCGGTCACTCGGTGAAGGTCACTCTTAAGGCGGCCGGGGGGGGGGGGGGGTTGCCTTGCTAACACTGCTCTCATCACACTCTCTAGCTCTTTTGATAGAATTTTAGTTTTGGTTTTAGATTTAGTGGATTTAGCCGGCGTTAACTTAAGCACCGGTGACTTGATATCCAAGTGCTCCCAAAGTGCCTCATCGTCACAATGTAGGGCCTTATGGGCAATGTCTTTCGTGTAGGCATTAAAAGTGAAGGAGACTGACTTATATGGGAAAGTCAGAAACCCTCAAAAACCCCACCAAATAGACAGGACGTCTCCTGCCAGATTGTTGTAAAATACCCCACATGACAACAATATACACATCTTAGGGCTAAAACAGTAAAATTAAGCAATAAATCATACCCCTAGCCAACTAAGAATACCCTTAGTGAGGCTGGCCACGAGGCTCATAGTCATTAACATAATGAATCTCTTAGTCTTACCTCTGAAGAGGCAGCGACGAGCGGAGAAAACCCCACGGCCTAAGGGAAAAGCAAAACACGGACTCTGGAAAGTTCCACACCACGTGTGACAACTCTTAGACCAGAGCGTCTGCTAAAATAAATAATAAAATGCAACTGCCTCATAGCGATGGCCTGAAGCATTATCCTGCGGAAAGTTAGCCTCCTAACTAATAGTTAAGTATCAAAAACTAAGGCGTAGAACAAAAACACGAACACAACATGACGAGCGGGCCCAATGGGGGCTACAAGGCGCCTGTACAATAGTATCCTTTTTTTAACACTCTCCTGCGGGCACACCAATGAGGCTGCCTGATCTTAGCTAGTCTAAACCTATTATAGTACAACTCGGATAGATACAAATGAGCAAAAGACTCACTAGAGTTGAGTGAACGAAGAATAAAGCCGAGCACAGGCAGACACGTCTGGACACGGTGGATGCAGGGAGAGGAAGGGAGTATGGCGATGCTTGGTTCAGCGTCTCGTCTCGGCTAGAGTCCACATAAGACATCCACGATCTGTAAAGCCTTAATACAACAACATTTAAGTTAATTTTTATTTTTTACTTTTTACGAAGTTTTTTCGTAGTGAGTACCCAATCATAAAGACGATTCCATAAGAGAATTAGCGTTACACTTATGATGAGGACTCTTTCTCCCTGCGGCGGGGTTTTCAGACATGCTGACCGCGGGTGTTTGAAAGAGGACTATTATACTAATAGGCATATCGTCAATGATGGAGGGGCCACTAATAAATAAATATATATATATATACAGGTATATATCGAATGTAGTGAAGGAGAGCAACATGTGAAGGAGAAAGCAAGAAACTAGAGTAATTTACGTTCTATATCACTTTGTTTATGTTTCAACTCTCCCTCCAGAAGTAGGGGCTGTATATCCTGTATATACAATCGATCGTTGGACGCGGCGAAGTCTGGAGGTATTATTCTAGATACCCAGTAGATTGTGTGAAGCCTCTATCTACCCTATTTAATGAAGATATAGGGTATCAGAGCAAAGAGATAGACCTTCACCAACATTCTCACCAATAAATAACTAAGCGATGTGTGAAGGAATAACAACCAGCAGCTGGGATAATTGACCTGGAATCTATAGTATATCTGGAAATTAAAATTTATGGGCATGGCAAAAAGTTGTTCTCATATAAAAACAATCTTGGCTAATAAAACAAAGAGTGTATGTATGAACGGTGGATAATAAACTAATAGTAAAGACAAAACTATTATAGTTTAAAGAGGAATAACATTCAGAAATTTGAGAGAAACGTTGGAGGAAAGGAGGATGGCCTGGTGTTTTTAAGAGAGATTTACATAGATACACTGGCCACACAGACCTTACGATCCAAACGAGATGGGCAGGACTTAATTCTAGTAGAGTTGTAATATCTGATAGAAAAGGAAAGTTGAAGGAAAGGATAGAAAAGAAGAAGGCTCTCTCCCCACCCTTCGTTCCCTCCGGTAATTGGCGTACATGAAAAAGTTGGAAGTGATTAACCTTGCTGGGCTTCGAAATCCCCAGAAGGAATTTACAGGAAAGATTGGAAAAAAAGAAAGGAAAAAAAAAAAGAAATCATGCAACCCTTCGCCTTAGCAGCACGGTGATAATTACTGCCTACTCCATACCAATTTTTCTGTGGCATGAGTCTAAATTTGTCTTAAATGTATCTATAGAGGAGCTGTCTATTACTTTATTTGGAAGTTTGTTCCATTCATCATTTACACTGTGAGTGAAGATTTTGTTTTTGTATCTAGATTCGCTCTCCGACCTAATAATTTTAAATTGTTTCCTCTTGTAAATGTGTCTTCGGCTGTTTTGAATAATTTATCTAGATTAATGTTACTGAATCCTTTTAGAATTTTAAAACACTATCAATTGGCCTCTCATCCTTCGTTTCTTAAGTGAAAATAGATCAAATTCTCTCAGTCTTTCATCATATGATTTATTTCTCAATGAAGGGATTAGCTTTGTGGCTCGCCTTTGCACAGATTTCAATTTTTTAACATCCTCTATAAGGTGAGGTGACCAAAACTGCACAGCATATTCGAGGTGCGGTCGCATCATACTTTTGTATAAGGGCAAAACTATGTCTTTGCTGTGATAGTGGAGAGAGAGAGAGAGAGAGAGAGAGAGAGAGAGTATATTAGTGAGATAGATATATAGATAAATAGATAGGTAGATAGAGAGGGAGAGAGAGAGAGACAGAGTGTGATAGTGAATAAGAATGAGAGCGAGATCTAAAGGGAGGCCGTCTAGAATACAGAGGGATGGAATGCCCGGGAACAGGATATATAAGCTATCAAGTTGAAAATAAGAGAACATATTATTTTCAGCACCAACCTCTCTATACCTTCAAGTTTTTTTCTGACTCCCCCTTCTGACAAACTATCCAAAACAAATGTTCGTATTTTCTTTAGTTAAAATAGGACTTCAGAGGCTATCAACCCTATTGGATTATTAACCCGGCAAGCGCGATAGGCCTCACGGAAGGCTTCCTATAGGGAACGCGATAGGCCTCACGGAAGCAGGATTTTTAAAGGCGTACCAAAACGGCGCCAAGCTGTCTGGGGAGTCACAAATTGCGCCACGTTTAGTGCGACATGGTACCTCTCGATGGCACCCACAACCACCCGCCGCACGCACCCCACACAGTCTACACACGCAGTACGCTCTCAGTCACCATGGAGCCTACACGCTCCCCTGACTCGCTCCCTGTTGACTCGCCCAACCCTGTTGCTGGCGGTGTTAGTGCTCGTGGCAGGACACGAATACGTGCCAGGGACCCCTCCTACGTATATACTTCTGAGGATGATGAGCCAGTGCAGCCAAGAAGACCTACACGTGCTGGGAGAGGCACGACACGTGGTGGGAGAGGCACGACACGTGCACCAAGCACGACGAGTGCGAAGAGGTCATTGTCCTCAGCATTTGCTCTGACAACTGCTACCACAACAACTACTGCCTCTACTGTTGTGGCAACGACGCCCACGGCGCCCACCACCACAGGAAGTACAAGTGGCCGTCCTGGGGATGCAGGAGCATCGGGGGTAGTTGGCAAGAAGGGTAAGGGTAAAGGACACCCTTATCAGTTCAAGAGGAGTAAGGTGACACCTCCCGCCTCTACCACCCCCGCGTTGCCACCACCACCACCACCCACCACGGCCGCCCCTGTCTCACTACCCACCACGGCCGCCCCTGCACCACTGCCCACCACGGCCGCCCCTGCACCACCGCCCACGCACGCCCCTGCTCCACCACCCACGCCCACCCATGCCCCTGCTGCTGTTGGAGGGCCTCGTAGAGTTTTGGCAGCCGGTCTAACGCCATCCAAGTTTGACGCCCTCCTCTTCCCTCCTGACTCCTCTGACGACGACGCTGCAGAAGGGGAAGCCTTCGATCCCAGGAACTATGGCTGGGGTGGTGATAGTGGGAGCGAGTCTGAGGAGGATCAAGACCAATATGAGGGAGGTGCAGAGGATTCGGAAGACGACGATGTACTTCTGCACCGTGACCATGACCAAGACCTGTCTGACGACGAAGGCGCAGACGACGTGGCTGACGGAGGGGCTGATCCTGATCCCCCACGGGCGTATCATTTTGCCTGGTCTGAAGGGTCCCATTTCCAACCAGATTTGCACCAGTTCAATGCCAATCTGGCTGGTTCAACAGCAGACTGGCCCTGCAATGACCAGTCCACGGAATCTGATTTCTTCTGTGCATTTTTTGACCAGGAGGTATTATCTCATCTCGTTTCCCAAACCAATGGCTATTTTACCTGGGTGAGGGAAAGAATTGATATGATATCTCCTAGAGCAAGAATTCGTGCATGGGTTGATACGACTGTCCCTGAGCTCCTTGTGTTCTTTGCGTTGTTGCTAATCATGCCTCTCTGCAGGAAGCATGTAATGGAGCATTATTGGAAGCACGACCCAATCATCAACACCCCAATTTTCCGGAAATATATGGCTCGTGATAGATTTTTCTTGCTTCTGCGATTTTTGCACTTCGCAGACAATAATAATCCAAACCGAGCTGATAGAATATGGAAAGTTCGGGATGTGTTGACCATGTTGTTGCAAAGGTACAGGAAATTTTTCTACCCCTTTGCCAACCTGGTGATTGATGAGTCGCTCGTGCTTTTCAAAGGACGCCTGGTGTTCAAGCAGTACATCCCCTTGAAGAGACACAGGTTCGGGATCAAGATCTTTGTGTTGTGCGATTGTGAAAGTGGAATAGTGCTCGACATGATCGTATACACCGGCACTGATGTAGACATTCCAAAAGTCGGTGGCAACGACCCATTGGGCATGTCAGGGCACATTGTGAAAAAGATGCTGGAGCCCTACCTGAACAAGGGGCACACGTTGTACACCGACAATTGGTATACAAGTCCTGCACTCTGCCAGTTCCTCCATGACCACAAAACGGGGGCATGTGGGACTGTCAGAACTAACAGGAAGTTCATGCCTAAGTTCCAAGGCAATCGCATAGAACTGGACAACCCCTCCCACAGTGACACTGCTTCTGATGACGACTTGGCAGAGGAACAAAGGCGCCGCAGACTGGACAGACCAAGAAGAAAGAAGAAAGAGCACTACAAGCAGCTGGAGAAGTCTGGGAAAGTTCTGGCGGTAAAGTGGCTCGATAAGCGACCAGTTCACCTGCTTTCGACTGTCCATACAGGTGCCCAAGTGGACTCTGGTAAATTCCACTACCGTACCAAGAAGTCTATCCAGAAACCTGATATGGTGGTGGATTACACCAAGTACATGCGCCTTGTGGACAAGTCTGATTGCCAGCTTGCAGGCGTTGAGTGCCTACGAAAAACAGTGAAGTGGTATCACAAGCTTTTCCTTCACTTTGTTGACATCATGATGCTCAACGCTTACAACATGTGGCTTGTAAAAAAAGACATGGCCCCGAACAAAAAACTCAAGTTCAGGGAGTTCATATACAACGTCGCCTACCAACTCCTACAAAAACACCAACCAGTCTCCGGTCACAGGGGTCGCCGTGCAGTCAACCTCCCAGACAGAGTCATTGATGGATATGACAAACACTACCCTATCCACACCGAGCTATCTGGCACCCGGAGGCTGCAAGTACAGTGCCAGGTCTGTGCCCACTCCACCAGAAAGCCACAAAGAAGAAGCCGAGTCACATCAATGTGCAAGGAATGCAACGTTGGGTTGTGTTTGGGCGAGTGCTTCAGGGACTACCACTCACTCAAGTACTACTAGGAGTGGTACCTGTGTCGCCCTATCTCAGCCAAACTCCTGCCCCGCCCACCTACCTCACTACCTACCTCACTACCTACCTGCCCGTACCTGACCTGCCTGTACCTGACCAACGTGATCTCAAAACACCTGCCTGCCTACCTACTTGCCCGTACCTGACCAACGTGATAATATTATCATAACATGTACAAATTATAGTTGTAGGATAAGTTCATATGTTTTGGTATATACTGTATATATATATATTATATATATATATATATATATATATATATATATATATATATATATATATATATATATATACACAGTATATTATTGTATACAGTATACTGTATATATAAGCAATATTTTCATTTATTATTTCAGTTTAATTCATTAGCCAGGCAATATTTTGTTTTATTTATATATATACCTATGTAATATTATACTTATGTACTAACCTTTTGTAACAACCTTTTGTAATAATAAAACAAACAAAAAAAACAAACAAAAAAAAATAAATAAACACAAAAAAACATACTTACGCTCTGCTATTCATCAAAGTTTTCGACTTTATGAATAGCAGGGCGTAAGTATGTAAAAAAAAAAAAATTTCAAGTGATATAAACACTCCAAAAACATCCCCATAACCTCTCTGGTTTCGAACCCACGTCTCTAGGCCTACGTCTCTAGGCCTACATCTCACTCAGTCCATCACTCTAACCACTAGACCATGACTGTTCACACTATACTGACAGCGATTAGTGCGTACGTATTTTCGGGCAGACGAATGCTTGACAAAAAAAAATATATATATACCCTCGATACACTTGTGTATATCGAAGTATTTAGTATGTATAATACTTTTACATAACCTAACATATTCTATCATTACGAACAAACAGTAAAGAAATTTACAAGTAAATAAATAACCTTTCATCCATGAGTTGCAAGCAAATAGTGCGTAAAAATTGTGTAATGAGATATCGGGTTACTCTAACATACTGCGCCATCCAAGAAGTCTTATCGTTGTTTACAATATAGCAACGACAACACAAAGTGTCTATAAGGTCTAAATTTGTGCATACACCCACGCTAATCTCATCTACTTACTGTAATCTGACCCCTTTTCTCTCCCGCGCCACCCACCTTTCTCAATACACCACTCTTATTTCGCCTATTATTCGTCCGTATGCCTCTCTGCGCTTCATTTATCAGTGTATATTATTCACATGGGCTGCCTTACTCATGAATATGAACAGGTGAAACCATAAAGGTGCTTTTTAGGCGAGATATAGAGCGTTGCTTCTCATCAATCGCACGTTCTTGCCTCCACCCTCTCTCTCTCTCCTCCCGCCTGACTCACTCACACACACTCGCTCGCTCGGGGATGTCGTGCCTATCAGCCCATTTTTTTCAACTTGCAGCCACCGTAACTCCACACCCACATTTTTTTAGGGTGGATATATATATATTGGCGGATGTGGCTGCTTATTTCCAAGACATTGAGGTACTTTTTTTTAAATTCTGTGAGATCGAATATTTTGGCAGAAATGCACAAATAACTACCCTAGCTCCTACTGCTATTTAGCGCTTATCAGGTTAAGCCAGCACACTGTAAGTCAACAATATTGTCAGGACTTGAGCCTCTCTGCGAGAACTCCAGTCCCTTCCTGTTCGTAATGTGAATGCATGATATATTTATCTTATTGAACTGATGCAACCCAATCTCTCTCTCTCTCTCTCTTCTCTTTCTCTCTCTCGCTCTCTCTCTCTCTCTCTCGTCCAATTTTCCAGGGAGTGCTCTACCAGCTCTCCAGCACTAAGGTCCAGCCAGGGAGCACTCATAATGGGAATGGCCTGGAGATGAGCTTACAACACGCTTTTCAATTACCTCTCTCCTTCCTTCCTTCCCTCTCCTCCACACACATATACATACATACATACATACATACAGAGACACATACATAGACACATACATACACACATACTCAAACACCAGAGATAAGCTTACAAAACACGCCTCAATTACTTATCCCCTTCCTCTCCCCCCCCCCCCTCTTTCCTCCCCTCCCTCCCTCCCTCCCTCCCTCCCACACACACACACACACACACACATACACACACATACACACACACACACTCTTCCTTTCAAAACACAATACACATTTGTTTAGGCGGGAGACACTTTTAAGGGGGGATGGGCGTATTTATTTGCTCATTTATGTATATTTTTATTTTTAGTTTTTTAGTTTCCGCACTAGACCTCCATCAAGCTTAATAAATACATCTGCCCAAGACCCTCCTTCAAGAAAAATGTGTGCATTTTACGGTAGAAAAATGTCTCGGCCTAAGGCTGGTTCCTCTTAAATTACAGGCTCGCTATCGCTCGCCGGAAAAAAATCGACACGTAAATGGAACGACAAGTCTTAACATTGACAGAAATGGGGCGAAAGTTCTTAAAATCGCCAAACTAATGGGGCGAAAGTCTTAAAATATCAAAAGCAATGGGGTTAAACATGAGGAAGAAGGGGGACCAGAAAGCGATACTTATATCCCCTTGAAGCTTCATGACACATCCTTTCAAACTAACTCTAGCTCTAACTCACTCTCACTCTCACGCTCACTCTCTCTCTCTCTCTATCCCGCCTCTCTCTCTCTCTCTCTCTCTCTCTCTCAGTGCATGTGCGTGTACAAGTTGGTATTATGTGTTCGTATGTGTAAGTGCGTATTTACGTACAGCGTGTGGACGTACATCCAGTATATGTGTGTATATGAGTGAGTATAGGTTGATATCTTGGTGTAAGTGTAAATGCGTCTATATAATAACTATCGTTTTCCATATTTTAAATTTCTAATAGAGACGGAATAATTACATGGGTCTGGACTAATATCTCGGGGTCGCTTGGATTATATATTTTCTCTATGGAAATATTTTCATTTTTTCGCTAGTATACAGATACTAAATTGCACAAGTTATTTATTAACCTTAACTGTAGAGTATCTAAAAGAACTATAACGACATACAAATTATGAAGAAACACAAACTTTGCTATATCTATTTGATTAGTAAATCTAATTTTGACCCGGGTATTTGTCTTGTAGTGTGTACAATTTTGAAATTATTTACTTTGTTTTCATGTTATTACTGTAAAAGCTTTCGAGTTTAAGCTTGACGTGCCTTTAAGAGAGATACCTCTCACAAGGCTCAGCTGATGTAATGTTAATTTTGTATTATGATTATCATGTGTATGTTCTACTGGCTAAATAAAAAGTTTCAATTCAATTCAATTCAAAACTCTCTCTCTCTCTCTCTCTCTCTCTCTCTCTCTCTCTCTCTCTCTCTCTCTCTCTCTCTCTCTCTCTCTCTCTCTCCACTGACTACACAGGGATAGACCACAATGAGGCCCTGTCTGTGTGTGTGTGTGTGTGTGTGTGTGTGTGTGTGTCTGTCTGTCTGTCTGTCTGTCTGTCTGTCTGTCTGGGTGTGTGTGTTTATGGGTATGGCTGTGTGATAAACCGTATATACTGTATATATGATTCGTTTGTATGCATGTTTGTTTGGAATAAGAGAGGGATAAACAAACAGAGAGACTATTGATGTTAGTGAGCTGGACTTAAAGAGAAACAGTGAGATATGATGGTTGCTAGAGAGTCACTTCTCTCTCTACAGTATATTCAGTTTATATATATATATATATATATATATATATATATATATATATATATATATATATATATGGTTCCCGGACATCTCAACCAGTAGACCATTTCAACCAGTAGCTCTCACCCAGTGCAAAATTAACCAAGACCTACCAAACCAGGGCAAAATATAGTACTAACCCAACCTAACCTAACCTAACCTAACTGTATTGGTTGATATGGTACTGGTTGAGAGCTACTGGTTAAAATGGTTTACTGGTTGAGTTTTCCGGTCACCATATATACCGTATGCTATAAAAGCAAAACAAGCATTTTCAATTACACAAATCAGTTTTTGACAGAAACGTTATAAAATGTACCTGCAATTTGAGTGGAGCAAACAAATATAGAAAAAATAAGTAAATTTTTCAATGCCATATGCACGTTACAAAAATTCTACTCCCATCGAATAATCTGAATAAAGCCAAGGTTTTTAGCTGAACTGCAATCATAATCTTTTATTATCCCCCAATAAAGTAATGTGAAAGAATGAAAGTATTTTTAATAATCAAAATATATTTATAATGTATATTTATCAATCAACTAATGAGAAAGGAAAGTAAATATGACAGACATTATATCAATCGTAAAGTATATATAACACTGATTTTAATAATGTTAATGGATGCATTAACCCCTTCAGGACCGGTGACGTCTTTTTAACTGTATTCTAACTGTTATTAGACGACTTTATTCAGTTTAATAAAGGTCTCTAGCAATTATAAACTACCTCACTTAACCCTTTTGCTTACCACAACTCTTTCTTAAGCTGCATAAAATCGCCTAAATAGAGCTAGAATATAATTAAGAAAACGTCGCCGGTACAAAAGGGGTTAACAATTAATATCATAATGGGAAATCTATTTTATCATCAACTCACAAACCTGAATTGATATAATCATAATTATAACACCAATTAATTAATAATGTTGGAAGTATGATCGATTTTGCCTCCATAACAACCAATCACAAATTAAATGTGAATATAATTATAATTTCCATCATCATTACATAATTCGAAATGAGTAACATCTCACTTACACACTCACTCACCCTCTATCTCTCTCTCTCTCCCCCTCCCTCGCTCGATCTATATATCTATCTATCCATATCTGATATCAATGTACCGGTAAATCTCTCTCCTTTTCTAACATGCCGATATCGGTAATTTTTCTTTTGATTCACAGTAATCACTCGTATCTCTTCTCTGAGCACCCAACGTTTCATCACTTACGTAATCTAATTGATCTTCCAGTTGCGTAATTTGTGTTAATTTCAATTACTTTAGGGGCCAGAATATTACTGTTCCCGGCCAGAATGGTATGTTGCAGCAATGGAAGATTGTGTAAGGTGGCATCTGCAGAGCTGATTACTTATTCATTAACTGGTCTTATAGCTAAAAGGTTTTGCCGATTGCTCACGTGATTCTAATTGGTCTTTCCCTAGTTTAAACATAATGTCTAAAGATAGTTAAAATGAATAGAAAATATCATACCACTACTGAGTTAAAAGTTATCCCACAAACAACAATACAAGTATAATTTCTATCATATCACTACCCACCTTCCCTGACCAAAAATCCAAATCAAATCCACGGAGGCACTAATCCTGTCTCACAAATGCGGGACGTAAACCAGAAATTATTAAGGCGTATATAATATAACTAAGAGGCCCGGAAATACTGCTCTGAGAAACTTAGACACCTTCTCCCTCATGTTTAACCCCATCAGTTTTGAGAGTGTAAGACGTTCGTTCCATTAATTTGGTGGTTTTAAGACAAGCCCTTTAATTCGTCCCATTTTGTTTATCAATGATAAGTTATTTGTGCCATTTGTGGATAGACGTTTTATCCTCGCGAGCCAACACGAGCCTTTATTTTATAAAGAACCGGTCTTCGGCTGAGTTGTTTTTCTATTATTATTTTTAGTAGTAGTAGTAGTAGTAGTAGTATTGGTATTAGTATTATTCTAATTAGCATTATTATTATGATATCCCCGACCTTCTTGAACTCAACCTCTTTTTTCGACATCTACTGCCCCTTCCTCCTCTCACTTCCTTGCTCCTCCTCCTCCTCCGTACCTTCCTGTTTCTTCTCACTCTTCCTCCTTCCCTTTTTCTCTTTCTCTCCTTTTTCCTTTTTCTTTTCCTCCTCCCCCTTTCTCTCTATTCCCCTTCTCCCTCTTTCGTTCATCATCACATTTCCTCTATACTTTCCTCCTTGCCCCATCCCTGCCCCCCAGAACCACGTAATATAAGTGCAGATTTCGTAGCAGTGTTATCGTTCGGGGCCTTGTTACTCTTGCTTTCTATCCTATCTTTAATTTAATTTGTCTTTATTAATTTTGTTTCCTTTAAATTACGTAATTATTATATTTATCTGCCTTTCTTTTATCTTCCTTTGTATATATTTAGCTAATTTATTTTACTCTTACTATATTCACTTATATAATTTTCTGTTTTTGTCTCATATCTTTATGTATCTGACTTTCTTTATATAACTTAATATATTAAATATTACCCTATTTATCTGTCGTTCTTACATTATCTTACTCTCTGTATTATATTTATATGTCTGACTTTCTTCATTTACTTCTATATTTGTTTATCTGACTCTCTCTCTCTCTCTCTCTCTCTCTCTCTCTCTCTCTCTCTCTCTCTCTCTCTCTCTCTCTCTCTCTCTCTCTCTCTTGGATCCCACTCGAGGAAAACAGGAAAATGTGTATCTGGTCAATTCAAGTTCTTGCCGTGATAGTTTTCATATTGTTATTATTGCACTGCCAAAATGTTCGTCCCTTCGACATTTTATAGGAAAATATTTGCAATATTAAGGTAAGTTATACAGTATATATATATATATATATATATATATATATATATATATATATGTATATATACTGTAATTTATTTATATATATATGTATTTATTTATTTGTTTATATACCGGTATATATATATATATCTTTTTTTCTGTATTCCAACTACTCCCTCTCGGGCATAGGCTGAGGGTCTGTACATTCCACCGCTCAACACGGTGAAGCCCGTGAGGTCTTGTTCCACTCTGGGGAGTGAAACATGAGAAGCATCCATCATGGCTCGAAGCAGCTCCATCTCTGAAGCGGCCGGTTGCTTCGCTCAAGTGCTTCACCATCTCATCCTCCAGACTCAGACCCTCACTCTCAGAACGCCACCTATTGAGCAGTGAACTCAATAGGCATTGTCCCCCTGCAACATATTTTGAATATGGGAATATTCATACAGTGTTATTTAATCAGGGAACAATGAGGGTATTTTTTTTGGCATTTCAGTGGGCTTTGTGGTAATGCACTGATACTAGGTACAGCACAAATTCAATCCCAATAATATCTTCCCACTGACATATCGGGATTTGAACCCGGGTCCATTGGATTACTAATCCAGTGGCATGACCACTCCACCACACCTCCCCTATACAGAATATATATATTGATTAATTTTTGCGGGGGGAGAGGGGGGGGGGGGGGATATTCATGTCCACAGCAATGAGACCAGAAATACCAGTATTCATATAGGTGGCAGACCTGTTTATCACGATTATTTAAGACCACGATCAATAATTAGAGTACTGTTATCCCGTTGAGTACCGTAGAATACAGTAATAAAAGTCCCCAGCAGTCCCAAGCACGGTGGCGAAAATGGCAGGAGAGACCACCTTTTCACCTCAAGAAATGAGGCAAGACTGGATCTCTCACTTTTTTCTTTTTTTTTACAAGGCTTAAAAAAAGAAAACAGAAAAAAAAGAAAATAAGCCTCGTACAGGCAGTTACAAGACAAATACATTACTGACGAATATACTCAGGCCTGGGACTGGGGGAGTTACTTATCTACTGACGAATATACTCGGGCCTGGGACTGTAAGGGTTATACTATAGTAGAGTAATGGACTGTGGAAAACTATGAAATACCGTGTACAAAAAAAAAAAAAAAAAAAATGGAGAGAAGTAAACAACAACAGAAAAGTTGAGTAGAAGAGACTATACTATAATAGTTACCAGTAGATGACAAATGTTTACATCTTCATAACACCAATAACTCCCACAATTAAATTAATGAAAGCATGTGATGTTCCCAGGATTCGAACCTAGGATATCACATATGTACAGAACTTACACGCTCTAACCATTACACCATCAAGACAGAGATAATAAATTATAACTTCTAATAAACATACAACATAATATACAGCATGAATAAACTCACCAAGCAAGTAGTATGAGAGCACGCGATGGAATCCGGTTGAGGTGAAAGAAAAGCGAAGTCTGAAGGGCTCTTGGGAATTACATAGCACGGAGAGAGTGATTAACAGCTGAGAGAGAGAGAGAGAGAGAGAGAGAGAGAGAGAGAGAGAGAGAGAGAGAGGGGGGGGGGGGGGAGTATATATAGAGGCAGTACAAGAGGACAACGAGAGAGGGGAAAAAGGAAAAAAAATGATATCGAATGAAGGTAGGGGGAAATTGGAGAGAGAGAGAGAGAGAGAGAGAGAGAGAGAGAGAGAGAGAGAGAGAGAGAGAGAACTGAAGAAAGGGGGAGAGCAACAACTAGAAAGAGATAGGAGAGGGAGAGGTAGAGAGATAAAAAAAAATAAAAGAGGAGAGAAGGGGGAACTGGGAGATAAGGAGAGAAAGAGAATAAGAGAAACAAGAGAGAATATACAGAGACACGAACACTGGAGAAGCCCTGGAGAATTAATAAACAGAAGGAGAGAATGAGAATGAGATGATACATCTAGGAAATTGGGTGCTGAGAGGGGCGAAGCGATAGATATATAGATAGATAGATAGATAGATAGATGGCTAGATAGATAGATAGATAGATAGATAGATAAATATATAGATAGATAGATAGATAGATAATTAGATAGATAGATATATGTATAGATAGATAGACAGGCAGACAGCGAGGACAGATAGATAGGTAGATAGATAAACATATAGATAGATAGATAGATAGATAGACAGACAGCTAGATATGGATAGACAGATAAATCACAGTCGCCTGAGAAGACAAACACACACTACTTCACTTTAAGGATAAACCAGTAATTCAATATCATTATCATATCTCCTTATAGAAAAAGAGAGAGAGAGAGAGAGAGAGAGAGAGAGAGAGAGAGAGAGAGAGAGAGAGAGAGAGAGAGAGAGAGAGAGAGAGAGAGAGAGAGAGAGAGAGAGAGAGAGAGCAATAACAAGAGGCGTTAAGCAGAGGTATTCAAGGTGCAACATTGAAACAAAAACAAAACCATTCTCCTGCCTTCAACAATAACAACAACAACGTGCTTTCATTCCTACTGCTACCAACATTACTACTACTACCAACATTACTACTACTACCAACATTACTACTACTACTACCAACATTACTACTACTACTACCAACATTACTACTACCAACATTCCTACTGCTACCAACGTTACTACTGCTACCAACATTATTGCTACCAATATTTCTACTGCTACCAACAGTTCTACTGCTACCAACATTACTGCTACCAACGTTACTACTGCTACCAACATTACTACTGCTACCAACATTACTACTGCTACCGATGTTACTACTGCTACCAGCATTACTACTGCTACCAACATTACTGCTACCAACATTACTATAGCTATCAACATTACTGCTACCAACATTACTGCTACCAACATTACCACTGCTACCAACATTATTACTACTACCAACATTCCTACTGCTACCAACATTACTACCGATATAAAATTCCTGTAACACTTTTAGTTTGAATGTGTCTGATTATTCCTGCAAAAATAATATCAGAAAACGCAAATTTGACCCTCGAATTTGCCATTCTAGTTGAACATATAAGGAAATGAGAAAATAATAATATTTCACACCCTTAATACTTCCTTTAAGGGACGATGGGTCGTTTTTCTGGTCCCCCTTCTTCCTCATATTTAGCCCCATTACTTTTCAGATGTTATGACTTTCGGACCATTAGTTTGGCAATTTTAAAACCTTTCGTCCCATTTTGTTGTCAATATTAAAACTTTTCGTATCCTTTAGGTGTTGATTTTTTCTTGGCGAGCAATAGCAAGCCTGTAATTTAAGAGGTAGCTCCCTCCCTCCACACTCTACAGCTCCTTTGGGGTATCTCACACCCCACTTCTTGCTTTGGATGTAAGTAACTCCGAAATTATAATTTTAACCTGTCGTTTATATGCCAAATTCCAATGCACCTGTTTAGACTGTATAACCATCATATTATGTCTCGATAAATTCCCCATCATTTTATGGTTGATTTACAGTGATTTGATAGTATTTACCTTGTCATACGAATGTTTCTAATAAATTGCATTTCTCTACCTTTCAACAGGTAAGAAAGGATGTTCTGGATGTTCTGAGGTGCACAGTGGGTTCCCCCAACATCAGGCAATGAACTTCTAGTGTTTCAACTAGTTTGGTCAGTAATTTTTTTTTAAATATATATATATTTCAAGGTAATTGTTTTAATTTATAAAATTTCATACCAAAGTGCCTGCTCATTTTAATACTGACGGAAACTTGCTCACATTTTTTTAAAAACTATTCTGGCTTCCAAATTTCTTAAGCATTTCTCTTCTCATAACCTGCTCTCAGATCGCCAGTATGGCTTACTTAAGGGTCGCTCTACAAGTGATCTTCTTTCATATCTTACTAGCTCTTGGTTATCCAACTTTCAGGACTTCGGTGAGACTTTTTCTGTTGCACTAGACATATCGAAGGCCTTCGATACAGTCTGGCACAAATCTTTAATTTCCAAACTGCCCTCCTTCGGTTTCTCTCCCTCCATCTGTGCCTTTGTCTCTAATTTCCTTTCCGGCCGTTCCATACCTGCGGTTGTGGACGGCCATCGCTCATTTCCTTATCCTATCAACTCCGGTGTTCCTCAGGGTTCTGTCCTATCTCCTATTCTCTTTCTAATTTTCATAAATGATCTTCTCAACTGTACATCAAGTCCTATCCATTCATATGCAGAGGACTCTACCTAACACCACTCAATTAGTTTTCCAGAACGCCCCAGCCAGCAGTCCCTCAAAAGTAAACGTAATGAAGTCATAAAATACTTATCATCTAATCTAGCTACTATTTCCAATTGGGGTAGAGAAAACCATATTGCATTTAATGCTTCCAAAACTCAAATGATCCATCTTACTACCCGTCAGGAACCTCCAGAGGACTATCCCTTATTCTTCAACATTACAAAAATCAACCCTTCATCTTCTCTCAATGTTCTCGGCGTCTCATTTTCTTCTGCTCTCACTTGGAAAGACCATAATACCAGTCTTGCTAAGGCAGCCTCCCAGAAGCTGGGTGTGCTCAACCGCCTCAAGGGGTTCTTTACCCCTGCGCAGCTACTTTTTCTGTACAGGGGCACAGTGCATCCTTGTATTGAGTATTGTTCACATGTGCGGGGAGGATCCTCTCACACCGCACTTCTAGACAAAGTAGAAAGGAAAGCCTTTCGTATCATTAACTTCCGTCCACTCACCAACTCTCTGCAATCTCTCTCTCTTCGCCGCAATGTTGCATCTCTCTCGCTATTCTATCGCTACTACAAATATCAGTGTTCCTCGGAGCTTTCCCAGTGTATACCACCTCCTCTAAGTAGGGTACATAGTACCCGTCTTGCAACTCAATCCCACCCCTACTCTTTGCAACTCTCCATCCCAAGAGGGAAACGCTATTCTCAGACTTTCTTCTACTCAACTGCTGAGTTCTGGAACTCTCTCCCAGAATCAGTCTTTCCCTCTTCCTATGACTTAAAATTGCTTCAAACTCCGTGTGTCCAGGCATTTAGCTCGAACGTCCCTTGATTTCGGCCCTGTCACTCTTTGATATCTGGGGGAGACACTCGCTGCAGGCAGCTGTGACTTTTGTCTCCCTCATTCACATAGAAAAAAAATATATATGGTTCAGATGACGGCCATAAAGCCAAACTATATTTTTGACCATTGAAGGCTTAATAATAGTCATAAATATATTTGTTTACAAATGTATATTTCCTAGGAGTATGCTGTACCCCACTTCTCGATGTGTGTCCCAGTTACAGGAGCGTCTCGGTTCTAGGGTTAAAGCAGTCCAAGTCAGAAGATGAAGGAAAGATTGATTGAGCTTTTATAATAAAAAGTAATTCTCAGTCCGCCCTTCTATCTGTCTTCCTTCTTACTACTGTGTGCGTGTCTGTCTGTCTGTCTGTCTGTCTGTCTGTCTCCCTACAATCTTACCTACTGCATTCACGCTTGCCTCCATCATTATCTACCTGTCTGTCTGTCTGTCTGTCTGTCTGCCTGCCTACAATCTTACCTACTGCATTCACGCTTGCCTCCATCATTATCTACCTGTCTGTCTGTCTGTCTGCCTACAATCTTACCTACTGCATTCACGCTTGCCTCCATCATTATCTACCTGTCTGTCTGCCTGCCTGTCTGTCTGTCTGTCTGCCTGCCTACAATCTTACCTACTGCATTCACTCTTGCCTCCATCATTATCTACCTGTCTGTCTGTCTGTCTGCCTGCCTACAATCTTGCCTACTGCATTCACGCTTGCCTCCATCATTATCTACCTGTCTGTCTGTCTGCCTGTCTGCCTACAATCTTACCTACTGCATTCACGCTTGCCTCCATCATTATCTACCTGTCAGTCTGTCTGTCTGTCTGCCTACAATCTTACCTACTGCATTCACGCTTGCCTCCATCATTATCTACCTGTCTGGCTGTATGTCTATCTGCCCGTCTGCCTACAATCTTACCTACTGCATTCACGCTTGCCTCCATCATTATCTACCTGTCTGTCTGTCTGTCTGTCTGTCTGTCTGCCTATCTCTGTTTGTCTGTCTGCCTATCAGTCTGCTTGTCTACCTGCCTGTCTGTCTCTCTGTCTACCTGCTTATCTGTCTGTCTATCTGTCTCTGCTTGTCTACCTGCCTGTCTGTCTGTTTGTCTACCTGCCTGTCTGTCTGTTTGTCTACCTGCCTGTCTGTCTCTCTGTCTACCTGCTTATCGGTCTGTCTGTCTGTCACTACCTGCCTATCTGCCTATAGGTTTGTCTGTCTATCTGTCTGTATACCTGCCTATCTGTCTGTCTGTCTACCTGCTTATCTGTCTGCCTCTCTGTCTGTCTGTCTGCTTCTCTACCTATACCTGTCTACCTGCCTGTCTGTCTGCCTCTCTGTCTGTCTGTCTGTTTGTCTGTCTGCCTATCTTCCTGTATCCCTGCCTGTCTGTATGTCTATATGTCTGTCTGTTTGTCTACTTGTCTGTCTGTCTGTATGTCTACCTACTTATCTGGCTGCCTGTCCTCCTGCCTGTCTGTCTGCCTCTCTGTCTGTTTGTCTGTCTGCCTATCTGCCTGTCTTCCTGCCTGTCTGTCTGCCCATCTGTCTGTCTGTCTGTCTACCTGCTTATATGTCTGTCTGTCTGTCTCTATGTCTACCTGTTAGTCTGTCTGTCTGTCTGTCTGTCTGTCTGTCTACATGTTTTTCTATCTGTCTGTCTACCTGTCTGTCTGTCTGCGTATCTGCCTGTCTACCTGCCTATCTGTCTGTCTTTATAGCTACCTGTCTGTCTGTCTGTATACCTGTCTGTCAACCTGTTTATCTGTCTGTATGCCTGCCTTCCTGTCTGTCTGTCTGTCTGTCTGTCTGTCTTCTTGTTTATCTGTGTGTTACGACTGAGGTTCAAATATATCAGGGCTCTTATTCATTGGACTACTAATGGCATAAATGCTACAACGGAAAGCGCTAGCTCCAACCTCTGATGTATATTCCCAGTGAACAAAGAACACAAATACTCTTCAGAGTTCTATATGCAATAATAGGCTATCAAACTCTCAATAAATGTGCGTCTATTCTAGGCTTAATGTTATGTGAAAACAGCCTATTACTACCTATAACCGAAGGTGCTTGGTTATGGTATGCAAAGTAAGGTGGTAAGAGAGGTTACAGCTTACGTTACTTTAATCAATAAATGTCAGGCACTCCTGCATGAAAGAAAGTGCACTAAAGTCCTTCAACACCAACAAGGATTCTTCTTTAAATGTTAGATGCTATAAAGATGCTCGAATCGGAAATGGAACCCAAACAGGCAGGCAGCGGAACAATGCTCGTGCAGGCTAAGCACACAAAAAGGCTGGATATATAATGCAGTCGGAGCCAAGAATATCCTAAACGCTACAACAATAATAATATTCGCCACGACAATGCAGTATTCCTATCAACAAAAAGAGCCTCAGTCGTTTGTGTCTCAATACATCAAACTAGGCTGCGAAATGCTTGTGTTATCATAAACGGGTATGCATAAAAAGAGTAATTGGGTTAATATACTTAATGTCTACTATGACTGATAAAGTCTAGCTAGAGTCAATGATACGAGAAACTGGTGCGCATGGCATGCCGCATATCCTAGTGCAAATCTCAAGTCTGTGCGTCACATATTACGTTATAATGAAGGGTAGCTCTCTTGAGAAACCTTAATACCGAAGTATTAAGCGTTCTCCTGGCGTACCTCAAAGACAAACAACGAGCTTAGAACAGTGCAGAATGGTATAGGCAAAAAGCCCTCATTCGTGCATGCTCTACTCTCAATGGCACACAGACTAGAATTTACTCAATCAACTCCAGTTCTCAGGTATGTCGTGCAGCTTTTAACTAAAGCCAGCACTCATAGGAAACAATACCTTATAATATCAGACTCCTAGTTTAGCATTATCTAATCTAGCAGAGCACTAATAATTATAGGAAGCAGTACTGAACAATATGAATGCCAACCAATGCTTCGTGATCAACTTATCTTAACAACTAACATACATAGGTTATATCAGACCTTAACGCACAATACAACTGGCCAGCATGAAGCTGATTTTGCAGAGTTAACCAGAGGGGGTATAATTTTAATAAAAGGTGGTGAAAGCTATGGAAAATGAGAGAGATAGGCAGAGGAAAAGATTCTCAGGTGCAGTGCGGATGACAGGTATCAAAGGGATAAGAGGGATGCGTTCTAGAAACCAGATCTGAGAGAGAAAGTGGCGAGGGAGCTGTATGTATACCAGCACTAGGTCGAGCCGCGTGGGAAAAAAGCGGTAACAAGTCCTTCAGCCAATACTAAAGAAGCCAGCCAAATATGACGTCACAAAGCATGGTAAAAACTCCCTCAACGAATCCCCACGAGGCCAGCCAGCTATGACGTCATCGAGTATAGCAAAACACTACGCGCCTCCTCTCACTCTGTTCTACTCTCTCTCTCTCTCTCTCTCAACTCCTATCATTACTACTTAATGATAAAACATATACTTTGCAATTAAATATATAAAGCCTTGACATGGGCGAAAACAAAGAGCCTTTCTGGACTGCCCATGACACAAGCTTTCATATGAAATAAAACACACAACAATACATCAACTGTAGCCACATCCACTGCCCTGACGATCCTAGTGAGTCACCGTAGGACAAGCCATGCGGTTCTAACGGAGTGGTTAACGTCACATGTGTTATAAGTCCTGGAACTGTCGGCCGGGTTGGCAAAGTCACGCACCCTCGTAAATAATTGTTTACACACCAGTAAGTCACGTGTCTGGATTAGCATACCTACAGCAGCACACATACACACGCACACACCTAGAGATACACACGCAAACACACACATACACAAATGCTCACACACATACACATACACACACACAAACACACATACTGTACACACAACTACTACCACACATCCACACACTAATACACATCAACACTAACACACATACACACACCTACTAACACATACTCACAAATACACATAGGGGTTACACACACCTACAAAGACACATACACATCCACTCAACCACATATGAACAACACCATAAACACACACACGTTATCACAAAAACATTCACAAACATACTTACACACCAAATCGCATGCCAAGCAATATTTACCATTAAGCAAAGAACGACCCAGAAGAAATATGCACAAAACACATCCAAATCTACCCAAATTAACCTCATTACTCCCAACTACACTGTAAAGCATAATCTAGGGTATAAAACACTATATGAGGTAAATGAGGAGAATATTAGGAGAACACGTAATGGAGGGTACAACTACAGACAGATGTTCGTAAGCTCTTCA
>CM064510.1:18266886-18339386 GCA_032716605.1 Paralithodes platypus | reverse complement strand
ACGATTTAAAAAAGGGAACACAAAAACGGCCCACGTCCCCTTAATCATCACTAGGTTTCTGGCAGTAATTCTTGGATTCCTTACACTATACCCTGTTTCAAATACGTAGGCCAACACTCTTGAACATTAACCTCTGTATCTCACAAAAGACGTAAGTAATTGAGTTGATACGTGTACCATTAGGGAAGGGTCAGCCAGGGAATAGGTGTAGAAATGTACAGCCCATTTGCTCTAACCCTTTTTTTTTTAGTTACAGAGGTTAGGGGTCACGATTTTTGGCCTACCTATAATGAATGGAATATAAATCATTCAATCACATTATTCACCCGGTCAATCAATATCACATTCATCTTACTGCCCACGAATCTACTTACTAACCCACTCACTCACTCACGAAACTACTCACTCACTCACTCACTCATAAATCTACCCAATCACTCACTACCGTAACTGAACAACTCACGAATCGACTCTTATATACTCACGATTCTACGCACTCACAAATCTACTCAATCACGAAATTGCTTGCTCATTGACGAATCTACTCACTCATGACTCTACTCACTTACTCACTCACTAACGAATCTACCCACTCGCTCATTAACTGAACTCACTCACAAATCTATTCACTCACTAACACACAAACACACTCACACACTACAATACACTTTACACAATTACAATGAGAGACCAGTGGACCCAATCATCTAAATGGTTTACTAGATCCATTACAATGATATATGACACACACACACATACACACACACACTACAATACATTTTACACAATTACAATGAGAGACCAGTGGACCCAATCATCTAAATGGTTTACTAGATCCACTACAATGATATATGACACACACCCACACACACACACATACACACTGTCACATCCCTCGCCACTGTGAAGCTTCGAGAGTTTCTGCTGTGCTCGACCCCTTTCGACTCTCTATAGCTCGGCACTCAGTTGTTTTGTTGTGCCAGGGTCGACTATGACGTCTCAGTTGTTAGCCAGGGTCGACTATGACGTCTCAGTTGAGTGCGTCAATTGATTCATTTTGTATATTATTTAATGTTCTTAATAATAGATGGCGCTGTATGCCAATCTTCTGTTTTCTAGTTACCTTTCTGTACGTGTATAAGGGGTTCAGGCTGTGACGGAGGGTGTTGTAATTCATCTTGAATTCATATGAAATCAGGATATACTCAACCAGCGTCTTGGATATATCGGCTCCTGGAGATTTGTGTGGAGGTGTTATCCTGTATTGTGTGCTACTAAATACCGCTAGCTGTGCTGATAACCAGGGAGTAGTGTCTTGTCTGTCATAGCCTGATTCCTATTATTACGTGTGTCATTAGTTTACATTAGTATATAAGGTTCTTTTCTTTTTCCTTTATTTTTGTTTGTTTGTTCATAGAGATAAATTATTATAATTTATATATTAATATTCATATAAATATATTATTTTCATTTTTAATCTAGTTACTTGCAATTCTTTATATAATATAGACTCCTTTCTTTTATAATTAATTATATATATATATATATATTAAAATTATCTTGATTGTTCATACTTGATGCCTATGCAGTCACCCCTGATAGTTATCGTAAAAAGTTTCGTAACTATGCTAAACCTGAAAAACACACCTTCTTGGAGTTTGCTAGGGAGAAGTTCCGCCTGTGTAAGAAGTGGCTAGACACCTCTGATATCACTACATATGCTAAGCTAGTTAATTGTGTTGTTTTGGAGGAATGGAAGAGGAAGTTACCATTTAGTTTGTTAATTTACCTAGAAGAGAAGGGAGAGACAGACTTGATCAAAGCAGCAGAGCTGGCGGATGCGTATGCACTTATCCACAGGAATCTCCATTGCAAAGATAAATCCAGGACCCTTAATGTAAAATCATCCTCTAACTATAACCCTGTGAATGTGGCTGGTGGACAACTGAGATCTCCTAAGTTCAATAGGAAAATGAATAGCACTACTGATTTCTGTACCTATTGTAAGCAGTCGGGTCATGATATCTTTAATTGTCAACACCCTAAGTGTAAGACCTCATCTGCATATAAACTTACTCTCACAACATCTAAGACTAATCCTACACAAAAAAACCCAGGTACATCTAGTGAGAGACCTAGCACTTGTGTTGCTACTAATTCTCCTAAAGATGTATTCTCTGCATTCAAGGTATCAGGTACGGTCTCTACAGGTAAGGGTTTTCCCCTATATCCAGTTACCATTCTTAGGGATACAGGGTCAGCTCAGAGTATATTGTGCAAGAAAGCTTTACCATCAGTAGAAAGCACATTCACTGGGAAAAAAATTAAACTACTATCTCTAGATGCAGGCAAAGGAGCACCTATTGCTAAAGTGGTGCTAGACAGTGGATTACTCAAAGGGGAGGTGAAAGTAGCCATTCGTGATAAGATCCCTGTTGCTGGTGTGACTTTTCTTCTGGGGAATGATTTGGCAGGGAACGGTCTGATTCCAGAATTGGTCCTGTCAAACAAACCCATGGAGAGGAGTCCCACTGAGCCACTCGATCAAAAACATCCTCATGTCTTCCCCGTATGTGCAGTTACTCGCTCACAAACTGTTACTGCCCCTTGCCCAAACCTATCCTTGCCATCACCTTGTGATAACTTATTATATCAGAATCTGAGCAAGGATAATCTGATTCAGGCTCAAGAGATAGATCCTACACTAGCTAAAATCAGACTTGTAACAGACACACCCACTGCAGGAAAAAACCCATGTTTTTACTATCATGAAAGTGTGCTTATGAGAAGTTTCCATCCTCCAGATAAGACTGATGCTGATACCTGGTCCACTGTTCATCAAGTAGTCATTCCCACTTCTATTCGCAGTTCTGTTATGGAATTGGCTCATGACGGTTTAGCGGGACATTTGGGACAACAAAATACATATAAAAAGGTACTTGCTCATTTTTACTGGCCAGGGGTCAAGAATGACGTTGCCCAGTATGTTAAGACCTGTCATACATGCCAAATCGCAGGTAAGCCTAATGAAGTGATTCCCCCTGCTCCTCTTAAGCCAATTCCTGTCACTACTGAGCCGTTTGAGTGCATTGTTATAGATTGTGTTGGACCTCTTCCCAGGACTAAGAAAGGTAATCAGTATCTCCTTACTGTCACAGACACTTCTACTAGGTACCCTGAGGCTTACCCTCTGAAGGACATAAAGGCTGGACAAGTGGTAAAACACTTACTGCACCTCTTTAGTAGGGTGGGTATTCCTAAAGACATTCAAACTGATCAAGGTACACATTTTACAAGTAAGATGATGTCAGAAGTCATGAAAGAGTTGAATATTCACCACCATTTTGCCACAGCCTACCATCCACAGTCCCAGGGTTGCCTTGAAAGATTTCACCAGAGCTTTAAGTCACTTATTAACAAATATTGCATTGAAACTGAGAAGGACTGGGATGAAAACATAGACTTTCTCCTGTTTGCCATAAGAGAATGCCCACAAGAATCACTAGGCCACTCACCCTTCGAGCTCTGGTATGGTCGCCAAATTAGGGGCCCTCTTAAAGTACTTAAAGATGTTTGGTTTAAGACTGTTTCTGATCACCCTCTACGCACAGTTTCTGAGTACATCAATTCTTTGAAGCTGAAACTATCTTCTGTGCGTGCTCTAGCTTTGGAAAATCTTGAACGTAGTCTGTCAAAAATTAAGTACATTTATGATTCTAAAACTAAACCTTGTGTATTCTCTACAGGTGACAGGGTTCTGTTGTTTCTACCCATTCCAGGTCAGGCCTTGAAAAGTAAGTACTCTGGTCCTTATATAGTCTCTCAGAAATTGACACCACTCAACTATGTTATTCAAACTCCAGATAGACGGAGAGCTCAACAACTAGTTCACATCAATCAAATCAAACCATACTATCAAAAGGTCTTTAGAGGATGATTCACAACAGGTTAAACCCTGTCTTGTAACCAATTCTGAACATGTACATCCTGGTAGACCTGCTATAATTGAGGGTACTGACATTCCATCACCTATAGGAAATCCTAAAAAAAGTCAGGTCTTGCGCCATTTAGATGATTACCTCCCTGGCACTACATCATCTCAGAAGGCAGATCATAAATTGTTACTCCTAAAGTATCCCTCAATTACTTCAGATGTCCCAGGGTTTTATAACTCACAACAGCATGATGTCATTCTAACATCTGATATGGTTAAACCTATTATGCAACAACCATATAGGCTAAACCCCCAGAAGCAGTTGATCATGAAGAAAGAAATTGACTTTATGTTGGAGAATGACCTGATAGAAGAGAGTAGCTCTCCTTGGGCTTCACCCAGTCTGTTAGTCCCTAAATCTGATGGTAGCAGTAGACTTTGCACAGATTACCGTCAGCTCAATAAGGTCACAGTACCTGATGCTTTCCCTCTGCCTCGTATCGATGATTTAGTTGATAAGGTGGGTAGGGCTAAACTGGTCTCTACTATTGACCTTCAGAAAGGTTATTATCAGATAGGTATGTCAGACAGGGATCAAATCACTTCAGCATTCACCACCCCTTTTGGTCTCTATCAATATAAAATAATGCCATTCGGAATGATCAATGCTCCCGCCACTTTCCAACTAATCATGTCTCATACTATTCTTGGTTTAGTTGGCGTAGACTGCTACTTGGATGACATTGTTGTAATTGCAGAAACGTGGCCTGAGCATCTGGTACGGCTGGAGATGCTGCTCTCTCGTCTCTCCCAGGCTGGCCTCACCATCAACCTTGCGAAATCCGGTTTTGGCCGGGCCACGGTCACTTATCTCGGCCATGTGGTGGGCCAAGGCATGGCGCGCCCGAAGTCCGCCAACATCGAGAACATCTTGGACTATCCCCAGCCAAAGGACCGCAAGTCTCTGATGAGGTTCCTGGGTATGTGTGGCTTTTACCGGAGATTCTGCAGCAACTTTGCCACTATTGCCGCCCCTCTCACCGACCTAACCAGCACGAAGGTGGCGTTTGTGTGGTCCCCCGCGTGTATGGCAGCCTTCCACCACCTGAAGACTGCTGTCCACCTACCCAGTGCTCCGTGCCCCTGATCCTGCCAAACCATATCAACTGCAGGTAGACGCCAGTGGTGAGGGTGTTGGAGCCGTCCTCCTACAGTACCATGAAGATATCCTCCACCCAGTCTCTTATTTCTCCACAAAGTTGAAAAGACATCAGCGAGGGTACTCTACTGTGGAGAAGGAGGCTTTGGCTCTGGTCCTGGCAATTAAGAAATTTGATTGTTACCTTCCTCAGCATTCGCCTCACATTGACGTGTATACGGATCATAACCCTCTTACTTTCATTGACCGTATGAAGAACAACAATCAACGGATTTTAAGATGGGCTCTACAGCTTCAGGAGTACCAGCTGGTTGTGCATCACATACGAGGAGTTGACAATCGGATCGCTGACACACTGTCAAGAGATCTACCACCCTCCTTTCAGTCGGCTTCTTGTGCTTCTTCGCCCTCCTCTCCCTGTTCGGAGGTCTTCCAGGGGGAGGTGTCACATCCCTCGCCACTGTGAAGCTTCGAGAGTTTCTGCTGTGCTCGACCACTTTCGACTCTCTATAGCTCGGCACTCAGTTGTTTTGTTGTGCCAGCCAGGGTCGACTATGACGTCTCAGTTGAGTGCGTCAATTGATTAATTTTGTATATTATTTAATGTTCTTAACACCTTTCGAGCAGCCTATGCGGTTTATTTATATGTACCGCCCAGCGGGGTGTTTTTAGCCAAAATAGGGCTGTTTACGTGATCATTTTCATGCCTAAATAAGACTCAGAACGTAAAACAAGTACCTATTCCTGAAAGGGCATAAACAGAGCTTTCGAATGACACCATAACGATCCTTTTATGATGGCTAGTTTTCTTGCAATAACCGTGCAACGCGAGTACAAAAAGCATGTAATTCGGTACTTTCCCCATATAATTCAGTATGTAGCGAGTGAGAGAGGGAGGAGGGAGCTGAGATTCGTGTCAGTAGGTTCGCCGCGGTGGTCTGGAGCAGTCATACGCTCGCTAGTCTCCTGCCACCACTTGTCTCTCTCTCTCAGCAACATTACGTGCTGAAATTGCCACTCGACCTATGTCGAGCGCCGCCACATAGTCCAGCTTTATTAAACTCGACTTATGTGGTGAGCCACTAATTAAGGGTTAATAATAGATGGCGCTGTACTTGCCAATCTTCTGTTTTCTAGTTACCTTTCTGTACGTGTATAAGGGGTTCAGGCTGTGACGGAGGGTGTTGTAATTCATCTTTAATTCATATGAAATCAGTATATATTTTTTTTTTTTTTTTTCTATGTGATTGAGGGAGGCAAAAGGCATAACTGCCTATATCGAGTGCCTCCCCCATAGTTGAAAGAGTGACAGGGCCAAAATCAAGGGACTTTCGAGCCAAAATGCCTGGACACACGGAGTTTGAAGCAATTTAAGTCATAGGAAGAGGGAAAGACTGATTCTGGGAGAGAGTTCCTGGCTCAGCTGTTGAGTAAAAGAAAGTTTGAGAGTAACGTTTCACTCTTGGGTTGGAGAGTTGCACAGAGTAGGGCTGGGATTGAGTTGCAAGACGGGTACCACGTGCCCTACGTAAAGGAGGTGGTATGCACTGGGATAGCTCTGAGGAACACTGATTATTATAGTAGCGATAGAATAGCGAGAGAATGCAACATTGCGGCGGAGAGAGAGAGATAGCAGAGAGTTGGTGAGTGGACGGGAGTTAATGATATGAAAGGCCTTCCTTTCAACTTTGTCTAGGAGAGCGGTGTGAGAGGAACCTCCCCACACATGTGAACAATACTCAATACAAGGGCGCACTATGCCCCTGTACAGAGCAAGAAGCTGTGCAGGGGAAAAGAACCCCCTAAGGCGGTTGAGCACACCCAGCTTCTGGGAGGCTGCCTTAGCAAGACTGGTAATATGGTCCTTCCAAATGAGAGCAGAAGAAAAAGAGACACCAAGAATATTGAGAGAAGACGAAGGGTTGATTTTTGTATTGCTGAAGAATAAGGGATAGTCCGCTGGGAGATCCTGACGGGTAGATAGATGGAGAAATTGGGTTTTGGAAGCATTAAAGTTAACAAGGTTTTCTCTGCCCCAATTGGAAATAGTATTTAGATCAGAATTTAAGAGTTCTATGGCTTCATTACGTTTGTCGTTGAGGGATTGCTGGCTGGGGGGTTCTGAAAAACTAATGGAGTAGTGTAAGGTTGAGTCGTCTGCGTATGAATGGATGGGAATTAAGGTACAGTTAAGGAGATCATTTATAAAAATTAGAAAGAGAATAGGAGATAGGACCGAGCCCTGAGGAACACCGGAATTTATAGGGTGAGGAAGTGAACAATGGCCGTCCACAACCGCGGCTATGGAACGGCCAGAAAGGAAATTAGAGACAAAGGCACAGATGGAGGGATAGAAACCGAAGGAGGGTAGTTTAGAAATTAAAGATTTATGCCAGACTCTATCGAAGGCTTTCGATATGTCTAGTGCAATAGAAAAAGTCTCACCGAAGTCCCGAAAGGAGGATGACCAAGAGTTAGTAAGATATGAAAGAAGATCACCAGTAGAGCGACCCTTAAGGAAGCCATACTGGCGATCTGAGAGCAGATTATGAGAAGAGAAATGCTTAAGAAATTTGGAAGCAAGAATAGTTTCAAAAACTTTAGAAAGACAAGAGATAAGAGCAATTGGACGATAGTTGGAGGGTTGAGAGCGGTCACCCTTCTTTGGGACAGGTTGAATGTGAGCAAACATCCAGCATGAAGGGAAGACGTTAGAGGATAGACAGAGACGAAAGAGTTTGCCTAGGCAGGGAGTCAGCACGGAAGCACAGTTTTTGAGAACAACAGGAGGAACACCGTCCGGACCGTACGCCTTATTAGTGTTAAGCCCAGAGAGGGTAGAAAGTACATCTTTAGAAGAGATTAGGATATTAGGCATAAGTAAGAGAGAGGAGTGCGGAGAGGGAGGAATAGCACCGGAATCATCCAAGGTGGAGTTTCTAGCAAAAGTTTGAGCGAAGAGTTTAGGTTTGTCAGAGGAAGAAGTGATGGTTGTGCCATCAGAGTGGGAAAGGGGAGGGAAAGACGAGGAAGAGAAATTGTTGGAGAGGTTTTTGGCTAGATGCCAGAAAGCTTGGGAAGAGCTAGAGTTGGATAGTTCAGTGCATGTATTATTGATGAAAGAGTGTTTGGCAAGTCGAAGAACAGATTTGGCTTGATTCCGGTCATAAACATATGAAGAATGAGAGTCTTGAGTTTTAAGGCGTCGGTACCGTTTGAATGCTTCCTCCTTTTTGCGGACAGCAGTAGTACAGGCGTGAGTAAACCAAGATTTTTTAGCATTAGTCTGAGAGAAAGAGAATGGAATGTATGCTTCCATGCCCGATAGGATTACCTCGGTAATGCGTTCAGCACTCTCCGAGGGTCCTCGGCCATGGAAGCAGAAATCATTCCATGGGAAATCAAAGAAGTACTGCCGAAGAGCCTCCCAGTCGGCA
This sequence comes from Paralithodes platypus, assembly GCA_032716605.1. NCBI lineage: Eukaryota > Metazoa > Arthropoda > Malacostraca > Decapoda > Lithodidae > Paralithodes > Paralithodes platypus. The sequence continues at coordinate 18,330,856 of CM064510.1, read as the reverse complement.
GCGCCAAAGTGCCACAAGCGCCGCCGGCTAGGAGGATCGGGTGGCTGTACTGGAGAGATAGGACAGGTGACTGAGATAAGTTTATGGTCGGAGGAGCCCAAAGGAGAGAAAAGATCGACAGTATAAGAAGAAGGGTTAGAAGTTAGAAACAGGTCAAGAATGTTGGGCCGATCTCCGATATACTCAACAAGCGTCTTGGATATATCGGCTCCTGGAGATTTGTGTGGAGGTGTTATCCTGTATTGTGTGCTACTAAATACCGCTAGCTGTGCTGATAACCAGGGAGTAGTGTCTTGTCTGTCATAGCCTGATTCCTCTTATTACGTGTGTCATTAGTTTACATTAGTATATAAGGTTCTTTTTTTTTTTCCTTTATTTATTTTTTTTTTTTCATAGAGATAAATTATTATAATTTATATATTAATATTCATATAAATATATTATTTTCCTTTTTAATCTAGTTACTTGCAATTCTTTATATAATATAGACTCCTTTCTTTTATAATTAATTATATATATATATATATTAAAATTATCTTGATTTTTCTTAACCATCATATTATGTGCATTAGTTTGGTACAAAGGGGTTAGTGGTGTGGTCAAGTTTATAAGATCAAAGTGGCTTATGATATAATAACTTACATAAATAAACTGCTATATAAACTATAACTACCATCTCTAAAATAGACTACCGAGTCTTGGCATAAGTCTGTTAAACAGACTATTACTCTCCTCACTGAATTCACTTCTAATCTATTCAGTCTAGGGTGACAATTTGGGAGTTACCATACCCGTAGTGCTTACCAGGCCTAATTAAAACTCCTCATAACTTCCGGGTTGTAACAAATGGGGGCCTGTCCGGGATTTGTTTTTTGCCATTTTACTTGAATTCCATTGCTGACTTCCGTTACCTTACTGATCATATATTTGTAATTTAATTGATATTTCATACCACGTCGTAAAGGAATCTTGACTATTAGATCTCTTGTTTTCTTGCTTATGTTGTTTAAATATTCATTCCTATCTATAATTTGGTTTGTACAACAAGGTAAGATTACAAAAGTAGCTCTCCCTCACAATTACAGGGAACATTGATACATAATACTAGGATGTGTTCAGGCGCTCATCTCATTCCTCATACTCCTTCATACTTGTATCACCTTTGGCAGATGGTACCAAGTATATCCTAGAGTATCTCGTGATCGATTACAAATCATCACTGGTCATCCCCTGAGTCACCCTTAAATAATTTATTTCAGAGTAGGACTGACCTCATCATATGTCAACCATAGAACAATATAACTATAGGTTAGACCATACACGATTACTATAATTCCTAATCTTAGTAGTATTGATGAGCCATAGTCTCTCATACTTCTTATTCTCTCTCTATAGAATCGTGTGTCCGTGTATCACTGCTGAACAGGTCTCCTTTGATAAAGTAACGGTAGCTTTGTCTTGGGTTTCTTTCTGCCCTCAATTAACGTAGTTTAATAGGGAGTTCACATTAAAATCAAAACTAGATTGATATTTAAACGTCCCTCTACCTGTATCATGATGTACACGTCTATACTAGGCAGATCATAATTCTCCTAGATATCTATAATCTCACCTATGCATGTCAACTCATCTCTTGATTCCCAGCGGAACGAGAGTCATTCCCCGCCTGTTATCTCGTGACTATCCCAACCTTGGAACAGATTAAAGGGTAATTTTCTCTTCCGAGTATTCTGTAGTTGCGCTTAGACATGATGGAACCTTTTAACTTAAAACACTTTTGTACTGAGCCTTCCATTAGTCTTCTCAGGGATCGAGTGATTTCGAAAGACCAGTGGAAGTATATGGCCATCACCTTTGACATTCCTTTTGAAAGTTCCCACACCAAAGAACAAATAAAAAACCTTGTTGTAGAAGACTTGGTTAAGAGAAAACATTTACCTCCAGAAGCTATAGATGAATTCACACCCATGACTTCTACGACGCAGTTGTCTCTCCAGTCTGACTCTGATGATGGCCAAGCGGATAAGGTTCCTCCAGCGCACTATCGTGAAGAGAGACTTGCCTTAGAAAAACTCAAACTTCAATATGAATATGAATTTGAACAAATAAAACTTAAGAACCAGGAACTTGAACGAGCCAAACTTGAAGAAAGAGAGAAGGACCGGGAACTTGAACGAGCCAAACTTGAGAAGGACCAGGAACTTGAACGAGCCAAACTTGAGAAGGACCTCATTCATTCTTCTACTCCAGAATAAATCCAGGACCCATTTGTTACAACCCGGAAGTTATGAGGAGTTTTAATTAGGCCTGGTAAGCACTACGGGTATGGTAACTCCCAAATTGTCACGCTAGACTGAATAGATTAGAAGTGAATTCGGTGAGGAGAGTAATAGTCTGTTTAACAGACTTATGCCAAAACTCAGAAGTCTATTTTTGAGATGGTAGTTATAGCATAGATAGCAGTTTATTTACGTAAGTTATTATATTATAAGCCACTTTGATCTTATAAACTTGACCACACCACTAACCCCTTTGTACCAAACTAATGCACATAATATGATGGTTAAGAAAAATCAAGATAATTTTAATATATATATATATATAATTAATTATAAAAGAAAGGAGTCTATATTATATAAAGAATTGCAAGTAACTAGATTAAAAAGGAAAATAATATATGTATATGAATATTAATATATAAATTATAATAATTTATCTCTATGAACAAACAAACAAAAATAAAGGAAACAAAAAAAGAACCTTACATACTAATGTAAACTAATGACACACGTAATAATAGGAATCAGGCTATGACAGACAAGTCACTACTCCCTGGGTATCAGCACAGCTAGCGGTATTTAGTAGCACACAATACACAGGAATCTCCATTGCAAAGATAAATCCAGGACCCTTAATGTAAAATCATCCTCTAACTATAACCCTGTGAATGTGGCTGGTGGACAACAGAGATCTCCTAAGTTCAATAGGAAAATGAATAGCACTACTGATTTCTGTACCTATTGTAAGCAGTCGGGTCATGATATCTTGAATTGTCAACACCCTAAGTGTAAGACCTCATCTGCATATAAACTTACTCTCACAACATCTAAGACTAATCCTACACAAAAAAAACCCAGGTACATCTAGTGAGAGACCTATCACATGTGTTGCTACTAATTATCCTAAAGATGTATTATCTGCATTCAAGGTATCCGGTACTGTCTCTACAGGTAAGGGTTTTCCCCAATATCCAGTTACCATTCTTAGGGATACAGGGTCAGCTCAGAGTATATTGTGCAAGAAAGCTTTACCATCAGTAGAAAATACATTCACTGGGGAAAAAATTAAACTACTATCTCTAGATGCAGGCAAAGGAGCACCTATTGCTAAAGTGGTGCTAGACATTGGATTACTCAAAGGGGAGGTAAAAGTAGCCATTCGTGATAAGATCCCTGTTGCTGGTGTGACTTTTCTTCTGGGGAATGATTTGGCAGGGAACGGTCTGATTCCAGAATTGGTCCTGTCAAACAAACCCATGGAGAGGAGTCCCACTGAGCCACTCGATCAAAAACATCCTCCTGTCTTCCCCGTATGTGCAGTTACCCGTTCACAAACTGTTACTGCTCCTTGCCCAAACCTATCCTTGCCATCACCTTGTGATAACTTATATCAGAATCTGAGCAAGGATAATCTGATTCAGGCTCAAGAGATAGATGCTACACTAGCTAAAATCAGACATGTAGCAGACACACCCACTGCAGGAAAAAACCCATGTTTTTACTATCATGAGAGTGTGCTTATGAGAAGTTTCCATCCTCCAGATAAGGCTGATGCTGATACCTGGTCCACTGTTCATCAAGTAGTCATTCCCACTTCTATTCGCAGTTCTGTTATGGAATTGGCTCATGACGGTTTAGCGGGACATTTGGGACAACAAAATACATATAAAAAGGTACTTGCTCATTTTTACTGGCCAGGGGTCAAGAATGACGTTGCCCAGTATGTTAAGACCTGTCATACATGCCAAATCGCAGGTAAGCCTAATGAAGTGATTCCCCCTGCTCCTCTTAAGCCAATTCCTGTCACTACTGAGCCGTTTGAGCGCATTGTTATAGATTGTGTTGGACCTCTTCCCAGGACTAAGAAAGGTAATCAGTATCTCCTTACTGTCATAGACACTTCTACTAGGTACCCTGAGGCTTACCCTCTGAAGGACATAAAGGCTGGACAAGTGGTAAAACACTTACTGCACCTCTTTAGTAGGGTGGGTATTCCTAAAGACATTCAAACTGATCAAGGTACAAATTTTACAAGTAAGATGATGTCAGAAGTCATGAAAGAGTTGAATATTCACCACCATTTTGCCACAGCCTACCATCCACAGTCCCAGGGTTGCCTTGACAGATTTCACCAGTGCTTTAAGTCACTTATTAAAAAATATTACATTGAAACTGAGAAGGACTGGGATGAAAACATAGACTTTCTCCTGTTTGCCATAAGAGAATGCCCACAAGAATCACTAGGCCACTCACCCTTCGAGGTCTTGTATGGTCGCCAAATTAGGGGCCCTCTTAAAGTACTTAAAGATGTTTGGTTTAAGACTGTTTCTGATCACCCTCTACGCACAGTTTCTGAGTACATCAATTCTTTGAAGCTGAAACTATCTTCTGTGCGTGCTCTAGCTTTGGAAAATCTTGAACGTAGTCAGTCAAAAATGAAGTACATTTATGATTCTAAAACTAAACCTTGTGTATTCTCTACAGGTGACAGGGTTCTGTTGTTTCTACCCATTCCAGGTCAGGCCTTGAAAAGTAAGTACTCTGGTCCTTATATAGTCTCTCAGAAATTGACACCACTCAACTATGTTATTCAAACTCCAGATAGACGGAGAGCTCAACAACTAGTTCACATCAATCAAATCAAACCATATTATGAAAGGTCTTTAGAGGATGATTCACAACAGGTTAAACCCTGTCTTGTAACCAATTCTGAAAATGTACATCCTGGTAGACCTGCTATAATTGAGGGTACTGATATTCCATCACCTATAGGAAATCCTAAAAACAGTCAGGTCTTGCGCCATTTAGATGATTACCTCCCTGGCACTACATCATCTCAGAAGGCAGATCTTAAATTGTTACTCCTAAAGTATCCCTCAATTACTTCAGATGTCCCAGGGTTTTATAACTCACAACAGCATGATGTCATTCTAACATCTGATATGGTTAAACATATTAAGCAACAACCATATAGGCTAAACCCCCAGAAGCAGTTGATCATGAAGAAAGAAATTTACTTTATGTTGGAGAATGACCTGATAGAAGAGAGTAGCTCTCCTTGGGCTTCACCTAGTCTGTTAGTCCCTAAATCTGATGGTACCAGTAGACTTTGCACAGATTACCGTCAGCTCAATAAGGTCACTGTACCTGATGCTTTCCCTCTGCCTCGTATTGATGATTTAGTTGATAAGGTGGGTAGGGCTAAATTTGTTTCTACTATTGACCTTCAGAAAGATTATTATCAGATAGGTATGTCAGGCAGGGCTCAAATCACTTCAGCATTAACCACCCCTTTTGTTCTCTATCAATATAAAGTAATGCCATTCGGAATGATCAATGCTCCCGCCACTTTCCAACGAATCATGTCCCATACTATTCTTGGTTTAGTTGGCGTAGACTGCTACTTGGATGACATTGTTGTAATTGCAGAAACGTGGCCTGAGCATCTGGTACGGCTGGAGATGCTGCTCTCTCGTCTCTCCCAGGCTGGCCTCACCATCAACCTTGCGAAATCCTGTTTTGGCCGGGCCACGGTCACTTATCTCGGCCATGTGGTGGGCCAAGGCATGGCGCGCCCGAAGTCTGCCAACATCGAGAACATCTTGGACTAACCCCAGCCTAAGGACCGCAAGTCTCTGATGAGGTTCCTGGGTATGTATGGCTTTTACCGGAGATTCTGCAGCAACTTTGCCACTATTGCCGCCCCTCTCACCGACCTAACCAGCACGAAGGTGGCGTTTGTGTGGTCCCCCGCGTGTATGGCAGCCTTCCACCACCTGAAGACTCTGCTGTCCACCTACCCAGTGCTCCGTGCCCCTGATCCTGCCAAACCGTATCAACTGCAGGTAGACGCCAGTGGTGAGGGTGTTGGAGCCGTCCTCCTACAGTACCATGCAGATATCCTCCACCCAGTCTCTTATTTCTCCACAAAGTTGAAAAGACATCAGCGAGGGTACTCTACTGTGGAGAAGGAGGCTTTGGCTCTGGTCCTGGCAATTAAGAAATTTGATTGTTACCTTCCTCAGCATTCGCCTCACATTGACGTGTATACGGATCATAACCCTCTTACTTTCATTGACCGTATGAAGAACAACAATCAACGGATTTTAAGATGGGCTCTACAGCTTCAGGAGTACCAGCTGGTTGTGCGTCACATACGAGGAGTTGACAATCGGATCGCTGACACACTGCCAAGAGATCTACCACCCTCCTTTCAGTCGGCTTCTTGTGCTTCTTCGCCCTCCTTTCCCTGTTCGGAGGTCTTCCAGGGGGAGGTGTCACATCCCTCGCCACTGTGAAGCTTCGAGAGTTTCTGCTGTGCTCGACCCCTTTCGACTCTCTATAGCTCGGCACTCAGTTGTTTTGTTGTGCCAGCCAGGGTCGACTATGACGTGTCAGTTGAGTGCGTCAATTGATTCATTTTGTATATTATTTAATGTTCTCAATAATAGATGGCGCTGTACTTGCCAATCTTCTGTTTTCTAGTTACCTTTCTGTACATGCATAAGGGGTTCAGGCTGTGACAGACGGTGTTGTAATTCATCTTGAATTCATATGCAATCAGTATATACTCAACCAGCGTCTTGGATATATCGGCTCCAGGAGATTTGTGTGGAGGTGTTATCCTGTATTGTGTGCTACTAAATACCGCTAGCTGTGCTGATAACCAGGGAGTAGTGTCTTGTCTGTCATAGCCTGATTCCTATTATTACGTGTGTCATTAGTTTACATTAGTATATAAGGTTCTTTTCTTTTTGCCTTTATTTTTGTTTGTTTGTTCATAGAGATAAATTATTATAATTTATATATTAATATTCATATAAATATATTATTTTCCTTTTTAATCTAGTTACTTGCAATTCTTTATATAATATAGACTCCTTTCTTTTATAATTAATTATATATATATATATATTAAAATTATCTTGATTTTTCTTAACCATCATATTATGTGCATTAGTTTGGTACAAAGGGGTTAGTGGTGTGGTCAAGTTTATAAGATCAAATTGGCCTATGATATAAAAACTTACATAAATAAACTGCTATATAAACTATAACTACCATCTCTAAAATAGACTACTGAGTCTTGGCATAAGTCTGTTAAACAGACTATTACTCTCCTCACTAAATTCACTTCTAATCTATTCAGTCTAGTGTGACAATTTGGGAGTTACCATACCCGTAGTGCTTACCAGGCCTAATTAAAACTCCTCATAACTTCCGGGTTGTAACAAATGGGGGCCTGAACGGGATTTGTTTTTTTGCCATTTAACTTGACTTCCATTGCTCACTTCCTTACTGATCATATATTTGTAATTTAATTGATATTTTATACCACGTCGTAAAGGAATCTTGACTATTAGATCTCTTGTTTTCTTGCTTATGTTGTTTAAATATTCATTCCTATCTATAATTTGGTTTGTACAACACGGTAAGATTACAAAAGTAGCTCTCCCTCACAATTACAGGGAACATTGATACATAATACTAGGATGTGTTCAGGCGCTCACCTCATTCCTCATACTCCTTCATACTTGTATCACCTTTGGCAGACGGTACCAAGTATATCCTAGAGTATCTCGTGATAGATTACAAATCATCACTGGTCATCCCCTGAGTCACCCTTAAATAATTTATTTCAGAGTAGGACTGACCTCATCATATGTCAACCATAGAACAATATAACTATGGGTTAGACCATACACGATTACTATAATTCCTAATCTTAGTAGTATTGATGAGCCATAGTCTCTCATACTTCTTATCCTCTCTCTATAGAATCGTGTGTCCGTGTATCACTGCTGAACAGGTCTCCTTTGATAAAGTAACGGTAGCTTTGTGTTGGGTTTCTTTCTGCCCTCAATTAACATAGTTTAATAGGGAGTTCACATTAAAATCAAAACTAGATTGATATTTAAACGTCCCTCTACCTGTATCATGATGTACACGTCTATACTAGGCAGATCATAATTCTCCTAGATATCTATAATCTCACCTATGCATGTCAACTCATCTCTTGATTCCCAGCGGAACGAGAGTCATTCCCCGCCTGTTATCTCGTGACTATCCCAACCTTGGAACAGATTAAAGGGTAATTTTCTCTTCCGAGTATTCTGTAGTTGGGCTTAGACATGACGGAACCTTTTAACTAAAAACACTTTTGTAATGAGCCTTCCATTAGTCTTCTCAGGGATCTAGTGATTTCGAAAGACCAGTGGAAGTATATGGCCATCACCTTTGACATTCCTTTTTTAAGTTCCCACACCAAAGAACAAATAAAAAACGTTGTCGTAGAAGACTTGGTTAAGAGACAACATTTACCTCCAGAAGCTATAGATGAATTCACACCCATGACTTCTACGACGCAGTTGTCTCTCCAGTCTGACTCTGATGATGGCCAAGTGGATAAGGTTCCTCCAGCGCACTATCGTGAAGAGAGACTTGCCTTAGAAAAACTCAAACTTCAATATGAATATGAATTTGAACAAATCAAACTTGAGAAGAACCAGGAACTTGAACGAGCCAAACTTGAAGCAAGGGAGAAGGACCGGGAACTTGAACGAGCCAAACTTGAGAAGGACCAGGAACTTGAACGAGCCAAACTTGAGAAGGACCGGGAACTTGAACGAGCCAAACTTGAGAAGGACCGGGAATTTGAACGAGCCAAACTTGAAGAAAGAGAGAAGGACCAGGAACTTGAACGAGCCAAACTTGAGAAGGACCGGGAACTTGAACGAGCCAAACTTGAGAAGGACCGGGAACTTGAAGTTGAATAGATTAGTGATGGCCATATACTTCCACTGGTCTTTCGAAATCACTCGATCCCTGAGAAAACTAATGGAAGGCTCATTACAAAAGTGTTTTAAGTTAAAAGGTTCCGTCATGTCTAAGCGCAACTACAGAATACTCGGAAGAGAAAATTACCCTTTAATCTGGTCCAAGGTTGGGATAGTCACGAGATAACAGGCGGGGAATGACTAGTTCCACTGGGAATCAAGAGATGAGTTGACATGCATAGGTGAGATTTGCTACAACCCGGAAGTTATGAGTAGTTTTAATTAGGCCTGGTAAGCACTACGGGTATGGTAACTCCCAAATTGTCACACTAGACTGAATAGAGTAGAAGTGAATTCAGTGAGGAGAGTAATAGTCTGTTTAACAGACTTATGCCAAGACTCAGTAGTCTATTTTAGAGATGGTAGTTATAGTTTATATAGCAGTTTATTTATGTAAGTTATTATATCATAAGCCACTTTGATCTTATAAACTTGACCACACCACTAACCGCTTTGTACCAAACTAATGCACATAATATGATGGTTAATCAAAATCAAGATAATTTTAATATATATATATATATAATTAATTATACAAGAAAGGAGTCTATATTATATAAAGAATTGCAAGTAACTAGATTAAAAAGGAAAATAATATATTTATATGAATATTAATATATACATTATAATAATTTATCTCTATGAACAAACAAACAAAAATAAGGGAAAAAAGGAAAGAACCTTATATACTAATGTAAACTAATGACACGTAATAATAGGAATCAGGCTATGACAGACAAGACACTACTAGTGGTGTGGTCAAGTTTATAAGATCAAAGTGGCTTATGATATAATAACTTACATAAATAAACTGCTATATAAACTATAACTACCATCTCTAAAATAGACTACTGAGTCTTGGCATAAGTCTGTTAAACAGACTATTACTCTCCTCACTGAATTCACTTCTACTCTATTCAGTCTAGTGTGACAATTTGGGAGTTACCATACCCGTAGTGCTTACCAGGCCTAATTAAAACTCCTCATAACTTCCGGGTTGTAACAAATGGGGGCCTGACCGGGATTTGTTTTTTGCCATTTTACTTGACTTCCATTGCTGACTTCCGTTACCTTACTGATCATATATTTGTAATTTTATTGATATTTTATACCACGTCGTAAAGGAATCTTGACTATTAGATCTCTTGTTTTCTTGCTTATGTTGTTTAAATATTCATTCCTATCTATAATTTGGTTTGTACAACACGGTAAGATTACAAAAGTAGCTCTCCCTCACAATTACAGGGAACATTGATACATAATACTAGGATGTGTTCAGGCGCTCACCTCATTCCTCATACTCCTTCATACTTGTATCACCTTTGGCAGACGGTACCCAATATATCCTAGAGTATCTCGTGATAGATTACAAATCATCACTGGTCATCCCCTGAGTCACCCTTAAATAATTTATTTCAGAGTAGGACTGACCTCATCATATGTCAACCATAGAACAATATAACTATGGGTTAGACCATACACGATTACTATAATTCCTAATCTTAGTAGTATTGATGAGCCATAGTCTTTCATACTTCTTATCCTCTCTCTATAGAATCGTGTGTCCGTGTATCACTGCTGAACAGGTCTCCTTTGATAAAGTAACGGTAGCTTTGTCTTGGGTTTCTTTCTGCCCTCAATTAACGTAGTTTAATTGGGAGTTCACATTAAAATCAAAACTAGATTGATATTTAAATGTCCCTCTACCTATATCATGATGTACACGTCTATACTAGGCAGATCATAATTCTCCTAGATATCTATAATCTCACCTATGCATGTCAACTCACCTCTTGATTCCCAGCGGAACGAGTCATTCCCCGCCTGTTACCCCGTGACTATCCCAACCTTGGAACAGATTAAAGGGTAATTTTCTCTTCCGAGTATTCTGTAGTTGCGCTTAGACATGATGGAACCTTTTAACTTAAAACACTTTTGTACTGAGCCTTCCATTAGTCTTCTCAGGGATCGAGTGATTTCGAAAGACCAGTGGAAGTATATGGCCATCACCTTTGACATTCCTTTTGAAAGTTCCCACACCAAAGAACAAATAAATAACCTTGTCGTAGAAGACTTGGTTAAGAGACAACATTTACATCCAGAAGCTATAGATGAATTCACACCCATGACTTCTACGACGCAGTTGTCTCTCCAGTCTGACTCTGATGATGGCCAAGCGGATAAGGTTCCTCCAGCGCTCTATCGTGAAGAGAGACTTGCCTTAGAAAAACTCAAACTTCAATATGAATATGAATTTGAACAAATCAAACTTGAGAAGAACCAGGAACTTGAACGAGCCAAACTTGAAGCAAGAGAGAAGGACCGGGAACTTGAACGAGCCAAACTTGAGAAGGACCAGGAACTTGAACGAGCCAAACTTGAGAAGGACCGGGAACTTGAACGAGCCAAACTTGAGAAGGACCGGGAACTTGAACGAGCCAAACTTGAAGAAAGAGAGAAGGACAGGGACCTTGAACGAGCCAAACTGGAACTTGAACAAGCCAAACTTCATCAACAAAGTATATCTCACCAGAAGCCGACGACTCTTAACTTGGCTAAGAACATCCCACTACTACCAACTTTTCACGAGGACGATCCTGATGCTTTTTTCGTCACCTTCGAGAAGACAGCCCAGCATCTTCAGTGGGAGAAGCAGGAATGGCCTTGGTTACTACAACCTAAGTGGGTAGGGCTTCCACTGTTTTTTCGAATCTGGAAACCTTTGATGATTACGAGTTTGTTAAGAAGGCCATACTTGATGCCTATGCAGACACCCCTGATAGTTATTGTAAAAAGTTTCGTAACTATGCTAAACCTGAAAAACACACCATCTTGGAGTTTGCTAGGGAGAAGTTCCGCCTGTGTAAGAAGTGGCTAGACACCTCTGATATCACTACATATGCTAAGCTAGTTAATTGTGTTGTTTTGGAGGAATGGAAGAGGAAGTTACCATTTAGTTTGTTTACCTAGAAGAGAAGGGAGAGACAGACTTGATCAAAGCAGCAGAGCTGGCGGATGTGTATGCACTTATCCACAGGGATCTCCATTGCAAAGATAAATCCAGGACCCTTAATGTAAAATCATCCTCTAACTAAAACCCTGTGAATGTGGCTGGTGGACAACAGAGATCTAAGTTCAATAGGAAAATGAATAGCACTACTGATTTCTGTACCTATTGTAAGCAGTCGGGTCATGATATCTTGAATTGTCAACACCCTAAGTGTAAGACCTCATCTGCATATAAACTTACTCTCACAACATCTAATCCTAATCCTACACAAAAAGCCCAGGTACATCTAGTGAGAGACCTATCACATGTGTTGCTACTAATTCTCCTAAAGATGTATTCTCTGCATTCAATGTATCAGGTACGGTCTCTACAGGTAAGGGTTTTCCCCAATATCCAGTTACCATTCTTAGGGATACAGGGTCAGCTCAGAGTATATTGTGCAAGAAAGCTTTACCATCAGTAGAAAACACATTCACTGGGGAAAATATTAAACTACTATCTCTAGATGCAGGCAAAGGAGCACCTATTGCTAAAGTGGTGCTAGACAGTGGATTACTCAAAGGGGAGGTAAAAGTAGCCATTCGTGATAAGATCCCTGTTGCTGGTGTGACTTTTCTTCTGGGGAATGATTTGGCAGGGAACGGTCTGATTCCAGAATTGGTCCTGTCAAACAAACCCATGGAGAGGAGTCCCACTGAGCCACTCTATCAAAAACATCCTCATGTCTTCCCCGTATGTGCAGTTACCCGCTCACAAACTGTTACTGCTCCTTGCCCAAACCTATCCTTGCCATCACCTTGTGATAACTTATTATATCAGAATCTGAGCAAGGATAATCTGATTCAGGCTCAAGAGATAGATCCTACACTAGCTAAAATCAGACATGTAGCAGACACACCCACTGCAGGAAAAAACCCATGTGTTTACTATAATGAAAGTGTGCTTATGAGAAGTTTCCATCCTCCAGATAAGGCTGATGCTGATACCTGGTCCACTGTTCATCAAGTAGTCATTCCCACTTCTATTCGCAGTTCTGTTATGGAATTGGCTCATGACGGTTTAGCGGGACATTTGGGACAACAAAATACATATAAAAAGGTACTTGCTCATTTTTACTGGCCAGGGGTCAAGAATGACGTTGCCCAGTATGTTAAGACCTGTCATACATGCCAAATCGCAGGTAAGCCTAATGAAGTCATTCCCCCTGCTCCTCTTAAGCCAATTCCTGTCACTACTGAGCCGTTTGAGTGCATTGTTATAGATTGTGTTGGACCTCTTCCCAGGACTAAGAAAGGTAATCAGTATCTCCTTACTGTCATGGACACTTCTACTAGGTACCCTGAGGCTTACCCTCTGAAGGACATAAAGGCTGGACAAGTGGTAAAACACTTACTGCACCTCTTTAGTAGGGTGGGTATTCCTAAAGACATTCAAACTGATCAAGGTACAAATTTTACAAGTAAGATGATGTCAGAAGTCATGAAAGAGTTGAATATTCACCACCATTTTGCCACAGCCTACCATCCACAGTCCCAGGGTTGCCTTGACAGATTTCACCAGTGCTTTAAGTCACTTATTAAAAAATATTACATTGAAACTGAGAAGGACTGGGATGAAAACATAGACTTTCTCCTGTTTGCCATAAGAGAATGCCCACAAGAATCACTAGGCCACTCACCCTTCGAGCTCTGGTATGGTCGCCAAATTAGGGGCCCTCTTAACACCTTACGAGCGGCCTATGCGGTTTATTTATGTGTACCGCACAGCGGGGTGTTTTTAGCCAAAATAGGGCTGTTTACGTGATCATTTTCATGCCTAAATAAGACCCAGAACGTAAAACAAGTACCTATCCCTGAAAGGGCATAAACAGAGCTTTCGAATGACACCATAACGATCCTTGTATGATGGATAGTTTTCTTGCAATAACCGTGCAACGCGAGTGCAAAAAGCAGGTAATTCGGTACTTTCAGTACATAATTGAGTATGTAGCGAGTGAGAGAGGGAGGAGGGAGCTGAGATTTGTGTCAGTAGGTTCGCCGCGGTGGTCTGGAGCAGTCATACGCTCGCTAGTCTCCTGCCACCACTTGTCTCTCTCTCTCTCAGCCACATTACGTGCTGAAATTGCCACTCGATCTATGTCGAGCGCCGCCACATAGTCCAGCTTTATTTAACTCGACTTATGTTGCTCGCCGCTAATTAAGGGTTAAAGTACTTAAAGATGTTTGGTTTAAGACTGTTTCTGATCACCCTCTACGCACAGTTTCTGAGTACATCAATTCTTTGAAGCTGAAACTATCTTCTGTGCATGCTCTAGCTTTGGAAAATCTTGAACGTAGTCAGTCAAAAATGAAGTACATTTATGATTCTAAAACTAAACCTTGTGTATTCTCTACAGGTGACTGGGTTCTGTTGTTTCTACCCATTCCAGGTCAGGCCTTGAAAAGTAAGTACTCTGGTCCTTATATAGTCTCTCAGAAATTGACACCACTCAACTATGTTATTCAAACTCCAGATAGACGGAGAGCTCAACAACTAGTTCACATCAATCAAATCAAACCATATTATGAAAGGTCTTTAGAGGATGATTCACAACAGGTTAAACCCTGTCTTGTAACCAATTCTGAAAATGTACATCCTGGTAGACCTGATATAATTGAGGGTACTGACATTCCATCACCTATAGGGAATCCTAAAAACAGTCAGGTCTTGCGCCATTTAGATGATTACCTCCCTGGCACTACATCATCTCAGAAGGCAGATCTTAAATTGTTACTCCTAAAGTATCCCTCAATTACTTCAGATGTCCCAGGGTTTTATAACTCACAACAGCATGATGTCATTCTAACATCTGATATGGTTAAACCTATTAAGCAACAACCATATAGGCTAAACCCCCAGAAGCAGTTGATCATGAAGAAAGAAATTTACTTTATGTTGGAGAATGACCTGATAGAAGAGAGTTGCTCTCCTTGGGCTTCACCCAGTCTGTTAGTCCCTAAATCTGATGGTAGCAGTAGACTTTGCACAGATTACCGTAAGCTCAATAAAGTCACTGTACCTTATGCTTTCCCTCTGCCTCGTATTGATGATTTAGTTGATAAGGCGGGTAGGGCTAAATTTGTTTCTACTATTGACCTTCAGAAAGGTTATTATCAGATAGGTATGTCAGACAGGGCTCAAATCACTTCAGCATTCACCACCCCTTTTGGTCTCTATCAATATAAAGCAATGCCATTCGGAATGATCAATCCTCCCGCCACTTTCCAACAAATCATGTCCCATACTATTCTTGGTTTAGTTGGCGTAGACTGCTACTTGGATGACATTGTTGTAATTGCAGAAACGTGGCCTGAGCATCTGGTATGGCTGGAGATGCTGCTCTCTCGTCTCTCCCAGGCTGGCCTCACCATCAACCTTGCGAAATCCTGTTTTGGCCGGGCCACGGTCACTTATCTCGGCCATGTGTTGGGCTTAGGCATGGCACGCCCGAAGTCCGCCAACATCGAGAGCATCTTGGACTATCCCCAGCCTAAGGACCGCAAGTCTCTGATGAGGTTCCTGGGTATGTGTGGCTTTTACCGGAGATTCTGCAGCAACTTTGCCACTATTGCTGCCCCTCTCACCGACCTAACCAGCACGAAGGTGGCGTTTGTGTGGTCCCCCGCGTGTATGGCAGCCTTCCACCACCTGAAGACTCTGCTGTCCACCTACCCAGTGCTCCGTGCCCCTGATCCTGCCAAACCGTATCAACTGCAGGTAGACGCCAGTGGTGAGGGTGTTGGAGCCGTCCTCCTACAGTACCATGAAGATATCCTCCACCCAGTCTCTTATTTCTCCACAAAGTTGAAAAGACATCAGCGAGGGTGTTATCCTGTATTGTGTGCTACTAAATACCGCTAGCTGTGCTGATAACCAGGGAGTAGTGTCTTGTCTGTCATAGCCTGATTCCTATTATTACGTGTCATTAGTTTACATTAGTATATAAGGTTCTTTTCTTTTTTCCTTTATTTTTGTTTGTTTGTTCATAGAGATAAATTATTATAATTTATATATTAATATTCATATAAATATATTATTTTCCTTTTTAATCTAGTTACTTGCAATTCTTTATATAATATAGACTCCTTTCTTTTATAATTAATTATATATATATATATTAAAATTATCTTGATTTTTCTTAACCATCATATTATGTGCATTAGTTTGGTACAAAGGGGTTTGTGGTGTGGTCAAGTTTATAAGATCAAAGTGGCTTATGATATAATAACTTACATAAATAAACTGCTATATAAACTATAACTACCATCTCTAAAATAGACTACTGAGTCTTGGCATAAGTCTGTTAAACAGACTATTACTCTCCTCACTGAATTCACTTCTAATCTATTCAGTCTAGTGTGACAATTTGGGAGTTACCATACCCGTAGTGCTTACCAGGCCTAATTAAAACTCCTCATAACTTCCGGGTTGTAACAACACACACACACACACACACACTACAATACATTTTACACAATTACAATGAGAGACCAGTGGACCCAATCATCTAAATGGTGTACTAGATCCACTACAATGATATGACACACACACACACACACACACACACACACACACACACACACACACACATATTACGTATAGGAATGGCCTCTAGGAATCCAAGCGATCATCACTAACTTATGCCGGTATCACACGAGCGTTTTTTCTATCTATCTATCTATCTATATGCTCAGGCCCAATCCCCATTTTGGGGGTAGCCGACTCAATACAGAGCAAGAACAGGGAAAACACAAAAACAACATAAAACATAAAATAAACACAGATAATAAACACAAACTCACACACATCCAGGTCACCCAGGAGAAGACCCAGAGACCAGGGCCACAAAGGTCGCTCCAGCACTCCCCCAGCCCCCGACCACCCGGAGAGGTTCCGATCTCGGCAGGCAGACTTGCAGCGGAGCCAAAGCCACAAGCCCTCCCACCACACTTCCAGGCACACCCTTCATATTAATCGTCCCCCCGGGCCAGGTGCCTGATGGACTATTATCTAGTCGAACTTGCGCCCGACCCCTTACTCCAAATGACCACGTGTTCACTCAACTATTCACAAGCATTCTCCATTCACTCCTGTCCACCACCACTTCCCCTGCCTGATCTATAGTCATTCCTCTATCATCCAAAGCCTTTCTTACAGTCTCTCCATCTCAATGGGGGTCTTCCTGCCCTTCTATCTCCCCTTGTACCTGACTCACATATTCTCTTTGTAAGCCTTTCATCTCCCATTCGTTCAACATGATCATACCAGCTCAGCACCCTTCTGTCCACTCTGGCTGACAAATGTTCCTGCTGCCCCACTCTCCTACGTATCTCTTCATTCCTCAATCTGTCTCTACGAGTAACTCCACACATACTCCTCAAGCAGCTCATCTCCATCACATCCAGCCCTCTTTTCTCCTTTTTCTTCAGAGCCCATGTCTCAGCCCCATACATCACTGTTGGCACAACAATTCCTTGATACAGTGCACTTTTTACTTTCACTCCGAGATTTCTCGTCTTCCACATACTTCCCATTGCTCCGAAAACCTTCCTTCCTTCACACACTCTCTGTTTTACCTCCACTTCCATACCTCCACTCCTGCTTATTGTTCCTCCTAGATATTTAAAATACTCTACTTGTTCCAATATTTCCCCATCCAGCCTCACATCTAGATTCACCCTATGCTCTCCCCTATTACACACCATTACTTTACTTGTATTGACTTTCACCTTCAGTTTCCTCCTTCCACAAACCACACCAAACTCTTTGACTACCCGCTGCAGTTTCTCATCAGAATCCGCCACCAATGCTGTGTCATCAGCGAACAGCAACTGATTCAACTCCCTATCTCTACCATTCTTTCCTACTAAACTCAATCCTCTTCCCATAATTCTCCTTTTTACCTCCCTCACCACACCATCCATAAACATATTAAACAGCCATGGTGACATTACACAACCTTGTCGCAAACCTACCTTTACCTCAAACCATTCACTCAACTCACCATTTCCTACTCTCACACATGCTCTGCTCCCTTCATAAAAACTCTTAACTGCTTCTAACAAATTTCCTCCTATTTCATAAATCCTTAACACCTTCCACATTGCTTCACGGTCCACACGATCATACGCTTTTTCCAAGTCCATAAAAGCCCAAAATATCTCCTTATGCTTCTCTAAATACTTCTCGCATAACTGTCTTACTGCAAACATCTGATCCACACACCCTCTTCCCCTCCTAAAACCGCACTGTTCTTCTCCTATTGCAACTTCCGTACACTTTATTATCCTCTCTATCAACATTTCACTCATCAACATTTATCCTCAACACTGGTTTGGCAGCTTTTGTGGTCAACATATATATTATTTCGGTTGCCTAAGTTCATCTATCATTAGTCTAATTTCCGATACAGGTGCACAATATTCCTGAAATGTTGCCAGCAACATTTTGATACTCGAATGTTGGCTATAAAAGCTCTCGTGTGATACCAGAGTTATGTTATGCCTCAGACTCCCACGGACTGACTGCAGGCGTTTCATTGTTTCATTTACATAAGCTCTGGTGATAATCAATAATTAAAAAAAAAAAAAAAAAAAATATATATATATATATACCGGGTATATATATAGGCCTATAATAATAATACTAATAATAATCATAATTGGAATTAAATAGAAAATCAAAATAATAATTGAAAAAATGGGGATTGGGCCTGAGAATATAGATAGATAGATAAATAGATAGATAATCCATAATGATCCTTGAGGCACAGAGAGAGATATATCATTGTGGGCGTTTGAAGTTCAGGAATAATTCTAGTAATGACACACACTAACATTAAGGCTAGAAACACTCTCAAACATACACACACACACACACACACAAACACACACACACACACACACACTAACATTATGGCTAGAAACACACTCTCAAACACACACACACATATTCATTTTCAAGGACACATATACACACTCACTAAAACACACACACACACATTCTAAAATACACAGACACACATTCTCAAACACACACACACACACACATTCATTCTCAAGGACACACACATACACATTCCAAACACAAACACACACATACACACACACACACACGAACAATAATCACACATATGCACACACCCTATCTTACACACACACACACACACACACATACCATAAACAACCAAAGGCATCAGAATATACAACACTAAACAGGCCCCCTTCCCCCCAGACAGACCAGTGTAAGAACAGCTTCGGTACCAGGCACACGTTTCACGGTTTTTTTCCTCACGTTTTTTTTTCTTCTTTTATGTGGTCGTATGTGTAGGAATTGTTGTGTGTGTGTGTGTGCATGTGTATGTGTGTTTGTGTGTGTGCAAGTATTGGTGAGTTAATGAATACAATGTGTAGGTTTACGTATGTGTAAATGTAGACTGAGCTGTCAGTTTAAATGTAAGCAGATTCTTAAAATGTTTAGAAACCGCTCGGCCGCCATATATGTGTGTGTGGTTGTGTGAGTGTGTGTGTGTGTGTGTTTGTGAATATGTGTGTGTGAGTGTGTGTGTGTATGTACGTACCATTTCGGCCCCCAGTCACTTCTAATTATTACCGGAACGTATATTTCGGCCCCCCTTGCAAACATCTGGTGGTGGTGGGTCTGGCCCGAAACCGAATTACGAAGGGGAAGAAGAGGGAATATTTGGAGAGAGAAAATAAATGGATTGACAAAAAAAATACATGTTAAAACAAAAATACTAATACTAATAAACAAAATAATGACAATAACAATAACACTACTACTACTACTACTACTACTTTTTTTTTTTTTTTTATTTAATATTTTTCATACATTTCATGTTACTACTACTACCATCACCACCTCCACCATCACCACCACCACTACCTTATATTTAATATTGTACACATACTAAATTTCACAAGCATCAGATACTACTATTCTACACCATGCAACTTCAATCCAGTCTCCTTCCTATGCGACCCTCTGCCACTGCTGCCTCGTAGTCTACTTCTGCCACCGTCACTGGTTGTGGTGCAGACCTTCTTGTTCCCCGCAGGCATAGTAGTGCTGATCTGAGCAATGAGAAAGATAGACGGCATCTCATCCAGGCTACGACGTGGCTCCTAGGCTGTTGCTTCTTCTCTGCGATGATTTCTGCTAGCCTTGAATAGAAGCACTGGGCCCTGGGTCCCATCCCTCCTGATGTGGTGAAGACTAGTGGGGTAAAGCTGCCATGTTCGACTTCTAAGATCCTTTCTCCATATGTCCTGACCTTCTCTCGTTCGTTCCTCTTGTGTGCAGCCTCCAGAGACAGCTCGTTGTAGCTGTGGGCCATTGGGTCAAATACTCTTATGTCAAAGAACGCTCGCTGTGCATTTGTCCAAAAGCCTCTTGCACTAACGTCCAATCTTGCTTCAGTGGATGTGTTGGCCGTCCTGTGCTGCATGGTCTCTCCACCCAAGGGAATGAGTGATGGTTCGCTCACCACATCTCTACACACCTCCCTGAGCATGTTCGCTGTTATATCTCTTACTTCATCGTGCCTGATGCTGATGAATCCTCCTTTCTTACATATCATGGTGTGGTCTGTATCGTTGATGGTTCCACAAACGCATCGATCGGGCAGTCCTTCAATCGGCCAATCATACCTCAGTGCAAGAGCATCATTAAATTCTTGTTTGTTGAGATTGAAGCTTTTTGCCTTGATTGGTAGTGTTGTCAGCCAATTTGAAGCGCCCGTTTCTTGTGCTATTTGTAGTTTTCTTGTTTGTCTCGGGTGAAGTTGTCCCATCAATTGTGCCAGGTCATTTTTCTGTGAGTTTTGCATCTCTGACGTGATGGTCTTTCTGATGTTGTAGATGTTTGCCTGGTCTACTTCACCGTCAGAATCTTGTGCTATGATACGGTCAGTGAGAGATCCTGTTATCTTTACCGAGTTCTGGTATTCCGTTACCGCCCTCTTCCCTGGGTCGATGATTCCCATCCCTCCCAACCTAGGAGGCAGTGCGAGCAGCTCCCTCTCTGTATCATTCGGGGTGTGCGACTTTATCCACGCTGGGATGTGTTTGTCTCTGATGGCATCTTCCAGCGGTTGAAGTAATGCGCTCACATTTGGAACGGTTCTCATCAAGTAGGTCCAGCGATGTTTGACCCCATATGTGAATGCCGAATACGTGGCCTGTGGTTCCGTCTTTGCAATATTGGCCAGTTTCTCAATTTCATTTACCCATTCTCTGACCTTCTCCTCTATGTATTTGTTCTTGAACTCTTCCGTGCCGATCACCGCCCCAAGGTAACGCTGTCCGTCCTTTGTTACTACCACTTCACTACCGCTGAAAGCTTCTACCGCCCTTTCATAATGTTCTGTTTTTACTATTAGTATTGACTTTCTGGCATTTGGATGGTACCCTATTTTTGGTCCTACCTCTGATATTTGTTCCCACCAGTGCTTGAGATTGTTGACTTTTCCCGCTCCAGTGAGATCGTCTGCATAGGCCACCTGCTTTACTTGCGTCGCCTCATGGCTTGTTAAGGTTAGCAACACTGAGAGACCTAAGGCGTACATTGCCATTGCTACTGGGTCACCTTGTGTGGTTCCTTCCATTGATTTCAGAGGTGTTCCCCTTCGTGTGTTCTGGTTGTTTACTATGAAGAGATCCGCAGGCTTTTTATAGGTGTTTTCTACATAGGTGGCAAAACTGGGGCATTTTACTTTGATGTTATGTATTGCCGTCTTTCTGTTGATGGTGTTAAAGGCGTTTGTTGCATCCACTAGCAGCACAGCTTCACAGTCCACTTGCTCATATATTTTTCTTATGGCATGAATTGCTGCCTCTTCCCCTGCTTGGTGGCCGGCACACACTTGGAGATTACCGGCCGCTGACCGCACATCGTCTTTCACCACTTCCATTATGCATTTTCCGATGATTCTTCTCAGCACTTCACCCACTCCTACTGGTCTGCATCCTTGATTCTTGTCTAAAGGTATTAGGCGAAAAGCTGTGTAAGCCTCCAAATGTTGACAATTTTGGGTGGTCATCTTTCTTGCAAGAGCTGCCAGAGCCCTACATAAGTCTGTTGCTGCTAGTCCGAAGATTGCTCTACTCAGGATTGTCCTCCAGCCGTTTGCATCCAGCCCTGATGGGCCTGCACTGCCTTGTGTCCCTAGAGCCTTTTTCCAAATCATTTCGCCTGTGATTCGTTCGTATATGACGGTGTTCGGTGGTATATAATCACCCTCTAGCCTCTGACTCTCGTGGACACTAGGTTGTGGATGTTTCTCTTTCAACATTTGGATGGTTTCTCTTGTGATAGGCAGCAACCCACAAGCTGCCTCCTTTGTCAGGGACCTTATTGCCACTTTTCCTTGCCTCATCTGGTCGCCGAATCTCCTGGCCTCGTTTTCATTGTTTTTCTTTTTTTGCCGCCGCCTGCCTAGTCTCCCTTGTAATGCTCTGGCTTCATTGAGTAAGTCATCCATCTTGTTCTCATTCCATAATTGCATTCTTCTTGTTAGCGCAGTCACATTTTCGCCTTGATTAGATTTGTGGTGAGTTTTTTGCAAGAAGAGATGTGGAATGGTGAAAATTTTCTTGAGAACATACGGGGCTAAAGATGTGTCATAGACATAGTTATAAATGAGCTTTGTCATATCGTTCAGCATGTTGGTGGTGGCACCACATTTTGGAGGGTTGAAAAAGTTGTGTGCAGACCAATATACTATTTCTGAGTACGTTGCATCAATCCAAATTCTAACTTCCTCTTCCCGTAATCCTTTCCAGAGTATGTTTCCACCTCTGCCTGCTTCATTTGGCCACCTTGGAGGCCTGCCATCCTCTCTTCCGTCTCGGTTGTCGTCTCCCTCTCTTGTGTCTCTTGTTGGCTCCTCATTACTTTCCGCTTCTTGGGGTACTTCTATCTCTCTTGGGGCCCTTGAGTCCCTTGCTACTCCCCTTATTGTTTCGGGTTCCCTGCCACCCTGACGGCCTCCCTCATCTGCCTCCCGTCGCTCACTCTGGGAATTTGCTGCCGTCTCTCCACTCGTTCCTGTTCTACCTAAAGGGTTACGACAATTGTCCCCTTTATTACAGTTTGTGCAAATTTTATTTCTCTTCACACAACTGCAATGCTCACAGTTGTGTTCATTTTTGGTACATATGCAGCATTTTTTGTAATTTTTTTGACCTTTGTGATGGAGCCTCGTCTGAGCTGTCCTCGTCCTCCATCTTATCCTTATCTCATTATTATATCCACATTTCTGTCCGTTCCTCTACTAAGTCCTTAAATAGTAGGTCTAAGATAACTGTAGGCAGGTACACAGGTCCTAACGAATATTCTAGGAAACTATTAAGCAGTGCCTAACTAAGAAGATGATTTGTGTCCAAAAATCAGTATTACTTAGATAATTATAAGTTTACCTTATCGTCCGTACATATAGTCCATGAGCCAAGACCCGAATTTTGGGATATCGGTACCACCCGGGGTGACTAATTCTCTTAGGTGTTTTTAGCTTGCTACATGTCTCTAGTTTATGTTTTGATATGATAGCCCTTGCACATTGGTAGCTTAATGGTCGTTATCACTTCTTGAATAGACATACCCTACCGAAAATTCCGAATTTTTTTAAAATGTCAAATTTGGGGACAGGAATGCCTAAATGTCAACAAAATGCATATAGTAATTGTCACATTTAATACAAGTCCTGTAAATACACACTAAGCATGCCATGGGCTTGTACATACTATTATGGCAAATTACTACTCCTAAATATCATCTACGTCAGACTCGGAATCTGACTGTTGTGCCACCGGCTCTTCTTCAATAGCCTTGTTCTGACATGTCTGTAACCTGCACATGTCCGTGCATTTTAGACCATTGCTGAGGCAAGTACACTTAGGGAGTTCGCATGACCGCACACACTTGCAAGACAGTAGCTGCATAACAGCATCTGGTGCTGGTGAGTCTCGCATCCAGTTGACGGCAAGCTTACCGTCCTCATCTGTCATCCAAACGCAGTCTGTTGGGTTCGCAACAAATGGCTGGCTCTGAAGACTTCTCCTCCAGATCGCAGCCTGGTAGTTTGCACGCAGTGCATGCATGAAGAGGCAGTCCTCACAAGGAGGGAGTTGACTTGACTCTACCTCTCCACGTCTTGCACAGCACAGCTCATACCGAAGCTTGTTTACCTTAGTTGTGTGGGTAGATGGTAGGTACATGTGGCAGGTGATTTCCTGTAGCTTCTCAAAGAGTTCAGGAGACACTTCCCATGAGCGTCCAAGTTCGTGAAAAGCATGCTGGTATGTCTTGTCCATCTTCACCTGCTTGAGTGTCGTCATCTTCCCTCGGCCAGCGAATGCACTGACGGTATCACAGCCTGTAAAGGCATGCATACCAATCAATGAATCACACACGCTGCCTCCCAGTGTGCGGCTCAGTGTGGTGATATCCAGGAATCTTGTCCGGTTCTTCGTCCCGCACTTCTGGAACAGATGGGATGGGATCTTGTGGCACATGCCAAGACACAACACCATGACGTCTGTATCTTCTGCAGTGATGATGACAGACTTGTTCCCAGATTCTGCTGCATGAAGTGCATGGAGAAGAAGGCGTGTGTCTGCTTCTTCTTGAGTTGACTTAAGCTCAGGAGCCTCTTCCCACTGCTCTTTGGTGATCTTGAAGCAGCGCTGCTCACATGTGACATACAGCTCCTTGTCCTTGAGCTTCTCCCTGTGCTGTGGTGCCTTCCATTCTTCTACCAAGAACTTGATAAGACTTGCCTTGTTGGAGGAACTACCGAGTAACTTTCTCCACTGCTGGATGTTGTGCCCAGGTTGAATGTTCTTGAAATGAATTCCTGTGCCTGCACTTCTTTTGGCTCGTTCTGCATCCTTGATGGATGTCTCCTTGTAGATATCAAACACAACATCAATGCGCCTGCTCTTAGCACCTTCATGAACAGCGTGACTCAGTGCTGTACCTGCAAGCTGTGAAAAAGTTTTGTCGTTTCCCTTCAGTTTGTGGACCAGGCTCATCCCATCAATTATGGTAGCAGAGGGCTCGGGTATCACTTCTGCAGGAGAAACATTCCTCTCTAACTCCTTTGCGAGGGCAGCCTTGTTGGTCTTGCGGAGAGACCCATCACCGCTGGCAAGTGCCCAAGGCAAAGGCCCCAGGGGATGAGCCAAGACATCACTCATTTTGAGCTTTCTGTTCTCGGCAACAAGGATCATCTGGCCAAATAGGTTCCTGTCAGCCTTTAAGATAACCTCCTTGGCATGGTCTTGTGAGCGTGGCTTCATTCTGATGTTAGTGAACGTTCTCAGTTTCGTCTTCGTCATCGTGTCATGAAACTGTATAGTTGGCGTATCGATCTCCAGGCGCTCTTCCTTGAAGGCTTGATATGCATCCTCTCCTATTCTGTAGGCCCCTAGAAGGTCTTTGACAACTTCTGGTGGTGCCATAGTCGCAGTTGACAAACTGACAAGATCTTCTTGCTCTGCGTTGAAGGGGTTCAACCAGCTGGTCTCCATCAGTTGAACTAAAGATTGGACATCGGCCTCATCTCTTCTAATCCTGGGCATCTGTAGGTCTGGGTGGCTGAAGTCAGTATACTTTTGGCCTACTACCATAGTCCTGAGCTGCCTTAAGTACCTGCTGCGATACTCCGATGTCAGGTAGTACCTGGCGACAGCTCCGCCTTTCAGGCTGAAGCCTTTTGTGCCCCCTGGTGTCTGGGTGTCTTTGTTGATCGTCTCTTCGATTGTCTGGTCCACAGGGATCCGTCCAAAGGGATTCTTGCTACCGATCTGGACCGAAAAGCCACCTTGCATGAAGTGTTCATGGACCTCTGGGTGTTCAATGGGCAGTCGAGACATCAAGGCATAGTAGTAGGTTAGGAACCGGGCATAGTTCACTTTGTCATAGGCAAAACACCACGGTATCATCTGTCGGATTGCTCCTAGGTGGAGCATCCAGTTGCCTTCTCTGGAGGCTCGAATTAAGTCCAGCATGATCTCAACCATGTCCAGGTATGACATCCAGAATGCTGAGAGGTTGTGTTCATCTCTGAGGGTCTCAAGATAAACTTGGAAAAGCTTCATGATATGTGTGCATGATTCACTCTCCATCAGCTCTTGAAAGAGTCCCTGAGACACATTGCTGTGAAAGCTGTTGATGTCCTTCAGTGTTTCATCTAGATGGTGTATGTCCCTTGAATGGTTTTCTTCTAGCCATGAAAGGAAGCCTTTCCATGCAAGCCTCATCAGTGCTTCATACACGAGCTTGTGTAGTCTCACTGCTCTGTTGTACCTCTTGCCGTTCATCACTCCTGACACTGATCCTTCTGCGATGATACCTGATTCCACACACAGATCTCTAAGACCTGCATCTTGAAACCTCTTTCCTATGGTGGAGATGAGATTACAGATTGTGTGGAAGACGCCCATCCTGATGATAATGTTCTTGAACTTCTCTTGTTTCCAGATAACTTCGGCAGCTTTGGCATAGAGTGCTTGATCAAACACGCACACAATCTTGTTAAGCTGTAAGGACTGCATGATAGCATGCGTTTGTTCCAAGATTTCATTAACGGTGGACATTTCTGTTGCGGGAGCATTGATAGTGGGCAGGTAGCTTACAGTGTCCTGAACCACTGCAATGTCTCTGCGCATTTTGATGTTGAACCCAGTCCAACTGCTGATGGACTGGTCCTCATGGTCTGACATTCGAGTAAGAAGCCAGATATGGTTCTTTGTCTTTGAATCCTGGACTTCCTTGGTAGTGTCGACATACGCAGTCTCAATCCTAGGTGGCCCTGCCCGCCGCCCAACATTGTATATTGGCAGCATTGATGATGTCTGAGTGATGCTTCTTATCTTGGACTTGGTAATCTCTGGCAGGACTTTCTCTGGCACAGAGCCTGCAACCTTGGACTGGACAGCAATGCCATTGACTCTATGAGAAGTACCTGCTCCACTTAGGGTCTCTTCAAGTCGGTCAATGTTATCCCAGGCCAGGGTTGTGAACACACCAGGGTAGATGTTTGCTGGCAGTGGAATGTCATCCTTTGAGCATTCCAGCTTCTGGATACAAAGGGCTGTATCGATCTCCTCAAACATTGAGTAAGACACACAGTGACCAAGACGATTCAGAGTTCGGATCAGTTCTGTGTTTCCTGTCAAAGACTTTACAGCATTGGTCAGCAGTACGTGCTTGGGTGGTTTTGTCTTGCCACTGGTAACAGCAAAGACCAAGTCACTGCCAAAGGAAGTGGCAAGACGTTGAGCTCTTTCAGAGGGAGTTTCACACTCACACTCTCCTGTCAGCAGGGTGTGCAGGAATTGAGTGACTGCTGCAGGAATGACATTCTGATCTGTATCGGGAGGCCATGGCTGACTCACATCTTGTTTATTGATCTCATTCCTCAGCTGCATTCCTGCTTTGGTTAAGACATCTTCAGAGTTAGCTGCTCTTGCTTCTTGCAGGTCTTTTGCCATTTTGTGTGCTTGCCGGGCAAGGTCGTCCATTGAGAGGCTGCGTGGATAGATTAGAAGCTTTCCTTTCTCATCTGGGACAAAGCGTAGTGATTCTCCAAACTCGGTTTCAATCTTTCGGCGAACATGTTTCTTTGTCGCTGGTTTCAGTTGGATAATACCACGGGACATCATGGATCTCTCAAGCCTAGATGTGAGGTTTGTCATAGGCAGTACCTCTGGGTTGGGGAATAATTTGGTCCTTATATACAAGCAGAGTTCCTCGAGGGCTTCTGTCTCAACCTCTTCGTAGCGTGCTTCCTCGCTTTCTTCCTGATTTTCACCTGCACCCGACCTGGCGGCCGCTGGGAAATCATCTTTTGTGAAGAGTTTGTAGCACGACTTGTGGTAGTGACCCTCTGCAGCAACAAGGTCTCTGCTAACTAAACCAAGGATTCTCTGGTTGAGTTTCCTTATTGCTGCTCTGCGAATCTTCTCATCTGCTCGTAGCTCAACACACTGTATGAGTGGCTCCCTTGTCTTTGTTGTTTTTATGTACTTGCTTGACTTCTCGCAGAAGATACATACTTTGGCATACACCCTGCTAGTACTAGGGGCATCCCTTGATGCCCTCCTCCTGGGGTCGACGCTTGCTGATTCTATCTTGACACCCTTGGCAAGGATAGAATCCAGTGACTTCTTCATTGTAAAGAGACTACGACATTTACGGTGATAATGTATGTGTGGTATTCCTCCTTCTTCAAGGCCCTTGGCTGCTTCCAGGACTGGATCATGCTGCCTGATTTCTGCAGCCCTGAGCAATGTGTTCCAGGAGTCCAAATCCTGTGGTGACACCAGAGCATCGCTGTCATCATCAGAGCAGTGGATGATACAGTCGATCCGTGCTCTCTTCCTCGCAGATGGTTCCATCCTGCCGTCAAACAGTCGACACACACCTGCAAAAAATATCACCATTAAACCATGAACAAACAAACACATTACATGGAAACCACTCTACATATGTTTGCTCCTTCCAATAATAAATTATCCCCAAAATATAACAAAAAATCCCCAAATATGAAATAAACCCCTAAATATGGAGAAACTTGAAATACACATCGGAATAATTCTTGTAGAGAATCAAATAAGCTACAAGAGCTGTTAGAATATATTTTTCAATGTTCCCCATATTTAAGGATTTATTCTAGATTTAGAGGAAAATACCCAAAATATAGAGTATATTCCGAAATATGAGGAAATTTGAAAAATACCTAGGAACAACTCTGGTAGAGAATATAATTCTACATAGGTGTTCAAAGTTTCGCGATGATTGTGTGATGGATTTTAAAGAAAATGAGGAAAACGCCGAGCGTCACGCTAAAAATCTTTATTTTTGGGTAGCGCCCCTATTGCATCAAACAAATTAGACTAAGCTACCAGTGCGAGAAGGCTATCATATCTTAATGTACTTACAGTCACTCTATAAACATTTTAGTACCATTCGTGTTTAGTCACCCCAGGTGGTACCGATATCTGGCCTGGCTCATGGACTAGTCCATGAGCCAAGACCCGAATTTTGGGATATCGGTACCACCCGGGTGACTAATTCTCTTAGGTGTTTTTAGCTTGCTACATGTCTCTAGTTTATGTTTTGATATGATAGCCCTTGCACATTGGTAGCTTAATGGTCGTTATCACTTCTTGAATAGACATACCCTACCGAAAATTCCGAAATTTTTTAAAATGTCAAATTTGGGGACAGGAATGCCTAAATGTCAACAAAATGCATATAGTAATTGTCACATTTAATACAAGTCCTGTAAATACACACTAAGCATGCCATGGGCTTGTACATACTATTATGGCAAATTACTACTCCTAAATATCATCTACGTCAGACTCGGAATCTGACTGTTGTGCCACCGGCTCTTCTTCAATAGCCTTGTTCTGACATGTCTGTAACCTGCACATGTCCGTGCATTTTAGACCATTGCTGAGGCAAGTACACTTAGGGAGTTCGCATGACCGCACACACTTGCAAGACAGTAGCTGCATAACAGCATCTGGTGCTGGTGAGTCTCGCATCCAGTTGACGGCAAGCTTACCGTCCTCATCTGTCATCCAACCGCAGTCTGTTGGGTTCGCAACAAATGGCTGGCTCTGAAGACTTCTCCTCCAGATCGCAGCCTGGTAGTTTGCACGCAGTGCATGCATGAAGAGGCAGTCCTCACAAGGAGGGAGTTGACTTGACTCTACCTCTCCACGTCTTGCACAGAACAGCTCATACCGAAGCTTGTTTACCTTAGTTGTGTGGGTAGATGGTAGGTACATGTGGCAGGTGATTTCCTGTAGCTTCTCAAAGAGTTCAGGAGACACTTCCCATGAGCGTCCAAGTTCGTGAAAAGCATGCTGGTATGTCTTGTCCATCTTCACCTGCTTGAGTGTCGTCATCTTCCCTCGGCCAGCGAATGCACTGACGGTATCACAGCCTGTAAAGGCATGCATACCAATCAATGAATCACACACGCTGCCTCCCAGTGTGCGGCTCAGTGTGGTGATATCCAGGAATCTTGTCCGGTTCTTCGTCCCGCACTTCTGGAACAGATGGGATGGGATCTTGTGGCACATGCCAAGACACAACACCATGACGTCTGTATCTTCTGCAGTGATGATGACAGACTTGTTCCCAGATTCTGCTGCATGAAGTGCATGGAGAAGAAGGCGTGTGTCTGCTTCTTCTTGAGTTGACTTAAGCTCAGGAGCCTCTTCCCACTGCTCTTTGGTGATCTTGAAGCAGCGCTGCTCACATGTGACATACAGCTCCTTGTCCTTGAGCTTCTCCCTGTGCTGTGGTGCCTTCCATTCTTCTACCAAGAACTTGATAAGACTTGCCTTGTTGGAGGAACTACCGAGTAACTTTCTCCACTGCTGGATGTTGTGCCCAGGTTGAATGTTCTTGAAATGAATTCCTGTGCCTGCACTTCTTTTGGCTCGTTCTGCATCCTTGATGGATGTCTCCTTGTAGATATCAAACACAACATCAATGCGCCTGCTCTTAGCACCTTCATGAACAGCGTGACTCAGTGCTGTACCTGCAAGCTGTGAAAAAGTTTTGTCGTTTCCCTTCAGTTTGTGGACCAGGCTCATCCCATCAATTATGGTAGCAGAGGGCTCGGGTATCACTTCTGCAGGAGAAACATTCCTCTCTAACTCCTTTGCGAGGGCAGCCTTGTTGGTCTTGCGGAGAGACCCATCACCGCTGGCAAGTGCCCAAGGCAAAGGCCCCAGGGGATGAGCCAAGACATCACTCATTTTGAGCTTTCTGTTCTCGGCAACAAGGATCATCTGGCCAAATAGGTTCCTGTCAGCCTTTAAGATAACCTCCTTGGCATGGTCTTGTGAGCGTGGCTTCATTCTGATGTTAGTGAACGTTCTCAGTTTCGTCTTCGTCATCGTGTCATGAAACTGTATAGTTGGCGTATCGATCTCCAGGCGCTCTTCCTTGAAGGCTTGATATGCATCCTCTCCTATTCTGTAGGCCCCTAGAAGGTCTTTGACAACTTCTGGTGGTGCCATAGTCGCAGTTGACAAACTGACAAGATCTTCTTGCTCTGCGTTGAAGGGGTTCAACCAGCTGGTCTCCATCAGTTGAACTAAAGATTGGACATCGGCCTCATCTCTTCTAATCCTGGGCATCTGTAGGTCTGGGTGGCTGAAGTCAGTATACTTTTGGCCTACTACCATAGTCCTGAGCTGCCTTAAGTACCTGCTGCGATACTCCGATGTCAGGTAGTACCTGGCGACAGCTCCGCCTTTCAGGCTGAAGCCTTTTGTGCCCCCTGGTGTCTGGGTGTCTTTGTTGATCGTCTCTTCGATTGTCTGGTCCACAGGGATCCGTCCAAAGGGATTCTTGCTACCGATCTGGACCGAAAAGCCACCTTGCATGAAGTGTTCATGGACCTCTGGGTGTTCAATGGGCAGTCGAGACATCAAGGCATAGTAGTAGGTTAGGAACCGGGCATAGTTCACTTTGTCATAGGCAAAACACCACGGTATCATCTGTCGGATTGCTCCTAGGTGGAGCATCCAGTTGCCTTCTCTGGAGGCTCGAATTAAGTCCAGCATGATCTCAACCATGTCCAGGTATGACATCCAGAATGCTGAGAGGTTGTGTTCATCTCTGAGGGTCTCAAGATAAACTTGGAAAAGCTTCATGATATGTGTGCATGATTCACTCTCCATCAGCTCTTGAAAGAGTCCCTGAGACACATTGCTGTGAAAGCTGTTGATGTCCTTCAGTGTTTCATCTAGATGGTGTATGTCCCTTGAATGGTTTTCTTCTAGCCATGAAAGGAAGCCTTTCCATGCAAGCCTCATCAGTGCTTCATACACGAGCTTGTGTAGTCTCACTGCTCTGTTGTACCTCTTGCCGTTCATCACTCCTGACACTGATCCTTCTGCGATGATACCTGATTCCACACACAGATCTCTAAGACCTGCATCTTGAAACCTCTTTCCTATGGTGGAGATGAGATTACAGATTGTGTGGAAGACGCCCATCCTGATGATAATGTTCTTGAACTTCTCTTGTTTCCAGATAACTTCGGCAGCTTTGGCATAGAGTGCTTGATCAAACACGCACACAATCTTGTTAAGCTGTAAGGACTGCATGATAGCATGCGTTTGTTCCAAGATTTCATTAACGGTGGACATTTCTGTTGCGGGAGCATTGATAGTGGGCAGGTAGCTTACAGTGTCCTGAACCACTGCAATGTCTCTGCGCATTTTGATGTTGAACCCAGTCCAACTGCTGATGGACTGGTCCTCATGGTCTGACATTCGAGTAAGAAGCCAGATATGGTTCTTTGTCTTTGAATCCTGGACTTCCTTGGTAGTGTCGACATACGCAGTCTCAATCCTAGGTGGCCCTGCCCGCCGCCCAACATTGTATATTGGCAGCATTGATGATGTCTGAGTGATGCTTCTTATCTTGGACTTGGTAATCTCTGGCAGGACTTTCTCTGGCACAGAGCCTGCAACCTTGGACTGGACAGCAATGCCATTGACTCTATGAGAAGTACCTGCTCCACTTAGGGTCTCTTCAAGTCGGTCAATGTTATCCCAGGCCAGGGTTGTGAACACACCAGGGTAGATGTTTGCTGGCAGTGGAATGTCATCCTTTGAGCATTCCAGCTTCTGGATACAAAGGGCTGTATCGATCTCCTCAAACATTGAGTAAGACACACAGTGACCAAGACGATTCAGAGTTCGGATCAGTTCTGTGTTTCCTGTCAAAGACTTTACAGCATTGGTCAGCAGTACGTGCTTGGGTGGTTTTGTCTTGCCACTGGTAACAGCAAAGACCAAGTCACTGCCAAAGGAAGTGGCAAGACGTTGAGCTCTTTCAGAGGGAGTTTCACACTCACACTCTCCTGTCAGCAGGGTGTGCAGGAATTGAGTGACTGCTGCAGGAATGACATTCTGATCTGTATCGGGAGGCCATGGCTGACTCACATCTTGTTTATTGATCTCATTCCTCAGCTGCATTCCTGCTTTGGTTAAGACATCTTCAGAGTTAGCTGCTCTTGCTTCTTGCAGGTCTTTTGCCATTTTGTGTGCTTGCCGGGCAAGGTCGTCCATTGAGAGGCTGCGTGGATAGATTAGAAGCTTTCCTTTCTCATCTGGGACAAAGCGTAGTGATTCTCCAAACTCGGTTTCAATCTTTCGGCGAACATGTTTCTTTGTCGCTGGTTTCAGTTGGATAATACCACGGGACATCATGGATCTCTCAAGCCTAGATGTGAGGTTTGTCATAGGCAGTACCTCTGGGTTGGGGAATAATTTGGTCCTTATATACAAGCAGAGTTCCTCGAGGGCTTCTGTCTCAACCTCTTCGTAGCGTGCTTCCTCGCTTTCTTCCTGATTTTCACCTGCACCCGACCTGGCGGCCGCTGGGAAATCATCTTTTGTGAAGAGTTTGTAGCACGACTTGTGGTAGTGACCCTCTGCAGCAACAAGGTCTCTGCTAACTAAACCAAGGATTCTCTGGTTGAGTTTCCTTATTGCTGCTCTGCGAATCTTCTCATCTGCTCGTAGCTCAACACACTGTATGAGTGGCTCCCTTGTCTTTGTTGTTTTTATGTACTTGCTTGACTTCTCGCAGAAGATACATACTTTGGCATACACCCTGCTAGTACTAGGGGCATCCCTTGATGCCCTCCTCCTGGGGTCGACGCTTGCTGATTCTATCTTGACACCCTTGGCAAGGATAGAATCCAGTGACTTCTTCATTGTAAAGAGACTACGACATTTACGGTGATAATGTATGTGTGGTATTCCTCCTTCTTCAAGGCCCTTGGCTGCTTCCAGGACTGGATCATGCTGCCTGATTTCTGCAGCCCTGAGCAATGTGTTCCAGGAGTCCAAATCCTGTGGTGACACCAGAGCATCGCTGTCATCATCAGAGCAGTGGATGATACAGTCGATCCGTGCTCTCTTCCTCGCAGATGGTTCCATCCTGCCGTCAAACAGTCGACACACACCTGCAAAAAATATCACCATTAAACCATGAACAAACAAACACATTACATGGAAACCACTCTACATATGTTTGCTCCTTCCAATAATAAATTATCCCCAAAATATAACAAAAAATCCCCAAATATGAAATAAACCCCTAAATATGGAGAAACTTGAAATACACATCGGAATAATTCTTGTAGAGAATCAAATAAGCTACAAGAGCTGTTAGAATATATTTTTCAATGTTCCCCATATTTAAGGATTTATTCTAGATTTAGAGGAAAATACCCAAAATATAGAGTATATTCCGAAATATGAGGAAATTTGAAAAATACCTAGGAACAACTCTGGTAGAGAATATAATTCTACATAGGTGTTCAAAGTTTCGCGATGATTGTGTGATGGATTTTAAAGAAAATGAGGAAAACGCCGAGCGTCACGCTAAAAATCTTTATTTTTGGGTAGCGCCCCTATTGCATCAAACAAATTAGACTAAGCTACCAGTGCGAGAAGGCTATCATATCTTAATGTACTTACAGTCACTCTATAAACATTTTAGTACCATTCGTGTTTAGTCACCCCAGGTGGTACCGATATCTGGCCTGGCTCATGGACTAATAGCCTGTGTAGCAACACTCAAAAATATTTCGGTATGTCTACATATATTGTTGTACTACAGTGTTTATTTCCTATTAGTATGATTGTTTGTCATATTTGATATTCCCCCTGACAGACTGGTGGGATGTATGTGTAAGATTGTTGTGTCTGTATAATTTGTTGTTGCTACGTGACTTACACAAACTAAGTAAACAATTAAACAGGATGACACGATAGAGATAAAGAGCGTGATTGAGAGAGTGAGAGTGAGAGTGTAAAGGGCAGTGATGGAAGGGGTCAGTAAAGTAAGGGAAGAGAGAGAGAGAGAGAGAGAGGAGGGGGGGGGGTTATAGTATTATTCACTGATGTTGAAAGTGATTAGTTGATCAGTGGAGACTAGAGAGAGAGAGAGAGAAAGAGAGGAGGGAGGGGGGGGGGTTATAGTATTATTCACTGATGTTGAAAGTGATTAGTTGATCAGTGGAGACTAGAGAGAGTAGAGAGAGAGAGAGAGATAATGTCCCTGTGGTTTTGAAGGTGATTAATTTAACACTGGATATGAGGTAGAGAGAGAGATCTAGCAGTAGAGGTAGATAGAGCGAGGGCGAGAGTGAGAGTGAGAGTGAGGGGGTCACAGGTCACTGGGTAAGGTAGCCGGTGTGGGGGTGGGGTGGGGTAGGGTAAGGGGTAAGGGACTGTAGGAGGGAGTGGGTTATGGATAAGGGGTAAGGGGGGGGGGGGGTAGGGTGTAGGGGGTAGGGTAGGGTAGGGGGGGGGGGAAGGCTAGGGTTGTAGGGTAAGGGGTATGGGAGATATCTAGAGCACACCCAGTAAGTATTCAATATATTCCTCAGATGTTCAGCAATATGTTTGTCTTTTCTGCATCATTGAAATGTAGAATGATTTGGTTCACTTCTCCATGACTCGTATCTCCATGCGCTGGCGTGATGACAGCAGGTGGGTGGGTGGGGGTGTGGGTGGGGAAGGGGGAAGGGGGGGGGGGGTTTACCCACGTGTGATGCTGAGTGGTGCTGGCGCTGTAGCTGTGGGCCATTGGGTCAAATACTCTTATGTCAAAGAACGCTCGCTGTGCATTTGTCCAAAAGCCTCTTGCACTAACGTCCAATCTTGCTTCAGTCGATGTGTTGGCCGTCCTGTGCTGCATGATCTCTCCATCCAAGGGAATGAGTGATGGTTCGCTCACCACATCTCTACACACCTCCCTGAGCATGTTCGCTGTTACATCTCTTATTTCATCGTGCCTGATGCTGATGAATCCTCCTTTCTTACATATCATGGTGTGGTCTGTATCGTTGATGGTTCCACAAACGCATCGATCGGGCAGTCCTTCAATCGGCCAATCATACCTCAGTGCAATAGCATCATTAAATTCTTGTTTGTTGAGATTGAAGCTTTTTGCCTTGATTGGTAGTGTTGTCAGCCAATTTGAAGCGCCCTTTTCTTGTGCTATTTGTAGTTTTCTTGTTTGTCTCGGGTGAAGTTGTCCCATCAATTGTGCCAGGTCATTTTTCTGTGAGTTTTGCCTCTCTGACGTGATGGTCTTTCTGATGTTGTAGATGTCTGCCTGGTCTACTTCACCGTCAGAATCTTGTGCTATGATATGGTCAGTGAGAGATCCTGTTATCTTTACTGAGTTCTGGTATTCCGTTACCGCCCTCTTCACTGGGTCGATGATTCCCATCCCTCCCAACCTAGGCGGCAGTGCGAGCAGCTCCCTCTCTGTATCATTCGGGGTGTGCAACTTTATCCACGCTGGGATGAGTTTGTCTCTGATGGCATCTTCCAGCGGTTGAAGTAATGCGCTCACATTTGGAACGGTTCTCATCAAGTAGGTCCAGCGATGTTTGACCCCGTATGTGAATGCCGAATACTCGGCCTGTGGTTCCGTCTTTGCAATATTGGCCAGTTTCTCAATTTCTTTTACCCATTCTCTGACCTTCTCCTCTATGTATTTGTTCTTGAACTCTTCCGTGCCGATCACCGCCCCAAGGTGACGCTGTCCGTCCTTTGTTACTACCACTTCACTACTGCTGAAAGCTTCTACCGCCCTTTCATAAGGTTCTGCTACTACTACTACTACTACTACTACTACTACTACTTCAGACAGACAGACAAATCTATATATATAGATAGATAGATAGATAGATAGATAAAGAGACAGATAGATAGATAGATTGGCAGATTTGTAGATAAACAGACAGACAGATATATAGATAGATAGATAGATAGATAGAGAGATAAAGAAATAGATAAACACACTAGAGAGGGGTGTTAATGTAGGTTGGGATAAAGTAACTAGAATATTCAGTATAGTTAATAAAGAAGGACAGGAAATTAGGTTATCCACGCAGCGAGAGAGAGAGAGAGAGAGAGAGAGAGAGAGAGAGAAGATAATTTACATAGATTTACACGGATACACAGATCACCCAGCCATTAAGATCCAAGCGCATAAATCTAATAAAGATAGCACAACCACAAATAAAGAATAGTGGAAGAAATGGACGGCAGGGAGAGACAGGAAGGGGGGGGGGGAGAGAGAAAAGGGAAAACATGAAATCACAAATAAAATACAGATGAAAACAAACAACAACAACAAAACAATTATCAGAAGATAAGCAGATATCCAAGGTCCGATATTAGCCTTTGCAGATATTAGAATTGCTAATACTATATATTCCGGCCACGTATGGGGTTAAGGGGAGACTGGCCGTTTGTTTGGTCTATTAATTAATTTATTCATATATTTGTTTAGTTTCCTTCCTAGACCTCCACCAAGCTTAACAAAAAAAACCCAAGACCCTCCTTCAAGATAAATTTGTACATTTTTCGGTAGAAAAATTTCCACGCCGAAGGACGGTTCCTCTTAAAATTGCAGGCTCGCTATCGCTCGCCAGGAAAGAATCGACACCTAAATGGCACGAAATGTCTTAAAATTGACAACGAATTGGGGCGAAAGGTGTTAAAACCGCCAAACTAATGGGCCGAACATCTTATAATCTCAAAACTAGTGGGGCTAAACATGAGGGAGAAGGGGGCCCAGAAAAACGGGGTGTGCCTCCCCTTAAGGCGGTATCACACGAGCGCTTTTTCCGTCAATTTGCCATGAACAAGTTTTTTCTCGTATTAATTCAGGACATTCTGGCACTAGTATTGGTAACTAGACTGAAGGTAGATTATGTTAGGCAGCTGAATTCTGATAAAGTGTAATATTTGAAGCTTCCAGACCATAATTGCCCGTAAAAATTGCTCGAAAAAGGGCTCGTGTGTCCGGCTTTATGCGGAGTTCTGAAAGGTTATTATGGCTACCTTACCTTATGATACCTTATGATGTGTTCGCCACTCTTCTAGCGGCACCAAGGAGCGCGACGCCCCTCGTTTTGGGTAGTGATTTGGTGCAGTAGACTGTTTGAAGCGACAGCTCGCTCCCTTGCGAGGATGGGCTCGTCTGGCACCTTTTGCAGTTCGACATCCAGGGCTCTCTTGAAGCTGTCTAACGAGACGTCCCTCATGTCTCTTACTCGCCGTGGGAGTTTGTTGAAGAGACGTGGGACTCTGTGTGATAACCAGCCCTCTGGCAGAGAGCCCGTAGCACCCCTGTTATTCATCCTGGGGATTTCGCATTCCCAGCCTCTCCTATCACTGAATTTCATGACTATCGGAGTATGTAGGTTTGGTACTAAACCCTCTGCGATTTTCCACGTGTATATTATTAGGTAACATTCTCTTCTACGTTCCAGTGAGTACAGATTCAGTGCTCTTAAACGCTCGTAATAGTGTAGCTGTTTTATCGAACTTATATGCGAAGTGAAATTTCTTTGTACACTCTCTACGTCATTTATTTCACCTGCTTTGTATGGGGATGTTAATACGCTACAATGTTCAAGCCGCGGTAGCACTAGTGATTTGAAGAGCGTTATCATAGGTACTTCACCGCGTGTTTTAAAAGTACGCAGAATCCAACCCGTTAGACGTTTCGCAGCCGCCAATTTGACCTGGTTATGTACTTTGAAACCCATATTTTCAGACATTAATACCCCAAGGTCTTTCACACTGTCTTTCCGTTCTATTATGTGGTTAGATTCTGTTAAGTAATTTGTAATTTCTTTAACACCATTATTATCTCCGTACCATATTAATTGGAATTTTTCCTCATTGAATTGCATGTTGTTTTCCCTGGTCCACTGGAACACTACATTCATGTCTTCCTGCAGTCGGCCCGTGTCTTCTTGTGTGTTTACTATCTTGCTTAATTTTGTGTCATCAGCATAAGACGACACCGTACTATGTCTGGTGTTGGTATCTATGTCGCAAATTAGTATGAGGAACAGAAGGGGCGCTAGCTCTGTTCCTTGGGGCACTGAGCTTTTGACATCCGAAGGCTCAGATGTGACTTGGTTTACCGCTACTGATTGTTTTCGGTTTACGAGGAAATTGTATATCCACCGTCCGATTTTCCCAGTTATACCTTTTGCTTTCAGTTTGTGGGCTATTATACCAAGGGGAGGTGTGGTTGAGTGGTCTTGCCACTGGCCTGGTTATCCAAAGGTACCGGGTTCAAATCCCGATGTATCAATGGGAAGATATTATTGGGATGGAATTTGTGCTGTACCTGGTATCAGTGCATTACCACAGGCCCACCGAAACGTCAATAAAATACCCTCATTGTTCCCTGATTAAATAGCACTGTATGAATATTCCCTTATTCAAAATATGCTATAGGGGTGCAATGCCTAGTGAGTTATCTGCTCAACAGGTGGCGTTGTGTGTGTGTAAGTGTGAGAGTCCGAGTGTAGGGGTTGAGACAGTGAAGCACGGGAGTGAGGTGGCTTCAGAGATGGGGTCGTTTCGGGCCATGAGTGAGCACCGTGCCTCATGTGAAGGCAAGATGGCAGGTGCTCGTTGTACTCTATGTGCTTCACATGTCTCACTCCCTAGACTGGAACAAGACCTCACGGGCTTCACTGTTCATTGTAAGGCGGTGAATGTTAAGGCTCTCAGCCTATGCCCGAGAGGAAGTAAGTTGGAATATAGAAAAAAAAAAAAAAAAAAAAATTGTCACATTTATCAAATGCCTTAGCAAAATCGGTGTAAATGACATCCACGTTTTTCTTTTCTTCTAGCGCTTTAAGAATTTTGTCATAGTGTTCCAAAAGTTGTGAGAGACATGATCTTCCCGCTCTGAACCCATGTTGACCGGTGTTGTGTAGTTCATTTGTCTCCATGAATGTTGAAATTTCTCTTCGCAGGACTCGTTCGAAAACTTTAATGATGTGAGAGGTTAGAGCTACCGGGCGGTAGTTTTTTGGTAGTGCTTTACTCCCTCCTTTATGCAGTGGGGCAATTATTGCGTTTTTCAAGCTATCTGGTATGTCACCAGTGTCTAGACTCCTTCTCCACATTATAGCCAGGGGTTTTGAGAGGTTTTCCTTACATTTCTTCATTAGGATCGAATTCCATGAGTCCGGGCCTGGTGCCGAGTGGGATGGTATGTTGGAAATGGCCTCTTCTATGTCTTTTGGACCGAAATCAATATCCAGCATCTGAGGGGTTTCTGTGGGGGAGGTTTCCATGAAAAATATATTTTGGTCTCTGATGACTTTTGTTTCATCAGGCTCACTGAATGCCATTTCATACTGCCTGCTTAAGAGTTCGCTCATTTCCTCTTTGTCCCCTGTGAAAGAGCCATCCCATTTGCTCAGTGGGCCGATGTTTGATGTTGTTTTAGCCTTTTATTTGGCGTATGAAAAGAAGAATTTGGAATTTTCCTTTATAACTGCAATAGCTTTCCTCTCCTCTTCCATATGTTGTAGTTCATATGATATTCTTAGCCTTTGTTCAATTTCCACAATTTCTCTATCTATTTCGGCCTTTTGCCTATCCTGTAGATTTTGATGTGTGCGTCTTTGTGTGAGTAATTTTCTTCTTCTGTACAGCCTCCTCCTTTCCCGATCTTGTTTGCTTCTTCGTTTTGTTTGTCTTGCAGGTATATGGTGGCTACAGATTTGGGTCATGGTTTCTGTTATTAAGACTAGACATTCTGCTGGTGTCAGATTATTCATTAAATCTTCCCAGTCTATTTCCTCCATTTCTTGATTTACCTCTTCCCACCTAATGTTTTTGTTATTGAAGTTAAATTTACTGAAGGGGCCGGTTTTTGTTCTCGATTCTGAGGTTGTCTGTACACTTTCTAAGGTTGTTTTGATCTCAATTAATTTATGATCTGAGTATGTTGTGTCCGATATGTTAATGCTGTGTACTAGAGAGTCGTTGTTAGTGAAGACCAGGTCTAAGATATTGTTTTCCCGTGTGGGATCAGCACATTAGCCATACGAAGAAACGTTGCATCCCTTGCATTATTCTACAGATATTTTCACAGCAATTGTTCCGAGGAACTTGCTTCAATTGTGCCGCCTCTCCACATCTTTCCCCGTAGAACTAGGGCAGCTGAGAGCGCCCATGAATTTACACTTTCTCCTCCACAATGCAGAACTTCTGCTTATCAGAATTCATTTATCCCCAGAGCTACTACTCTTTGGAATTCACTTCCCTCGAATTGCTTTCCACAAACTTACAATCAACAAATGTTTAAATCCAGTTGTTACAAACATTTTATGAATGGAGGATGCCTTTAGGCACATGGACCTTTTTGTTTTATCTGTGTTTTTCCTTCCTCCGTTCATTGTCTCTTAAAAAAAAAAAAAAAAAAAAAAAAAATATGTTGGGTAAGACTAAAACAATCGCAAAGTTCTAAAAGCTCTCTCGTATTTGCTTCTCCGATGTTGTTTGCCGCTAACTGGTTTTCTAGTTGTCTCCATTTAATGTTTGGTAGGTTAAAGTCTCCTAGCCATATAATATTTGGTGTTGGGTTCCCCAGGGTTTCTACTTCTGATTTTATTTTGTTGAGCTGGGTTTTGAATTCTTCTCGGGATGAGTCTGGAGGCCTGTGTGTAACAATAACTGCTAAATTTAGGGATTCTATTTTAACTCCAAGTATTTCCACCACTTCGTTACTGTTATTTAGGAATTCAGTACATATCAGTGTTACGTCCTGGGATATATAAACACTGGGCTCTTTCTATTGGACTAGGTATGCGGCAACAAGCAACAACGGAAAACGCTAGATCCAACCCTTATCTATAAACCCAGGCAACAAACCACCCTAAACCGTCAAGAGTCCTGCCTTGACAACAAGGTATCCTATGACTCGGTTACAGGGTGCACGCACTATAGACTGCTGGTAGTCAAGCAGGCTATATAAAATATCACACAATTAAGTTGACTTAAAGCTTCAAGGAAAAGATAGATAACGGAATTAAATTGCAGAAACAATTTAATAACAAACTAGAAGAAAGTACATTTAACGTTACGTTAATTAATACAACTAATCACCCCTGCGTGAAAGAAGGTGAAAGCAAACAGTCCTCAAAACATCGTACAGGTAGACAAGATGCGGGTTTCTAAACTGCATGTGGCTACTGTAGGATCTGATGCTTAGCAAAGAAAGTACGTTACGGATTTAGAGAACTCTTAACTCATAAGCAGGAATAAATACTAGTGATAGGACATACAGTGTATAATGGCATAGGTATAATTAAATAAAGGCAGCAACTCGCAACATAACCACATACAGGTGTGCTTCTCACTCTTAGTCAGGCAAGCCTGCTCGGACAGAGTCTCTAAGCCACACCCTGACTCACAATGCTCACAAAAACGGTAAGCTGTGGCACAATAACAAGCATACAGAGATGATAAACCCCTAGCTGTTAATCTGCCAGGTGGCAGAGGTCTAGCCGGAAGGATATAGGCTTCGGATACCCGGGCTGAGCCACCTGCTCTAGCCTAGGGACGTTCCCAGGTCTGTGCGCCAAATTACTCTAATTGAAAGGGTGCTCTCTTGAGAGACTCAGATCGCAAGTATCTGACTCTCTCCTGGCGACCCTAAAACAAAAGCAAGACGTGCTAGCGCAGTGCTGAGTGGACTAGGCAAGGGCCCTCACACAACACAACACTAGACACACAGGGACACAGACAAGAAAATGCCCCCAGACTCCC
Organism: Paralithodes platypus; assembly: GCA_032716605.1. Classification (NCBI taxonomy): domain Eukaryota; kingdom Metazoa; phylum Arthropoda; class Malacostraca; order Decapoda; family Lithodidae; genus Paralithodes; species Paralithodes platypus. The sequence goes on along the minus strand of CM064510.1, from coordinate 18,288,009 downwards.
GCGGGTATCCTAGTAAAGTCGTGCGGATCCACAGGACTCGCACCAGCAGACTTTACTTAAAGGATCGCAAAAAGCCTCCCCTCCGGTCTAGCCCCTGCTAACCTGACACAAGAACACACTAGCAAGCATGAAACCACCAAATATGAGACAACAAAAAAAGATTCCTAGGTCTCATTAACAATTAAATCTCTGCATAAGGCCCAAAATCCTATCTAGTTATCTGAGAGCTCGTCGTTAATACAATAATAGATATAAGGTCTATCAAGGGGATGGGATAATTAAATAGATTGGTGAAGTAGTGGAAGTAAGGTATACAAAGTAAGAGAGAAAGTTTCTAAGTGGGGTTGAGAGGGATAGATATCAAGGGGGTCCGAAGGGTACGACAGTGAGGTGAGCTCTGAGTCTTGAATCTGTCTGGACCCCGTCCTAGGCATGTAGAATACATCCCAGGCTTGGCAACACTCAATACAGTTGCCGGGTCAAAATCGTCTACCCCGTGCGTGAGTCGAAACTAAGCCTAACTTTGCAATCAAATGCATATGGCAACATCAGGCTCGTCCCAAGCTGGACTCTCCGCGCGAAGCAACGTCCCCCAGCCGGTCTCTCTCTCCCGCTCGTCTCCTCCCGCCCTCACTAGACTTACATCTTATATATTATAATGAAACAATCAACTATCGAGAATAAAATATACTAAGATGCGTTGGTTAAGAATAAGGGCAGCTACAAGCTGTGAAATAACATTAGAATATCCCAGACATTAGTTACATTGTCGTAGGATATATACTAAGGAAAAGCCGGCCGGCCGGCTGCCACCAGCCGGTTTCTAAACGGCTGGGCAGCCGACGCGCGCGCATGCCCGCACGTGGCTACTATGCAGAAGCGTCACACCTCCCCCAAGATATAAGACCCTTGACTAAGTTCTTCATATCTAACAGAAAGCTTCTGATAGTACCACACACTGTTGCGACACAAGGCACAATATATAAAACAAATAAAGAATGTTGCGCTCCACCGAGCAAGTTCAACTAACTTAGCGACAATAAGCGAAAACATTCAACTTAGATACTGCTACAACATCTTATACAAAATTCTCCACTTTATAAAAATAAAGAGTTTTTATAAGGTTTTTGCTTTTTTAATTTGTTTTTTTCGGCTGAACTACAGTGACAGCCTATTTTCCTCCACACTCAACCCTCAATCCTGTAGCAGTCTAACCAACATCATCCACCCTTGATAGACAATCCGCTATCACGTTATCAGAACCGGCAATATGGCGTATGTCCAGATTATACTCCTGAAGCATGAGTGACCACCTGGTCAGCCTCATATTCCGGTTATGAAACTGATTCAAGAATTTCAGAGGGTGATGATCGGTATATACCACTACGACTGGTCCGAAAGCAGGAACATATACATCGAAGTGCCTGAGCGCCAGCACTATCGCCAGGAGTTCTTTTTCAATTACAGAGTAATTCCTTTGTGCACTATTGAAATTTTTACTGTAAAAACTCACTGGATGTTCGATACCTTCATCATCTGTCTGTAACAAGACAGCCCCAGCCTCTACGCCACTGGCATCAGTCGCCAGCTGAAAAGGTCTGCTGAAGTCTGGGGCCCTGAGTATGGGGTGGGTACATAACAGGTGTTTCACCAAGGAAAACGCCTCTGCACACTCAGGAGACCACCGGAACTTCTTGTCCTTAGATAATAAGTCAGTTAAAGGTGCAAGTACAGTCGAATAGCCTTTGATGATGCGACGATTATAGCCTATCATACCTAGAAACCGCATTTTTTGTTTCTTAGTCGTAGGCTGGGGAAACTGATCGATGGCTTTGATCTTTGTCTGTGGAGGGCACACCTGACCCATCCCCACCTCGAACCCCAGGTACAAAACTATGGCTTTGACAAAATCGCACTTACCCAGGTTTACCACCAAACCTGCTTCATTCAGTTTATTAAAAAGCTGTCCGATGTGAGCACAGTGACTGTTAAAATCATCGTCGTATATTATGACATCATCTAGGTACACCGTACAGTTGGGAATGTCGGCTACAATGTCGTTCATTAATTTCTGAAACGTTGCAGGGGCATTTTTCAGCCCGTATGGCATAACATGGCAACGATATGTGGCACCGTCCACCACAAACCCACACACCTCTCGCGCTCGCTCAGACAAGGGCACTTGCCAATAACCCTTAACAAGGTCTATCTTAGTGAGGAACTTGGCTTTTCCTATCTTATCCACACTGTTGTCCACTCGAGGGAGAGGGTAGGCATTTGTGGGGATTAAACCATTCAACCTGTGGAAATCTATACAAAACCGCACCTTGCCATCTGGTTTGGGCTGCAGTGTGACGGGGGAAGTCCACCTTACTGCACCATCAGAAATCAGCCCACGTTTCAGCATATAATCCAGCTCTTCCCTAAGTGGTGGTAATTTAATAGGGGGAACACGGTATGGCACTGATTTAAAGGGCGGGTTGTCCCCAACATCGACATCGTGCACCGCTTGAGTAGTGAGGCCAGGATGCTCCGCGAAAACAGCTGGGTTTGAATCAAACAAGTGCTGCACAGCTACACGCTGTTGCTCAGGCAGGTGCAATATCAACTCGTGAGCCACTTGTCTAGAATTCCCCGCCCACTGATCCGCGGAAACATGACAATCCCAATTATCCTCCCCCGCAGCTTGACTGTCCCTTCCTCCTTCTCCACCACGATCGCTGCAGATTAACACCGGGACAGTGAGAGGCACGGAGGGGCGCCTCACATACTCTTTCATCAGATTTACATGGCAAAGTTGGTTCTTTTTCTTACGATCAGGAGTAGCTACTAAATAGTCGAGATCAGAAACCTTCCTTACAACCCGATACGGACCAGAATACTTGGCAGACAACGGGTGTCCCACCAGAGGCAGTAGTATCAGTACCTCCTGATCTACTTCAAACTCCCTCAGCTTCACCTTCTGGTCGTATCTGTCCTTCATCTGAGCTTGTGAACTCTTAAGATTTCGACCTGCTACCTCCAAGCTCTTTAGCATTCTCTCACGGCTTTCAACTACATACTTTAGAAGCGAGCATGGCTTTGTGACTCCCTCCCAGATCTCCTTGACTATGTGGAGGGCCCCCCTTACCCTGTGTCCAAAAACCAACTCGTTCGGGCTAAATCCCAACCTCTCCCCAGGTACTTCTCTCGCAGCAAATAAAACGTATGGGAGACCTAGATCCCAGTCCTTCCCATTTTCCATGCAATAACAACGCAACATACTCTTGAGAGTCGAGTGCCACCTTTCCAAAAACTCCCTGACTCTCGGGATGGTAGGCAGATGACACCACAGACACTATCCCATGTTGCTGTATGGTCTGCTTAAACAGAGCAGAAGTAAAATTGGATCCCTGATCAGACTGGATCTCCTGAGGGTAGCCATAACGAGAGAAATAGACAAGTAGGTTTTTGACAACAGTCTTAGCCATCCCGTTGCGCATGGGGTAAGCATCTGGATACCGTGTTGCTACATCCATTACAGTTAGTAAAAATGTATTGCCGGCACTAGTGGGGGGCAATGGGCCAACCATATCGATAACTACTTTGCTGAAGGGCGGCCCAATGACAGGGATGGGTTGTAACGGGGCTCTCGGGATGACCTGATTGGGTTTCCCAACAACTTGACAAGTGTGACACTGTGTCACCCATGACACGACACTCGCCTTTAATCCAGGCTACCAGAAAAGCTTGCTCAGAGCTGCCTCCGTCTTACGTGCCCCCAGGTGCCCTGCCAAAGGCACATCATGAGCTAATCTCAATAAGCTCTCACGGCACACCCTCGGTACTGCTAACTGGTCCACTAATCCTGACCCGCCATCCCACTTTTTCTTGGGATCCTGATGTCTCCGATACAAGATCCCCTCGAACAAGAAAAAATCACCAGGCTGCGCATCCCTATCGCTCTCCAGTTCGACAGCACCATTACCACACGCCCTGACTTCAGGATCTTCCAGCTGCAAGGAACATATATCAGCAGGTGCGAGATTATCCAAGTTCATCTTAAATAATTTATTTCCACCTCCAATGTCCCGCTGAGCCATCCTTTCCTCACGCTGCGCATAACGATGCTGTCGCAAAGTCTCTTCCTGCCCTGCACCTGCACTAGCGGTGACAGGCCCCGGGGCCTCTCCAGACTCTAACATAGGTGCCAATAATGAGTCACCAAGAAACACTGCCGGCTCAAAACTCTCCAATTGACCAACACTTCCCGTTTTCTTGTGACCTTTCCTCCGCGGTTTGATAGACTGAGGTGGTGGCTCCAAGGCTCCGGATGTCTGAGAACGCGTCTCAACACACGCCATGGTTTGTACGCTACACTTCTCAACCCACTCCTGTTCCTCCCTACTAACGTCGGCCGCCTTCTCGGCAACGACCAAGGGTGAAACCTTTGAAGCAGGCACCGTAAAGTCGTTGCCGAGGAGGAGGTCGACGCCCTCAACAGGCAAGTTCTCTACAATTCCGACATCCAGCTCCTTCGCCACACCATCCACCTCCAGCTCCATCCGCACCTGCGGGTAGGACTGCGTAGCATTGATCCCCTGAACTACCACCACCCGAGCAGCGTTAATCGGCCTACCAGTAAAGTTCTTTAACAAGGTCTGAAAAGCCCCCGTATAACGCAATTGCTTAACTCTTCGCCTTTCGCCAGCCCACCTTACAAAACCATGCCCTCTATGACCCCCAAAGACGTCGCGGACAGGGTTCGAGCCTTCCGGACTCTTGAACACAGGCTGTGTCCCACCCTCTGACGAACTACCCTTGGCAAACTCAGAAGATATAGGCAACACCCCTATGCTGCGGGCCAATGACACAACCTTGTTTGGTAGCTTGTTCGGACAAGCATTTGCCAAGTGACCCTCCTTGTGACATGCAAAGCACTCTTTACTCTTTGGTTTCCCTTGGGAGTGGGAGGTACCATTAGACTTCTTATACGGGACGGTATTTGGTTTATGTTCAGTTTTATTGTCAGTGCTAGATGGTTTTGTGTATTTATGTGTATCAAAATTCTTGGGAGGGGGAGGGGTACGATCCTTTGCACCTGACTCACTCCTAGCTGCTGCTCCGCACCCTCGAATTAATGTCAGTCGGAGGTCAGCCATTTCTGCTGCCTCCTGGAGAGTTCTAGGATTTTTTTCCTTTATATTTAATGTTAAGTCCCCGCCTGTGCACTTAAAGAACTGCTCCAAGAGAACCAGCTCACTCAACTCCTCAAAAGTAGCTGCCCTCTCAGAACGCAGCCAATGTCGTAGTGCATCAGACAAGTCCCGGGTGTGTTCTAGGAAGGTACTATCCTTGCCCTTAGTAACACCCCGAAACTTCAAGCGGTAAGTTTCTGGTTGTAACTCATAGGCCCGTAGCACAGCCTTCTTTAGCTCATCATAAACTACACAGGACTCTAAAGGTAGTGCATCATACGCTTTTAGCCCCTTTCCTAGGAGTCTTGATGAAACTAATGATGCCCACTTTTCCTGAGGCCACTGGTGTTCCTGACACTTCTTCTCAAATCGCAAAAAAAAATCAGCCACACCTAATTCATCGAACACAGGAACTAGTTTAAGTAGGTGCGACAATGATTGGTCCCGATGTCTGTTACCTCCCCCAATATTTCGCCCTGTTACCTCCACTCGAGATCTCTCCAGCTCCCTTTCAGCCCGATACCTAGTAGACTCTGCCTGCAGTTCAGCCTTTCGTATAGCAACCTCAGCCTGAGCTCTAGCAACCTCAGCCTGCACACTAACCTGTCTTTCGGCGGCCTCAACCTTGGCCATCTCAAGCCGAAACAACAAATCTGGAGTCAACCCTTGAGGAGGGGAAGGTGCATTTAATGGAGAGGGTCCCTGTGAATGAATTCCACGCTGCCATTGACCATCAACTTGGGGGTATGTACTAAATTCAGGCACCCTGACGTTTGATACGGGGGTAGAGTGGAGGGGGGGGCTGGGGACCGGAACCCTCAGTCGCCTCTCCACCCAAGTCTCTCCCTTCTAATCCCAATATCAAAGTCCTCAGCTGATCTTTCCTCATGCCACTTAAACCCTGGTGACCCTGAAGACCTGCCACACACTTTAAGCCATACTTATTCAGCTTCAACACCCTGGCAGCGGTAAGGGGCACCTCTAAAAATCTTCTAGCACCCTCCTCGCTATGGACTAGCCACTCCACAGGTCTTTCTCCCTCCGAGCCTGTATCGTGACCTGACCCATCACTGTGTTCTGATGTATTAGACATGTTTGTGTACTGCAGTAATTATCACGGTTATAGAATGTGCCTTATCTCCTATGCAAGTGTGTATATAATAATGTTATTTAAAGTCTTTAATGTGTTATATTGGTTGCTCCCAAAAAAAACTCTATGTCCACTGTATTCCTCTAATCATAAGGAATCTCAAAACAAATGACCACTATATTCCTCTGTTCAGTAAATCCTATGCAAGGTCGCCATTTGTTACGTCCTGGGATATATAAACACTGGGCTCTTTCTATTGGACTAGGTATGCGGCAACAAGCAACTACGGAAAACGCTAGATCCAAACCTTATCTATAAACCCAGGCAACAAACCACCCTAAACCGTCAAGAGTCCTGCCTGGACAACAAGGTATCTTATGACTCGGTTACAGGGTGCACGCACTATAGACTGCTGGTAGTCAAGCAGGCTATATAAAAGATCACACAATTAAGTTGACTTAAAGCTTCAAGGAATAGATAGATAACGGAATTAAATTGCAGAAACAATTTAATAACAAACTAGAAGAAAGTACATTTAACGTTACGTTAATTAATACAACTAATCACCCCTGCGTGAAAAGGTGAAAGCAAACAGTCCTCAAAACATTGTACAGGTAGACAAGATGTAGGTTTCTAAACTGCATGTGGCTACTGTAGGATCTGATGCTTAGCAAAGAAAGTACGTTACGGATTTAGAGAACTCTTAACTCATAAGCAGGATTAATACTAGTGATAGGACATACAGTGTATAATGGCATAGGTATAATTAAATAAAGGCAGCAACTCGCAACATAACCACATACAGGTGTGCTTCTCACTCTTAGTCAGGCAAGCCTGCTCGGACAGAGTCTCTAAGCCACACCCTGACTCACAATGCTCACAAAAACGGTAAACTGTGGCACAATAACAAGCATACAGAGATGATAAACCCCTAGCTGTTAATCTGCCAGGTGGCAGAGGTCTAGCCGGAAGGATATAGGCTTCAGATACCCGGGCTGAGCCACCTGCTCTAGCCTAGGGACGTTCCCAGGTCTGTGCGCCAAATTACTCTAATTGAAAGGGTGCTCTCTTGAGAGACTCAGATCGCAAGTATCTGACTCTCTCCTGGCGACCCTAAAACAAAAGCAATACGTGCTAGCGCAGGGCTGAGTGGACTAGGCAAGGGCCCTCACACAACACAACACTAGACACACAGGGACATAGACAAGAAAATGCCCCCAGACTCCCACGGGTATCCTAGTAAGTCGTGCGGGTCCACAGGACTCGCACCAGCAGACTTTACTTAAAACATCGCAAAAAGCCTCCCCTCCGGTCTAGCCCCTGCTAACCTGACACAAGAACACACTAGCAAGCATGAAACCACCAAATAGAGACAACAAAAAAAGCTTCCTAGGTCTCATTAACAATTAAATCTCTGCATAAGGCCCAAAATCCTATCTAGTTATCTGAGAGCTCGTCGTTAATACAATAATAGATATAAGGTCTATCAAGGGGATGGGATAATTAAATAGATTGGTGAAGTAGTGGAAGGAAGGTATACAAAGTAAGAGGGAAAGTTTCTAAGTGGGGTTGAGAGGGATAGATATCAAGGGGGTCCGAAGGGTACGACAGTGATGTGAGCTCTGAGTCTTGAATCTGTCTGGACCCCGCCCTAGGCATGCAGAATACATCCCAGGCTTGGCAACACTCAACACAGTTGCCGGTTCAAAATCGTCTACCCCGTGCGTGAGTCGAAACTAAGCCTAACGTTGCAATCAAATGCATATGGCAACATCAGGCTCGTCCCAAGCTGGACTCTCCGCGCGAAGCAACGTCCCCAGCCGGTCTCTCTCTCCCGCTCATCTCCTCCCACTCTCACTAGACTTACATCTTATATATTATAATGAAACAATCAACTATCGAGAATAAAATATACTAAGATGCGTTGGTTAAGAATAAGGGCAGCTACAAGCTGTGAAACAACATAAGAATATCCCAGACATTAGTTACATTGTCGTAGGATATATACTAAGAAAAAGCCGGCGGGCGGGCCGGCTGCCGCCAGCCGGTTTCTAAACGGCTGGGCAGCCGATGCGCGCGGATGCCCGCACCTGGCTACTATGCAGAAGCGTCACATCAGTGAGTCATGGATGTACAAGGCTACACCTCCATGTGATCTATGCGTTCTGTCCGCCCTATGTAGGTTGTAACCAGGAATCCATACCTCACTATCTTCCTGATCTTTAATGTGAGTTTCTGTGAGAGCCGTAAATATAGCGTTTCCTTCTTCTAGCGGGCCCCTAATAAATGGTACTTTGTTCGTGGTTCTATTTTTTAGGCCTTGAATATTTGCAAACAAGATTGGGGAGAGATTGTTTTGGAGTACTATGTGTACCTAATAGTATTCGGGATGTATTTGCCACTCTTGGGAGGCCAGGAGGTGCTCGAGGTGTTCTATGTGCTCTTCCATCTCCCTCAGTCTCTTCATCTTCGTCTGCCCTTTCCCTCCTTGCCTTTTTCCTCTGTCTCGTCCTCGCATAGCTAGAGAGTTTTTGGGCTACCATTCGTGTTAGGTCTAGCATATCTCCAAGTCCCTTTAATATGAAAAGCTGGGCATTTCCTATTGTAGCAGGTCTTGTTCTCAAGTGATGTCTTGCAAAGGGATGGGTGGTGGTATTTGCAGGTTTCACCAAATCTACATTTTCCATGACTGGTTATGTTGTTGCAAATTTTGGGATGAGCAAATCTACATGACTTCCCATTATATTGGCCCTTTTGACCAAAGTAGCACCTTCTTTCCAGATAATATCTGCACACTGGTGTAGACAACCCCAGTAGGTGTGGCTGGGGCTGCGAGGGGTTATGTGGTGAGCTAAGTGTGGTTGTGGTTGATAGTGGGCTTGGTGTATGGGTGGGTGAGGCCTGCAGGGGGTGTGGAGTTACGTGTCGGTTGTAGGTGAGCAGGTGGTGAGCTACCATTGGAAGATTATATGCAGCTTAGAAAGGATCTGTGGGAATTGTAAAAAAGTAAAGACAATCTCAGTTAATCCTCAGACTTTCACATATCATACCTCAGTCAGTCAGTAGCCAACCCTTACTCCCATAAGGGGTAGGGAGGATCAGCAAAAGACTCAAGAAAGGAAAAAAGAGGTGCCAGGAGAAGAACACATAACACATTAACAGGCATCGAACAATCTTACCTAACTCCTGTTGCTACCACAGATCCTTTTTAAGCTGCATAAAATCCTCTAAATATAGCTAGAATGAAATTATTAAGACGTCGCCGGACCAGAAGGGGTTAAGTCTTCAAGGTCCGTCCTAAGCTGCATAAACTCGTCTAATATTCGCCAAAACCAGTGATATATGGGTGACCCGAGTATTAAGGGGAGATGGGTCGTTTTGATGGTCCCTCTTCTTCCTCATGGTTAGCCCCATTAGTTTTCAGATATTATGCCGTTCGGCGAATTAGTTTGGCGATTTTAAGATCTTTCACCCTATTTCTCTGTCAATATTAAAACTTCGTGTTATTTAGGTGTCGATGTTTTTCCTGGCGAGCGATAGCGAACCTGTAATTTAAGAGGAACCTACATTTTTCTATCGAAAAATGTACAAATTTATCTTGAGGGACGGTCTTGTGGGTGTTTTTCTTTAAGTTTGATGGAGGTCTAGGGCGGAAACTAAATACAATGAGGTCTAGAAAGGAAACTAAATACAATGAGGTCTAGAAAGGAAACTAAATACAATGAGGTCTAGGGAGGAAACTAAATACAATGAGGTCTAGAAAGGAAACTAAATACAATGAGGTCTAGAAAGGAAACTAAATACAATGAGGTCTAGGGAGGAAACTAAATACAATGAGGTCTAGAAAGGAAACTAAATACAATGAGGTCTAGAAAGGAAACTAAATACAATGAGGTCTAGGGAGGAAACTAAATACAATGAGGTCTAGAAAGGAAACTAAATACAATGAGGTCTAGAAAGGAAACTAAATACAATGAGGTCTAGGGAGGAAACTAAATACAATGAGGTCTAGAAAGGAAACTAAATACAATGAGGTCTAGGGAGGAAACTAAATACAATGAGGTCTAGAAAGGAAACTAAATACAATGAGGTCTAGGGAGGAAACTAAATACAATGAGGTCTAGGGAGGAAACTAAATACAATGAGGTCTAGAAAGGAAACTAAATACAATGAGGTCTAGGGAGGAAACTAAATACAATGAGGTCTAGGGAGGAAACTAAATACAATGAGGTCTAGAAAGGAAACTAAATACAATGAGGTCTAGGGAGGAAACTAAATACAATGAGGTCTAGGGAGGAAACTAAATACAATGAGGTCTAGGGAGGAAACTAAGAAATAGTAAAAATAGATATACAACAATAATCAACTAAATACGGCCATCTGCCCTTAAAATAACACCACACCTATTGGACATTGTAATATATGCCACCAGTGATATACAGTATATGGGGGACCTGAATAATAGGGGAGATGGGTCGTTTTTCTGGTCCTCCTTCTTTCTCATGCTTAGCCCCATTAGTTTTAAGATTTGATGACGTTTTGCGCATTATTTTGGCAATGTTAAGACCTTTCGCCCAATTTCTTTGTCAAAATTAAGACTTTTCGTGTCATTTAGGTGTAGATTTTTTTTTTATCGAAAAATGTACACATTTAACTTGAGGCAGGGTCTTAGAGGCGTTTTTCTGTTAAGCTTGATGGAGGTCTAGGGCGGAAACTAAACAAAATTAAGGGTTAGGGAGGAAACTAAACAATAATAAAAACAATAGATATAGTCTACAACAATAATCAAATTAATACGGCCATCTGCCCTTATAATAATAACAGGACAGATATTGGACATTGTAGCATATGCCACCAGTGATATACGGGGGCCGAATATTTATGTGGGGAGATGGGTTGTTTTTCTGGTCCCCCTTCTTCCTCATGGTTAGCCCTATTAGTTTTCAGATGTGATGACGCTCGGCGGATTAGTTTGGCGATATTAAGACGTTTCGCCTCATTTATTTGTCAATATTAAGACTTTTCGTGTCATTTAGGTGCCGATTTTTTCTTGGCGAGCGAAAGCGAGCCTGCCATTTAAGAGAAACCGGCCTTGGGCCGGGACATTTTTCTATCGAAAAATTTACAAATTTGTCTTGGGGGCGTTTTCTTTAAGCTTGATGGAGGTCTAGGACGGAAACTAAAAGAATTATAAAAACATATAATAAATAATAATCAAATAAATACGGCCATCTCAGTGATATATGGGTCCCGAATATTAATGTGGGGAATCCTTCTTATGGATTCTACCTGGGGATTTATAACTTTAATTTAGGCCAGACATTTCTTCAGCCTTTTTTTGTTTTTTTCTTAGGATTTATACGTTAGCATGCGGGGTTTTTTTCTTCATATATTTCGTGATTGTTTTAAGAGATGTGTTTTATTTTCATATTAATTTAGATTGATGTATATAATTATATTTTAGACCAGCAATTTTTCCATCTATTTAGTAATTTTACTTATATATATATATATATATATATATATATATATATATATATATATATACAGTATATATATATATATATACATACAGTATATATATATACTGTATATACGTTTGTGTTGTTTTATGATTTTTATAAATTGATATGCATGTTTGTATTTTAGATCAGCAATTGTCTCCATCTATTTGTGATTTTTATTTTATTTTGATGTTTTTTAGATATCATTATGCGTTTGTTCGGTTTTCTTATTAATTTAGATTGATATGCGTACTTTATTTTAGACCAACAATTCTGTAATCCATTTAGTGAATTTATGCATATTCCGGTATATAGGTTTGTGTATTTTTCTTATTTACATTGATACACATATATATATATTTGAGACCAGCAATTTGTGGATCCATTTCGTAATTTGTGTTTATATCTGTTTGTGTGTTCTTTTTTTCTTATTCATCTTTATTGATATCTTTTTAGACCAGCAGTTTTTCCATCCATTTCGCGATTTCTAAAGTAGTGTACAGTATATGCATTTGTTTGTTTGTGTTTTCTTATTAATTTATATTAATATGTATACCTATATTTAAGACGAGCCATTATGACTTCTATTATTATTATATGTTTATTTATATGCGTTTGTACTTTGTAATTTTCTATATATATTAATTATTATGTTCTCTCCACCAACCATCTTTACTCCTAGACTCGATTAATACATACATACAACAAACACATGTGGCAGTCCGGGGATAGACGATCACACCGAAAATCAACACACTTATGCATTGCGCCACGAAGATACATATACAGTATATGCTTTTGCTATAGACTATCCCCTTTAAACCAGTATCACACGAGTCGGTTTTCCGGCAATTTTCGATGAGCAAGTTTTCTCTCGCAATATTTTGGGGCTCTTTCGTATTGCAGTCGGAAACTAGACTGAAGGTAGATTATGCTAGGTGACTGATCTCTGATACAACTTAATTAAGGGGAGGTTTTTAGTTAGTTCGCTAGACTTCCATCAAGCTTAACATTTTACAGCCCCTAGACCCCCTTTCAAGATAAATTTGCAAATTTTTCGGTAGAAAAATTTCCCGGCCGAAGGCCGGTTCCTCCTAAATTACTGGCTCGCTATCGCTCGCCAGGAAAAATTAGACACCTAAATGGCACGAAAAGTCTTAAAATTGATCAAAATGGGGCGAAAGTACTTAAAATCGACAAACTAATTGGGCGAAAGTCTAAAAATATCAAAAGCAATGGGGCTAACCATGAGGGAGAAAGGGGCCAAGAAAAAAAATCCCTCGAGTGGAAATCTCCCCTGAAATTTTGAAGATGCCAGACTACAATTGCGCATACAAATTGACAGAAAAAGAGTACGTGTGACACCTTCTTCAATATTTCCCGTTTTGCTGCATTGTTATTGGCACTATTTATAACCGCTCGGCATTTGTTTCCGTTCCCCATAGTGCCAAATTCTATACGACATTGTTTATATATATGCTATATTGCAATTCAAAACGATCATTGTGATTGCGTATTGTTTGCTGCGTGTGTGTGTGTGTGTGTGAGTGTGTGGGTGGGTGTGAGAGAGAGACATAATTAAATATAATTGAACTTAAGATTATTTGCTCAGACTTTTACAAAAAGTATGGAGTGTACCGTATGTGTGCGTGTAAGAGAGAGAGAGAGAGAGACTCCCCAAATGTTAGAAATATTAGCTCGATAACTATATATACCGGTATATATATATATATATTTATATATACAGGTATATATATACACTATACTGTATATATATTTATATATATATATATATATATATATATATATATATATATATATATATATATATATATATATATATATATATATATATATATATATATATATATATATATATATATATATATATATATGCAGTATATACTGTATATATTCTGAAATCATGTCCTAAAACCAAAAAAAATGAAAACAAAATATTCAAATGTAATACCGGTATTGAAGATTTAGCAAAACAATAATATGCAATAACAAAAAAAAAACAAACAAAAAAAAAGATTGAAAAAAAAAAAAATAATAAAGTAGGTGTGCAGTTTTCGCATTACCCCCCACCCCCCCAACAAAAAATGCATAACCAACTCTGCGACCTATAATTCTGCAAGCAATATTGAATCTCTTAGGTAAAATAGGTTTATATACAGTATATACAGTATATATATATATATATATATATATATATATATATATATATATATATATATATATGTATATATATATATATATATATATATATATACTGTATAAAGTGTATATATATATAAAATATATATAAGAAAGAAATAGTGACCATAATCTGTGACCTTTACCATTCACCTTGACCTTTGAATAACAAAGAAAACAAAATGGACAATCGTTGCATTGACCAACCAAATTTGCCAGCAAAATTTGGTGACGATACGTAACCCGTTCTGTACAGTTCTGTCGGTTTCATTTCATACTGGATACTAAGACGATTTTATTTAGTTTATGAAGGGCCTCCATAAAAGTAGCAGGCTTTCAACTATCTTAACCCTTTTTACTACCACAGATCCTTCATAAGCTCCACAAAATCGTCTAATTATAGCTAGAATATAATGAAAAAGACGTCACCGGTACACAACGGGTTCAACAGTCAAGGAAAAGTTTAAAGACAATTATCAACACTCTTCTTTTGTTCTTTTACTTTGACCTTTAACCTTAAGTATTATAATATTTATATATGATTGAATTATATGTGATTTAAGTAAAATGCAACTAACAGTCGTCAGCTTATCGAAAATTGATTAATCTTATAATGAAGGTTAACTTATGACCTTGGCCTGTGACCTTGACCTTTATGTAGAATTATATTTTTGTTTGCTTTGATGTAACTAGAATATCAAATAAGTGTGTCAAATTCCATTAAAGATCATCAGTTAGTTTCAGAGGTATTAAAGGAATAGTTGATCTTGACCTTCGACATTTATCTTGACCTTCATGATGTCTGAAAATTTAACATTTTAATTTTCCCTTAATGCACAACTGTCTCAACGAATGTTGTGAAGTTTACATGAATAGTAAAGAAATTAGCATATTGACTTTATATATGACATTGACCTGTGAACTTGACCTATCAAACGGAATTATGCTTATTCTTGTATGACCTTGCTCTAGGCATTCCGAATATGCATGATATGGCTAATGAGAATCTTACATTAAATAAGAAATACTAGTAAAAATCATATATCGACCTTTAACCTTGACCTTTGACCTTCGACATTATAATTTCTTATCAAGGATTTAGTTAGCTTAACAGCAATGTTCATATTAACTAGCATTATGAATAATTATGGTGTAGCCTAATTCGTATAAAAACTTTTTGATTACAAATAGTGATCATATACTGTGACCTTGACCTTTGACCTTTGAAAAAAAGTAAAATACATACATTTGGATGGTCATTGCATTGACCAACTGAATTTGCCTGTATAATTTTATGACAATACATTAAACAGTCAAGGAGGAGTTTAGGGAAAATTACAAATACTATTATCTTGACCTTGACCTCTGACCTTAACTATTACAATATTGATGTGAAATTTGATGTATATTAGGCCATATTTAAGTAATAAGCAATAACACAGCCTGTTTTCTAATATTTGAGTAATCTTTTTTAATAAATAATAAATCTTGACCTTTGACCTTGACCTGTGACTTTTATGTAGTTTATTTTTGTTTGCATTGACATTGCCCATGCACATCAAATACCCATGCCTTATTTCATTAAAACACATAAGTTAGTTTCATGTATATTAAGAGAATAGTTGACCTTGACCTTTATCTTGACCTTTATATGTCTCAACATGTATTAATTTTCTTTTCACTTAGAGTGCAGCTATCTCGCCAAATTTTGTGAAGTTTGCAGGAAAAGTAAAGAAAATAGCATATTGACCTTTTATTTGACCTTGACCTTCCATATGGAATAGAATACTTTATTGTATGACCATGGCCTAGGTATTCCGAATATACATGGTAAGCCTAGTGATAATTTAACAGTTAGTATGAGAAATACTAGTAAAAATACTATTTTGACATTTGACCTTGATCTTTGACCTTACCCTTTAGAATAATTATCTAAAATTTGTGAAATACGATGTAAATGTTACCAGTAACTTGTAAACTGAAAATGAAGACAATTGAACAAAAACTAAAAATAAATTGTATAAGTTGACCTTTCACCATGACCTGTGACCTTGACCTTTATGTAAGAGTAAAACATCGTTTTCATTGACATTGCCCAGGAAAATCAAATAAGCATGACTAATTTCATTAAAACCCATCAGTTAGTTTCATATGTATTTATAGAGTAGTTGACCTAGACCTTTGACCTTGACATTGACCTTCATGATATGTGTCTCAAAATGTATTTTTTTCCTTTTCATTTAAAGTGCAACTATATTGCCAAATTGTGTGAAGTTTGCATGAAAAGTAATGAAATTACCATATTGACCTCTTATTTGACCTTGACCTGTGAACTTGGCCTTTCATATAGAATTGTTTAGTTTCTTGTATGACCTTGCCCTAAGTATTCCGAATATACATGGTAAGTTTAGTGAGAATCTAACAGTTAATATAAGAAATACTAGTAAAACAAATATTTTGACCTTTAACCTTGACTTTTGACCTTACCCTTCAGAATATTTATCTAAAATTTAGTCAATAGGATATCGAGGTTAGTAGTAACTTGTATAGTGAAAATGAAGAAATTTGAGTAAAAACTAAGACACATGAAATATTGACCTTATTTTTAACCTTGACCATTGATCTTAACCTTTAAGTTAAATTGAAAAAAAAAAATCGAATGACGTTCGCATTGAGCAAATGAATATACCTGTGAAATTTGGTGAAAATACATCGAACGGTCTAGGAGGAGTTTCCGGACGGACGACGGACGACGACGACGACGACGGACGACAAAGACGACGACGGACGACGACGACGACGACGGACAAGCTGAATTGTGGTGCACAGTATACGGGCGGGACCTGTGTGTACGATACCACTCTCCTTCGCAGAGTTGATGAAGAAGTTTGAATAAAGTAGGTGTGCAGTTTTCGCATTACCAAAAAAAAAAAAAAAAAAAATGCATACGCAACTCTGTGACCTATAATTTTGCAAATAGTATTGAATCTCTTAGGTAAAATAGGTTCATATACAGTAAATACTGTATATATATATAAGAAAGAAATAGTGACCATAATCTGTGACCTTTACCATTCACCTTGACCTTTGAATAACAAAGAAAACAAAATGGACAATCGTTGCATTGACCAACAAATTTGCCAGCAAAATTTGGTGACGATACGTAACCCGTTCAGTACAGTTCTGTCGGTTTCATTTCATACTGGATACTAAGACGATTTGATTTAGTTTATGAAGGACCTCCATAAAAGTAGCAGGCTTTCAACTATCTTAACCCTTTTTAATACTACAGATCCTTCATAAGCTCCACAAAATCGTCTAATTATAGCTAGAATACAATGAAAAAGACGTCACCGGTATACAATGGGTTCAACAGTCTAGGAAGAGTTTAAAGACAATTATCAACACTCTTCTTTTTTGTTCTTTTACCTTGACCTTTAACCTTAAGTATTATAATATATGTATATATATGATTGAATTATATGTGATTTAAGTAAAATGCAACTAACAGTCGTCAGCTTATCGAAAAGTGATTTTTTTTATGATAAATGTTAACTTATGACCTTGGCCTGTGACCTTGACCTTTATGTAGAATTATATTTTTGTTTGCTTTGATGTAACTAGAATATCAAATAAGTGTGTCAAATTTCATTAACCCTCTATTGGCGGCCCACAACATAAGTCGAGTTAAATAAATTTGGACTATGTGGCGGCTCACAACATAAGTCGTGTGGCAATTTCAGCATGTAATGTTGCTGAGAGAGAGAGACAAGTGGTGGCAGGAGAGTAGCGAGCGTATGACTGCTCCAGACCACCGCAGCGGGCCTACTGACATGAATCCCACCCTCCTCCACCCTCTCACACTCGCTACTTAGTGAAATGTATGGGGAAAGTACCGAATTACATGGTTTTTGCACTCGTGTTGCGCGGTTGTTGCAAGAAAACTAGCGGTCATACAAGGATCGTTGTGGTGTCATGGGAAAGCTCTGTTTATGCCCTTTCAGGGATAGATACTTGCTTTACGCTCTGGGTCTTATTTACGCATGACAATGAACACGTAAACAGCCCTATTTTGGCTAAAAACACCCCGCTGGGCGGTACATATAAATAGACCGCCAATAAGGTGTTAAAGATCATCAGTTAGTTTCAGAGGTATTAAAGGAATAGTTGATCTTGACCTTTGACATTCATCTTGACCTTCATGATGTCTGAAAATATTACATTTTAATTTTCCCTTAATGCACAACTGTCTGAACGAATGTTGTGAAGTTTACATGAATAGTAAAGAAATTAGCATATTGACTTATATATGACGTGGACCTTTGAACTTGACCTATCAAATGGAATTATGCTTATTCTTGTATGACCTTGCTCTAAGCATTCCGAATATGCATGATATGCCTAATGAGAATCCTACATTAAATAAGAAATACTATTAAAAACTATATATCGACCTTTAACCTTGACCTTTGACCTTCGACATTAGAATTTCTTATCAAGGATGTAGTTAGCTTAACAGCAATGTTCGTATTAACTAGCATTTTGAATATGGTGTAGCCTAATTCGTATAAAAACTTATTGATTACAAATAGTGATCATATACTGTGACCTTGACCTTTGACCTTTGACTAAAAGTAAAATACATACATTTGGATGGTCGTCGCATTGACCAACTGAATTTGCCTGTATAATTTTATGACAATACATTAAACAGTCAAGGAGGAGTTTAGGGAAAATTACAAATACTATTATCTTGACCTTGACCTCTGACCTTAACTATTACAATATTGATGTGAAATTTGATGTATATTAGGCCATATTTAAGTAATAAGCAATAACACAGCCTGTTTTCTAATATTTGAGTAATCTTTTTTAATAAATAATAAATGTTGACCTTTGACCTTGACCTGTGACTTTTATGTAGTTTATTTTTGTTTGCATTGACATTGCCCATGCACATCAAATACCCATGCCTTATTTCATTAAAACACATAAGTTAGTTTCATGTATATTAAGAGAATAGTTGACCTTGACCTTTATCTTGACCTTTATATGTCTCAACATGTATTAATTTTCTTTTCACTTAGAGTGCAGCTATCTCGCCAAATTTTGTGAAGTTTGCAGGAAAAGTAAAGAAAATAGCATATTGACCTTTTATTTGACCTTGACCTTTCATATGGAATAGAATACTTTATTGTATGACCATGGCCTAGGTATTCCGAATATACATGGTAAGCCTAGTGATAATTTAACAGTTAGTATGAGAAATACTAGTAAAAATACTATTTTGACATTTGACCTTGATCTTTGACCTTACCCTTTAGAATAATTATCTAAAATTTGTGAAATACGATGTAAATGTTACCAGTAACTTGTAAACTGAAAATGAAGACAATTGAACAAAAACTAAAAATAAATTGTATAAGTTGACCTTTCACCATGACCTGTGACCTTGACCTTTATGTAAGAGTAAAACATCGTTTTCATTGACATTGCCCAGGAAAATCAAATAAGCATGACTAATTTCATTAAAACCCATCAGTTAGTTTCATATGTATTTATAGAGTAGTTGACCTAGACCTTTGACCTTGACATTGACCTTCATGATATGTGTCTCAAAATGTATTTTTTTCCTTTTCATTTAAAGTGCAACTATATTGCCAAATTGTGTGAAGTTTGCATGAAAAGTAATGAAATTACCATATTGACCTCTTATTTGACCTTGACCTGTGAACTTGGCCTTTCATATAGAATTGTTTAGTTTCTTGTATGACCTTGCCCTAAGTATTCCGAATATACATGGTAAGTTTAGTGAGAATCTAACAGTTAATATAAGAAATACTAGTAAAACAAATATTTTGACCTTTAACCTTGACTTTTGACCTTACCCTTCAGAATATTTATCTAAAATTTAGTCAATAGGATATCGAGGTTAGTAGTAACTTGTATAGTGAAAATGAAGAAATTTGAGTAAAAACTAAGACACATGAAATATTGACCTTATTTTTAACCTTGACCATTGATCTTAACCTTTAAGTTAAATTGAAAAAAAAAAATCGAATGACGTTCGCATTGAGCAAATGAATATACCTGTGAAATTTGGTGAAAATACATCGAACGGTCTAGGAGGAGTTTCCGGACGGACGACGGACGACGACGACGACGACGGACGACAAAGACGACGACGGACGACGACGACGACGACGGACAAGCTGAATTGTGGTGCACAGTATACGGGCGGGACCTGTGTGTACGATACCACTCTCCTTCGCAGAGTTGATGAAGAAGTTTGAATAAAGTAGGTGTGCAGTTTTCGCATTACCAAAAAAAAAAAAAAAAAAATGCATACGCAACTCTGTGACCTATAATTTTGCAAATAGTATTGAATCTCTTAGGTAAAATAGGTTCATATACAGTAAATACTGTATATATATATAAGAAAGAAATAGTGACCATACTCTGTGACCTTTACCATTCACCTTGACCTTTGAATAACAAAGAAAACAAAATGGACAATCGTTGCATTGACCAACAAATTTGCCAGCAAAATTTGGTGACGATACGTAACCCGTTCAGTACAGTTCTGTCGGTTTCATTTCATACTGGATACTAAGACGATTTGATTTAGTTTATGAAGGACCTCCATAAAAGTAGCAGGCTTTCAACTATCTTAACCCTTTTTAATACTACAGATCCTTCATAAGCTCCACAAAATCGTCTAATTATAGCTAGAATACAATGAAAAAGACATCACCGGTATACAATGGGTTCAACAGTCTAGGAAGAGTTTAAAGACAATTATCAACACTCTTCTTTTTGTTCTTTTACCTTGACCTTTAACCTTAAGTATTATAATATATGTATATATATGATTGAATTATATGGTGATTTAAGTAAAATTGGCAACTCAACATTGCGTCAGCTTATGTAATCGAAAAGTCGATTTTTTTTAACTGATAAATGTTCACTTAGTTGACCGTTGGCCTGTGACCTTGACCTTTATGTAGAATATATATTTTTGTTTGCTTTGATGTAACTAGAATATCTACTAAGTGTGTCAGATTTCATTAACTCCTCTACTTGGGCGGCCCACAACATAAGTCGAGTTAAATAAATTTGGACTATGTTAGGCGGCTCACAACATAAGTCGTGT
>CM064510.1:18249672-18266786 GCA_032716605.1 Paralithodes platypus | reverse complement strand
GGTTGGAGAGTTGCACAGACTAGGGGTGGGATTGAGTTGCAAGGCGGGTACCACGTGCCCTACGTAAAGGAGGTGGTATGCACTGGGATAGCTCTGAGGAACACTGATTATTATAGTAGCGATAGAATAGCGAGAGAGATGCAACATTGTGGCGGAGAGAGAGAGATTGCAGAGAGTTGGTGAGTGGACGGGAGTTAATGATACAAAAGGCCTTCCTTTCAACTTTGTCTAGGAGAGCGGTGTGAGAGGAACCTCTCCACGCATGTGAACAATACTCAATACAAGGGCGCACTATGCCCCTGTACAGAGCATTGGTGTAATGGTGTTCTAAAGCTGATTTTCCTGTGTCGACTGCTAAACTATCACCTTTCCTCCCCCGAACTACATACTTGCATAGTTTGAGTCTCGTTTAACCCTTATTGCTTTCTGACATTAGGCTGAGATTAGTATGGATCTTCATATAGAGCTTTTTACCAACTCTTCTGCTACTACTGGAACACCACAGTTAATACAGTTCAGGCCTGCCAACATTATTCAGGATATATCCTATGACCCTAACTATTCAGGTACACTATTAATCTAATTGATTCTGATTAACTTACACTAAAGATTAACGTTAATATTATATGTGTGCTAATGTAGAAGCAATACAAATAATAATTACAAAAGTAAATGAAAAATGTGTTGGTATCCCTTAAGAACCGAGACAACATTTTCAGAGAGAGAGAGATTCTATAGCAGGAATTTGATAAGCATTTTCTTACCGATTACCTTGTATTTGATATTTGATAAAATATAACTGTCGATTTTAGGTAGGATAGATGGTGAATAGCTATTACTGAACTTTTATTTCGTATTTGCATGCATGTGCATCGAGCAATGCATCGGCATGCATCGGCATGCTCAGGAATTGTAGATGGGATTGAATGCTTCAAATATTTTATCATGTCTCTTTCAAGAAGAAAATTTATACATGTGTGTATATATATATATATATGATGATACAGGATATACGACGCGTTTCACTGGACAACCAGCATTATCAAGTAAGGAAGGAATGATATAAAAGGTAAACAGGAAGGGTATATATAGAGGGTGGAGGATCAGAGGAGGCGGAAAACAGGGGGCAAAAGTCTGCTATTGGTGGAAGGGAAAACTAGGAGAGAAAAAGGGGGTAACCGCTTCACGCATGCGCACTGGATGCGGGATGGTGGTCGATAGGTGGGGTCGAAGCTGATTGGCTGCGTGTCGAGGGGCGTGGCCTAAGTTGTGTGGCGCCTGCAGACAACGAAGCTGAAGGAGGTAGCGCGGGGGGCTGCGTCAAGGGCACCGGGGGGCGAGGAGGGGTGTTAGGTCCTGTAGGGTAGTGCCTTTTGGCAGAAGGAAGGATCTGAAGGTCCAGAGTTTGGTTGTTGATGTTGGGATGTAAGGCTTGGATATATAAAGCTTCGAGAATAGGTAATCTCCTTGGGTCACTTTCTTTATCGAGTATGGTGGTGTGGTTTCTCTAACTCGTTGCGTGTGAGGTGAGGGTGGTTAGGGGTTGAGATAGTGGTCTTTGATGGCTCCAGCCTGAAGTGAAGAGTTAACCGACGTGAAAGACGAGTCTGCGTCATACCAATATAGGAATGAGGTCCACAGTCCTCATAATTACAGGTATGTTGGTAAATGACGTGATCGTCGGTCATCGGGCTCTTTATCTTGGTGGAGGCTGGTTTGTTGCGGAGAACGAGGTTGGAGGTCTTGGGGGATTTGTAATAAATTATTAATTTGATTTTGTTTTCCGGGTTGGTTGGGTGGACATGCTTGGAGATTATTTCTTTTAAGACGGCCTCGTCATTTTTGTGTTCAGAGGACATGTAATTGCGGTAGAAGATCTTAATTTCATTGGGGGTTCAATGTTGGGAGGGCTTTGGGTGTACCATTTTTCAAGATGGTGGTTGATGGTGCTGGAGATGTCGGAGTTGGAGTATTTGTTATTTACTAAAACTTGGGATAGTCTTTCTAGTTCCTGGTGGGTGTCGGCCCCGGTAGAGCAGTGCGTGAGGGCTCTCCTAACATAGGCGGAGATGGAGGATAGAAGATAACGGCGGGGGCATTCACTATCACCGTTGAGGCATTGTCCTGTGTTAGTTGGTTTAATGTAGACGGTGGTTTTGAACCCAAGGTCGTTCAGAGCTACGAGGATGTTGAGGAAGGGGAGTTTTCCATTGTTAGATTTTTCAAAGGTGAAGTTAAGTCCGGAGGAGGTCATGAAGCGACGCTGGAGTTCCTGTAGTTCGTGGAGGTCCTTGATTTGCACGAAGATGTCATCCACGTATCTACAGTAGACGGCGGGTCGTTGGGCAGCCAGGAGCTCTTCCTCGATGGTACCCATGAAAAAGTTCGCAAAAAGAAGAACTCCTAGGGGGCTGCCCATCGCCACACCGTCTATCTGCTTGTACATGTTGCCCCGGGGGCAAAGGAAGGGGGCCTCCTTGGTACATAGCTCCAGTAGTGTTTTCAGGGCCTTCTCCGGGATGTCCAGTGTAGGAGTATCAGGGCAATGATAAATTCGACGTAGAATCATGTCAATGGTCCTATCCACTGGCACGTTGGTGAACAGGCTTTCTACGGCGAGAGAGGCGATTGTGTGGTTGTTGTTACGGGGGGCGTCTCGTAAAATTTCCAAGAAATCGTGGGCTGAGTTAGGTTGAATTGGCTGGGCACGTAGGGGGTGAGGAGGTTGTTCAGGGCCTTGGCGATCTGGTAGGTGGCAGTGGGGATCTGGGAGATGATGGGGCGGAGGGGGTTCCCAGGTTTGTGTGTTTTGATGGTTCCGTACGCATAACCAGGGGTGTATCTCCGACGAGTTTTTTTAAGGTGGATCCCTCCTTGTTTGGCGTTGATGGCGGTGATGGTGGTGTTGGCAATACGTTTGATTTCGTCGGTTGGGTTGCGGGTGATCTTTTTAAATTTAGTGTTGTCACTTAAGATGACGTCCATTTTTCTAAGATATTCCTCCTTGTCATGGATCACGAGGCAGGGGGCTTTATCCGCACGACGGATGATGATGTTGGGGTTGTCTCTTAATAGTTTGGCAGCTTGGAAGTGTTGTTTGTCGTATTTTGCTATGGTGAGTTCCTCTGGTTTTGGCGGCTTCAGCGAGGAGAGTAGGTTGTAGGGCGGGGATATGGTGACCTTGCCATCCTTCTGAGTCGTAGGATGTAGTCCAGGGGGATTTCCGTTTCTAGGCTTTCCGTGGGCCAGGTTTGGAGCTGTAGTG
The DNA here is from genome assembly GCA_032716605.1 of Paralithodes platypus. NCBI lineage: Eukaryota > Metazoa > Arthropoda > Malacostraca > Decapoda > Lithodidae > Paralithodes > Paralithodes platypus. The sequence goes on along the minus strand of CM064510.1, from coordinate 18,263,521 downwards.
GCAGATGAGGCCTTTGTTGAGGAGGTCTTCTTGGTCCAGGGTCAGAATGGTGTTAGTAAGGTTTATATATCCTTTTGTTGGTTTGGGTAGTTTTAAGTTTCCGCCATAAGGTCAAGGTCACCACTACTCCCGCCCTACAACCTACTCTCCTCGCTGAAGCCGCCAAAACCAGAGGAACTCACCATAGCAAAATACTCAACAAACAACACTTCCAAGCTGCCAAACTATTAAGAGACAACCCCAACATCATCATCCGTCGTGCGGATAAAGCCTCCTGCCTCGTGATCCATGACAAGGAGGAATATCTTAGAAAAATGGACGTCATCTTAAGTGACAACACTAAATTTAAAAAGATCACCCGCAACCCAACCGACGAAATCAAAACGTATTGCCAACACCACCATCACCGCCCCTCAAACGCCAAACAAGGAGGGATCCACCTTAAAAACTCGTCGGAGAATACACCCCTGGTTATGCGTACGGAACCATTCAAAAAACACACAAACCTGGGAACCCCCTCCGCCCCATCATCTCCCAGATCCCCACTGCCACCTACCAGATCGCCAAGGCCCTGAACAACCTCCTCACCCCCTACGTGCCCAGCCAATTCAACCTTAACTCAGCCCACGATTTCTTGAAATTTTACGAGACGCCCCCCGTAACAACAACCACACAATCGCCTCTCTCGACGTAGAAAGCCTGTTCACCAACGTGCCAGTGGATAGGACCATTGCCATGATTCTACGTCGGATTTATCATTGCCCTGATACTCCCACACTGGACATCCCGGAGAAGGCCCTGAAAACACTACTGGAGCTATGTACCAAGGAAGCCCCCTTCCTTTGCCCCCGGGGCAACATGTACAAGCAGATAGACGGTGTGGCGATGGGCAGCCCCCTAGGAGTTCTTTTTGCGAACTTTTTCATGGGTACCATCGAGGAAGAGCTCCTGGCTGCCCAACAACCAGCCGTCTACTGTAGATACGTGGATGACATCTTCGTGCAAATCAAGCCCCTCCACGAACTACAGGAACTCCAGCGTCGCTTCATGACCTCCTCCGGACTTAACTTCACCTTTGAAAAATCTAACAATGGAAAACTCCCCTTCCTCGACATCCTCGTAGCTCTGAACGACCTTGGGTTCAAAACCACCGTCTACATTAAACCAACTAACACAGGACAATGCCTCAACGGTGATAGTGAATGCCCCCGCCGTTATCTTCTATCCTCCATCTCCGCCTATGTTAGGAGAGCCCTCACGCACTGCTCTACCTGGGCCGACACCCACCAGGAACTAGAAAGACTATCCCAAGTTTTAGTAAATAACGGATACTCCAACTCCGACATCTCCAGCACCATCAACCACCATCTTGAAAAATGGTACACCCAAAGCCCTCCCAACATTGACCCCCCCAATGAAATTAAGATCTTCTACCGCAATTACATGTCCTCTGAACACAAAAATGACGAGGCCGTCTTAAAAGAAATAATCTCCAAGCATGTCCACACCAACCAACCCTGAAAACAAAATCAAATTAATAATTTATTACAAATCCCCCAAGACCTCCAACCTCGTTCTCCGCAACAAACCAGCCTCCACCAAGATAAAGAGTCCGATGACCGACGATCACGTCATTTACCAACATACCTGTAATTATGAGGACTGTGGACCTCATTCCTATATTGGTATGACGCAGACTCGTCTTTCACGTCCGGTTAACTCTTCACCTTCAGGCTGGAGCCATCAAAGACCACTATCTCACGCCCTAACCACCCTCACCTCACACGCAACGAGTTAGAGAAACACACCACCATACTCGATAAAGAAAGTGACCCAAGGAGATTACCTATTCTCGAAGCTTTATATATCCAAGCCTTACATCCCAACATCAACAACCAAACTCTGGACCTTCAGATCCTTCCTTCTGCCAAAAGGCACTACCCTACAGGACCTAACACCCCTCCTCGCCCCCCGGTGCCCTTGACGCAGCCCCCCGCGCTACCTCCTTCAGCTTCGTGTTCTGCAGGCGCCATACAACTTAGGCCACGCCCCTCGACACGCAGCCAATCAGCTTCGACCCCACCTATCGACCACCATCCCGCATCCAGTGCGCATGCGTGAAGCGGTTACCCCCTTTTTCTCTCCTAGTTTTCCCTTCCACCAATAACAGACTTTTGCCCCCTGTTTTCCGCCTCCTCTGATCCTCCACCCTCTATATATACCCTTCCTGTTTACCTTTTATATCATTCCTTCCTTACTTGATAATGCTGGTTGTCCAGTGAAACGCGTCGTATATCCTGTATCATCATGTACTTTAATGTAACCCTGTACCACCATATATATATATATATATATATCAATACAAAATAATCCAATACCACAAGCACATATTACCACTAATACACTCATCGTTTCAAATGAAAAGCGATTATGAGAATTATGTATTTAATCATATAGATGACATATACTCGAAAGTTAATTAAGACAACAATGAGAGTGCTACGTTATATTGTATCTTGAGACTGGTTGGAAGTGATTTTCAATAATTTCACTATCAGTTGCTACGCGGATATAATGCTCTCCTGATTATGATATATCCGCGAAAAGATAAGTAGATATCTAGTTTGTTATAATGTTATGACATACCTCGTTGAAGTCTGTAAAACTGTCCTTCATAGCGTAATGCATAAATGCACTGAATTTCGGTGTGAGCATCCTAGGTTCGAATCCCTGGACTGTCACATGTATTTGTTGATTCATGATTTGAGTTTAGAAAAAGTTGATTGGTGGAAAAAACATATGAACACCTTTTGATAGACCCCCCTTCCCCCTCCCAAAAAAATAATGACTGCAGTGAACATGGTAATACATTAAAATGGCAATTGATATATATATAAATATATATATATATATACATATATATATATATATATATATATATATATATATAATATATATATATTCAGTATATATCACAAATACACGTAAGCCACTAAATTTTTCTAATCTCTCAGTTTCTAATCTCCCGACGCAACGTCGGGATACTCAGAAATCCTTGTATGGTATTCTGGAATATGGATCCTACGACTAGGTATGAATTGAAATATATTCGCCTAGTGGGTTTCCCTTCTCCCTAACATAAATAGATTAGAAGGTTGAGTGTCTTTTAGACTGCCGTGGTGTAGTTGATTAAAACGTCCGCTATCGTCCTGACGGTCGACGGTTCGAACCCCACTGAGAGATTAGAAACATATATATATATATATGAGAGAGAGAGAGAGACAGAGAGACAGAAAGTGTTAATATTCTTGAATATGCACCAAAAAGCCTAACCACGGATCGAGCATTGAATGATTATACCACTTATAATCAATTAAGCAATCCATACAATATATTTTTTGTAGAAGTTCCAACATCTCTTAGGGTATTCAAATTACAAAATTACCATTTCAATGTGCAAATCCATTAATACCAATGCATATTGCGCGGTGTGGGTGAATACTATCGATCTATCTATTGCCTGACGCCGTGATCCCCGAAGGGTTGGCCACGGGTGAATACAATAATTTGTAAAATAACTAGAAGGGGTGATGGTATTGGAAATTTACATTTTAAATACAAACATGATAGAATACTAATTACGCATAAATCATAAGTGTTTGTGTGTCAAGCTACGGATAGGTGACAGATAGTGTAAATGATCTTCATTCTGTAAAATCAGATACTTTTTTGCAACATTGTTCTGGCATATAATTATGGAATATATATAGATTACCAATTACTGACATGGTCTCGGCCTCGTTGCAAGGTTACTTTATTCTGTGTTCGTGGAAAACAATGGTTGTAATCGGCGGTTTCCTCCTGTGTGGGGTTTGGGTGTGAGTGGGGGGCCTGCTTGTTTAATCTCTCCATTATAGGGTAGGAGAAGGAAGGGGTGACGGACCGGCACCATCCCGCCCCTTCTGCCTGGTTAGTAAGTAATTGAGCAGGGCCCACCCCGTTCCTACCTTCTGGGGTAGTAGGAGTAGGGGGTAAACCCTATGCAGGGACTTTCACTTCTGGCTGTACATTTATTAATGTGTTTCTGTTTAATATCGATGTTCTCGGCTCCCAACTTCCTTATAGCCTGAAACTCGCAAGTGGTCAATTGCCGGGGAAAGTGGTGGTGCAATGAAATACAATCGACGCTTGCAAAAGGAATCGAGACACCGGTATTCATTTCAAGGAGGTTGGGGAAGTATACGCTCTCTCTATCTATCTATCTATTTACTTAGGCAGAATCCCCACTTTTCCTATGTTTTTCTTTTCCTTTCCCCTCTTTTTCCCTTTTTGTTTTTGGGGGGCCGACTCAAGACAGAGCAAGCACAGGGAAAACACAACATAAAACAACGAACACACACAGACAAGACACCCATTCACACACATCTAGTTAGCAAATACAAATAAATAAATAAACAAATACAAAGAATATATAATAGGCTAAGTATCAGTACGCTAGTAAATATTATCTTCCAAATTCGATCTTTACTATAAATTTCCCGGTAGAAATGATCTCATTCTACTGGGGGCCCCTTTCTACCAGTTGTATTTCATGAGTGGTGGGTGGAGAGAGAGCTTCTGATTTGCTAGCCTTGCCTTCCCCTTAGTAGCAAATTTGGTTATAATTATGTCCAGACTTTTTTTTTTTTTTTTTTTTCTATGTGATTGAGGGAGGCAAAAGGCATAACTGCCTATAGCGAGTGCCTCCCCCATAGTTGAAAGAGTGACAGGGCCAAAATCAAGGGACGTTCGAGTCAAAATGCCTGACACTGAGTTGAAGCAATTTAATCAGAAGAGGGAAAGACTGATTCTGGGAGAGAGTTTCCAGAGCTCAATGTTGAGTAGAAGAAAGTTTTGAGAGTAACGTTTTCACTCTGGTTGGAGAGTTTTGCACAGAGTAGGGGTTGAGTTGCAAGACGGGTCCTAGTAAAGGAGGTTGCACTGGGCTGAGGACACTGATATTAGTCGATAGAATAGCGAGAGAGATGCAACATTGCGGCGGAGAGAGAGAGATTGCAGAGAGTTGGTGAGTGGACGGGAGTTAATGATTAGACTGCCTAGTAGGGGCCAGTCTGTGTATATATGTAACTCTATGGAACTCTCTGCTCTTGCTCTCTACCTCATTCTCTCTCTCTCTCTCTCTCTCTCTCTTGCTCTCTCTTACTCTCTCTCGCGCTCGTTCGTTCTCTCTCTCTCTCTCTCTCTCTCTCTCTCTCTCTCTCGCGCGCGCTCGTTCTCTCCCTCTCTCTCTCTCTCTCTCTCGCGCTCGTTCTTTCTCTCTTGCTCTCTCTATCTCTCTCTCTCTTGCTCTCTCTCGCGCTCGTTCTCTCTCTCTCTCTCTCTCTCTCTCTCTCTCTCTCCTCGGATTCCTCATTTTCAGTTTACTTTCGGTGGGGGATTTTTTGTTTGGTTTATGGTAAAGACAAACTAGGTGTTGAGTGAAGGTAACGGTGGCCGCTAATGGGAGAGAGAGAGAGAGAGAGAGAGAGAGAGAGAGAGAGACGAGTCCTTCTGAGAAAAGCTTTTAAAAATTCCGATAATACATTCACAAATTGACTTTCTCGCCTGCTAGCCCCCCCCCCCCCCTCCCCTACTTGCGCTATTTTCTCCTTTCTCCTTCTCTCGCTCTCTTTTGTAGCGTGAATTTATTTATTCATTTATTTATCTTTAAATAGTACTTCAGAGACTATCAACCCTTCTGGATTATTGAGGGGAGATAGTTTCACTGGTTGGGTGATTTTTGCATATATTCGTTATTTTTATAGTTTCCTCCCTAGACCTCCATCAAATTTAAAAAAACATCCTAGATCCCCCTTCTAGATAAATTTGTACATTTGTCGGTAGAAAAAATTCCCGGCCGAAGGCCGATTCTTCCAACATTACAGGCTCACTATCGTTCGCCAGGGAAAAAATCGACACCTACATAGCACGAAAGGTCTAAATATTGACGAATACATGGGGCAAAAGGTCTTAAAATCGACTAACTAATGGGGCAAACATCTTAACGTCTGAAAACTAATTGGGCTGAACATGAGGGAGAAAGTGGTCCAGAAAACCGGCCCATGTCCCCTTAATAAGCCAGCACACTGCAAGTCAAGAATACGCACCCCATTTGGATCAGTATCGAACGCCAACCATAGTCTATTTCTTTCCAGCTGATGGTAAATTGCCATATATTCATCTTAATTACTTGGCTATTACGAATATTTTGTAGCGAAATATGTTGCTGATTATGAAAACTTGGCAATATGATGATGCAGAGACATAGTAGTTTCATATGATGATGCAGAGACATAGTAGTCTCATATGATGATGCAGAGACATAGTAGTTTCATATGATGATGCAGAGACATAGTAGTCTCATATGATGATGCAGAGACATAGTAGTCTCATATGATGATGCAGAGACATAGTAGTTTCATATGATGATGCAGGGACATAGTAGTTTCATATGATGATGCAGAGACATAGTAGTTTCATATGATGATGCAGAGACATAGTAGTTTCATATGATGATGCAGAGACATAGTAGTTTCATATGATGATGCAGAGACATAGTAGTTTCATATGATGATGCAGAGACATAGTAGTTTCATATGATGATGCAGAGACATAGTAGTTTCATATGATGATGCAGGGACATAGTAGTTTCATATGATGATGCAGAGACATAGTAGTTTCATATATGATGATGCAGAGACATAGTAGTTTCATATATGATGATGCAGAGATATAGTAGTTTCATATATGATGATGCAGAGACATAGTAGTTTCATATATGATGATGCAGAGACATAGTAGTTTGGCAATATGATGATGCAGAGACATAGTAGTTTCATATGATGATGCAGGGACATAGTAGTCTCATATGATGATGCAGAGACATAGTAGTCTCATATGATGATGCAGAGACATAGTAGTCTCATATGATGATGCAGAGACATAGTAGTCTCATATGATGATGCAGAGACATAGTAGTCTCATATGATGATGCAGAGACATAGTAGTTTCATATTTGTCCATTAAGTATTGAAATATCAGTTGCTAAGGGATTCAATTGATCATCAGCTGGACAAAAATAGACTATAGACAACACAATGGCCATATACCCTGTTCCAAGTAGGTAGGCCAGGTATCGTGAACCCTTACCTCTGTAACTTAAGGGGGGATGGGCCGGTTTTCTGCACCACTTTCTCCCTCGTGTTTAGCCTCATTAGTTTTCAGATGTTAAGATGTTTGCCCCATTAGTTAGTCGATTTTAAGACCTTTCGCCCCATTTCGTCGTCAATATTTAGACCTTTCGTGCTATTTAGGTGTCAAATGTTTTCCCTGGCGAACGATAGTGAGCCTGTAATGTTGGAAGAACAGGCCTTCGGCCGGGACATTTTTCTACCGAAAAATACACAAATTAATCTAGAAGGGGGATCTAATGGATGCGTTTTTAAATTTGATGGAGGTCTAGGAAGGAAACTCGAAAAGTAACGAATACATGCAAAAATCGGCCAAAAAGTGAACCATAACTAATAACTAATAACTAATAGCATGTTGGTTGTCTGTACGGTCGCGCTAATAAGTGATGTCTCGGCACCAATTGTGTTTTGTTCAATAATTAGTATCAGCAATATTTACACATGATGTTTTTTTTTTTTTTTTTTTTTTTTAGTGAGATATAGAACCATGTTCCTTCACTTTCCCACCCTATTGAACATCTGACAGACAATGCAGCACAGAGCAAGCCAAACGTAATGACAGCCGATACATGACTTATTCGCGCGATTGATTGTACGGTCACTTACAAACAATCGTGGACTAATTAAATTTGTCTGTGTGCAATTATAATTATCTATAAAATGTATAGATAAATCAATACACAAATCAATACACAAATCAATACACAAATCAATACACAAATCAATATACAAATCAATAAACAAATCAATACACAAATCAATACACAAATCAATACACAAATCAATACACAAATCAATACACAAATCAATACACAAATCAATACACAAATCAATACACAAATCAATATAGAATTTCTATATTGATTTGTGGGTGGAACTAGCATTTCAATTAATAGTATATATTGATTTGTAGTTCATGTGTAGAAAATCATATTCATAAGTTCGTTTCCAGAGATCTAGACTTCCATACTTAGAAATAGGTGAGGTGCACCAAGTTGTATGAGTGCCTGTACGTGCAAAGATCAGCCGTGTGCACCAAGCCAAGCCGCACATATGTATACCGATCAAGTAAGGGAAAATATTAGCATGTGGACGTCACTAGCTAGTAAGAAAAAAAACCTCACAGACACCTTGTATTTTATGGGGGGGATTTTATGCTACCCCCCCCCCCCCCCATTTTTTTTTTTTTTTTTTTTTTTTTTTTTTTTTTTTTATTTAGTGTTGGGGATAAAACTGAGGGTGTCCGATAAAGGTACGCCCGGAGTTATGGATATTGTTAGTTTCTGGCTTTAATTTTTAGTGTTTTGTGTTTTTGTTTTTAAGGATCTTGTAATTTAACTTGTCCATTCTGTTTTAGGACATATTCGTTTTTCGTTGTGATATATATTTTTGTATGACCAGACCAGACCAGATGGCTGGGGTAAAGTAGGAACGAAGAGCAGTTGGACAGAGGAAGTACAGTAGAAGACTGTAAGTTCTCGGGCTCAACCAAGTTGTTTTTGTATGTGGAATATGTTATTGTTTATATCTTATATTACTGGTATAGTAAAGACGTTCTAAAAATATAACAATATGAGTAATGTACACTCGGTCAAAAAAACAATCTTAACACTAACGCTCTAAACATTTGGAAGTGGGTCGAAATCCTATGATAATACCGTACAGACGGATGCTTCACCCGATTCATTCTGTTCACACTAAATTATTTACAGCTCACCAGTGCAAAGATTATGTTTTGGTCGAGTGCACAATCGTGGGTATTAACCCTTTCACGTTTTTATGACGCAGAGGTTGCCAGATTAGCAATAATAAAGAGTTCTCTCACTCATATAATTACCTCTCCAAAATTAGTTTTCTGCCAACAGCTAACTCAAAGACAACTGCAGAGGTTGAAGTAACTAAAGTAAAGGTTTCTAAATACCCCTGATGGTAACAAAGGCTTTAAGGTATCCCTAATTGGCTCAAATTGCGTCAAAAACGTGAGAGGGTTAAGTGTTGTCATTGATTCCAGTGGTTTTCGCTCAAAAAGTGTTATTGGTATCTTTATAGTTACGGGGAAAAGTGCATATCCCTCAAAGTATTAGTCAGTGTCCGAAACTTTGTGAAATATCTGACAACACTTATTGACCTCGAGTGTACAATGCCTCATGTTTACCATTACTTATTAACGTTGAACCAGAAGTTATGTGGGCAACTGTACACGCATCATCGTCATAAGTTAGGGCCTTAGTTTTCGAAGCTATCCCGAAACAGAATCGAATCTCCTCATTAAGGGGAGACTGGCCGTTTGTTTGGTCTATTAATTCATTTATTCATATTTTTGTTTCAGTTTCCTCCCTAGACCTCCATCAAGCTTAAAAAAACACCCCCTAGACCCCCTTTCAAGATAAATTTGTACATTTTTCTGTAGAATTTTTTTCCGGCCGAAGGCCTTCTTCCTATTAAAATTGCAGGCTCGCTTTCGCTCGCCAGGAAAAAATCGACACCTAAATGGCACGAAACGTCTTAAAATTGACAACGAAATTGGGCGAAAGGTGTTAAAATCGCCAAACTAATGGGCCGAACGTCTAATAATTTCAAAACTAGTAGGGCTAAACATTAGGGAGAAGGGGGTCCCGGAAAACAGTCTACCTCCCCTTAATTCTCTACCTACCTAATAATATATACATTTTGGAAATCCGTTTTACTGATCGATAATGGACCACTTCCGAGTTTCATGCTATAAGGAAGTTGGAGCCGTAAACATCGATATTAAACAGAAAGGCAATGATAACATAGGTTTCTGATGGATAGAAAGTATGTTGATTTGGGTTTGATGTGTTTATAAATGCACTACAACCTTATTTTAGCTGGTAATTCTTCTAAATATCGATGTCTACAGCTCCAACTTCCTTATAGAACGAAACTCGCAAGTGGTGAATTCATAATAGGGGTTCTAGTTCTGACGCTATTCTTGGCTTACATTGTGCTGGCTTAATAATCCAGTAGGTTTGATAGCCTCTGAAATCCTATTTTAACTAACTAACTAACTAATCATGTCGAGAGCTACTTGGGCTGGACCAAATCGCAGCCTAGGAACTATCTCCCTCCATCTCTCTCTCCCTCCCCCAAATATTACCCCCCCACCCCCCCCTATCTCTCTCTCTCCCTCCCCCAAATATTACCCCTCCCCATCTTTTCTCTCCCTCCCAAATATTACCCCCCCCCCCGTATCTCTCTCTCCCTCCCCCTAATATTACCCCACCCCCATCTTTATCTCTCTCCCCCAAATATTTCCCCCCATCTCTCTCTCTCCCGCATATATTTCCCCCATCCCTCTCTCTCTCCCTCCCCCAAAAACTCCCCCCCCCCCCCTCTCCTCCCCCCCCCCAAATATTCCCCCCCATCTCTGTCTCCCTTCCCCAAATATTTCCCCCATCTCTCTCTCCCTCCCCCAAATATTAACCCTCCATCTTTCCCTCCCCTAGGTGTGGGGAGTGGTAACTACGCTCTCTCTCTCTCTCTCTCTCTCCTGATATTAAGGGGAGACTGGCCGTTTGTTTGGTCTATTAATTAATTTATTTATATATTTGTTTTAGTTTCCTCCCTAGACCTCCATCAAGCTTAGAAAAACATCCCCTAGACCCCCCTTCAAGATAAATTTTTAAATTTTTCGGTAGGAAAATTTCCCGGCTGAAGGCCGGTTCCTCTTAAATTGCAGGCTCGCTATCGCTCGCCAGGAAAAAATCGACACCTAAATGGCACGAATGGTCTTAAAATTGACAACGAAATGGGGCAAAAGGTGTTAAAATCGCCAAACTAATGGGCCGAACGTCTTATAATCTCAAAACTAGTGGGTCTAAACATTAGGGAGAAGGGGGTCCAGAAAAACGGTCTGCCTCCCAGTAATCCATCATTATCCATTCCTCAAATATTAACCCCATATTTTCTCCTTCCCTCAGATGTTGGAAGTCGTCACCACACCGAGTTCACCGATGGGTCTGACCCCCCCAGAGACCACAGAACCCCCCGGGGACCCAGCCTGGCGGACATAACCCCAGAGAGCCAGAACAACACAGAGGTGGTGGCTCAGGTCGGGGGCACGGCCAGCATCAAGTGTTATACTCACTTTATACACGACCAAATGGTACCGGTAAGCCACTTTATTGTACTATATCCTTAAGGGAGTTATTTCTTTTCCACTTAAGGTTTTTTTCCTGGACCTCTTTCTCCCTCATGTTTATTCCCATTAGTTTTGAGGTTGCAAGATGTTCACCCCTATGTCCTTGTCAATTTTAATACCTTTCTGTCGATTTAGGTGTCAATTTTGTCCTGGGGAGCGATAGCGAACCTTTAGTTTAGGAGTCGGCCTTTGGCCGGGACATTTTTCTACTAAAAATGTACAAATTTAAGTTTAGTTCAAGCAAACTTTTGTGGCAATATTCACACGCTCTCGGTCACAACCTTTATGCCTCCAATTTGATCCATTTTTGTTCTCCGAAATTATCGCTCGGACAGCGGTTATTTGCCCTCTGCTGGCAATATATATTATTCAATTAATATGTAAAACTTGCAAACTAAACAAACCAAAACTGGGACAAAGACAATATAAAGTCAAATTAACCTATCAAAATCGCTATGTGGAAACAACGCTTACTAAAATAAAATTTATGAAATAAAAGAACACAATCCACCACATAGGGTGTACATTACTACATGAGCAAGTTAACCCTTTCAAGCTCCAATACGCATTTCTTTTGTGTTTTCTGGTAATTATTAGAAGATTGTATTAAGATTAGGAAGGGTATATGGAAGTCAAAGGGTTGATTGAGATAGTCTTTACCGTTTTAATACCCACGGATCCTTCCTAAGCTGCATAAAATCGTCTAATGATAGCCAAAATGAATTGCTAAAACGCGTCAGAGCTTCAAGGGGTTAATTTATGAGGTCAATAGGACCTGTGGGAGTAAGGGGAATTAAGGGGGCATGGTTAACTTTTTGGGCAAGTTTTGCATGTATTCATTATTTTTCTAGTTTCCTCCCTAGACCTCCACCAAAAAAAAAAAAAAAAAAAAAAAAAAATATCCATTAGATCCCCCTTCTAGATTAATTTGTACATTTTTCGGTAAAAAAATGTCCCGGCCGAAGGCAGGTTCTTCCAACATTACAGGCTCACTATCGTCCGCCAGGGAAAAAAATGAGACCTAAATAACACGAAAGGTCTAAATATTGACGAAGAAATGGGGCGAAAGGTCTTAAAATCGACTAACTAATGGGGCAAACTTCTTAGCATCTGAAAACTAATGGGGCTAAACATGAGGGAAAAAGTGGTCCAGAAAACCGGCCCATCCCCCCTTAAGCCCCTCCTCAACCCCAAAGCGGTCCAATTAGAAGCGAACGTAGTGGCTTTGATCCACCACGAAAGTTGGCTAAAGGGGAGGCAGACAGTTTTTCTGGACCCCCTTCTCCCTAACGTGTAGCCCCACTAGTTTAGAGATTATAAGACGTTCGGCGCATTAGTTTGGCGATTTTAACACCTTTCGCCCCATTTCGTTGTCATCAATTTTAAGACTTTTCGTGCCATTTAGGTGTCGATTATGTCCTGGCGAGCGAAAGCGAGCCTGCAATTTCAAGAGTACCCGGCCTTCGGCCGTGAATTGTTTTTACCGAAAAATGTACAAATTTATCTTGAAGGGGGGTGGGGGGGTCTAGGGGGTGTTGTTCTAAGCTCGATGGAGGTCTAGGGAGGAAACTAAAAAAACATATGAATACATGAATTAATAGACCAAACAAACGGCCAGCCTCTCCTTAAATAACACCCCAATTTATCTGGAAGGGGAGTCTTGGGGGTATTTTTCAGTCTTGATGGAGGTCCAGGGAGCAATCATAAAACCTCCCCTTACTTGATCATGCTGTTTAATTATTCCATAAGAAAATATACTTTTAAGAGGGGATAGGCCGGTTTTCTGGACCACTTTCTCCCTCATATATAGCCCCATTTGTCTGCAGATGTTAAGATGTTTGCCCCATTAGTTAGGCGATTTTAAGACCTTTCGCCCAATTTCGTCGTCAATATTTAGACCTTTCGTGCTATTTAGGTGTCGATTTTTTTCCCTGGCGAACGATAGTGAGCCTGTAATGTTGGAAGAAGCGTCCTTCGGCCGGGACATTTTTCTACCGAAAAATGTCCAAATTAATCTACAAGGGGGATCTAATGGATGTTTTTATTTTAAATTCAATGGAGGTCTAGGGAGGAAACTAGAAAAATAATGAATACATGCAAAAATCGCCCAAAAAGTGAACCATCCCCCATTAAATCAATCATGCTAATTTTGCTTCCATACTTTAAATATAATCGTTGAGTGTTTACAATTTAGTGAGGCCAACTGTACACTCTATTGTTTAAGGGGGATGGTTCACTTCTTGGGCGATTTTTGCATGTATTCATTATTTTTTCTAGTTTCCTCCCTAGACCTCCATAACATTTAAAAAGAACATCCATTAGATCCCCTTTCTAGATTATTTTGTACATTTTTCGGTAGAAAAATTTCCCGGCCGAAGGCCGGTTCTTCCAACATTACAGGCTCACTATCGTTCGCCAGGGAAAAAATCGACACCTAAATAGCACGAAAGGTCTAAAT
>CM064510.1:18107172-18244672 GCA_032716605.1 Paralithodes platypus | reverse complement strand
TGTATGTATGTATGTATGAATGTATGTATGTATGCATGTATGTATATCTTTATTTATCTCTATGTAAGTATGTATGTATGTATGTATGTATGTATTTATCTATTTATTTATCTATCTATCTATCTATCTTATGGACTGCATTTGGAACCTGAACTAGTTGCAGGTAAATACGGCACCGATTTCATAAGCAGGAATTTCCGGGTCGTGTTCTGGATATTTGTTTCTAAAATGGTTGTAATTTGGGTCGAGAGAGAGAGAGAGAGAGAGAGAGAGAGAGAGAGAGAGAGAGAGAGAGAGAGAGAGAGAGAGAGAGAAAGAAAGAAAGAAAGAAAGAAAGAAAGAAAGAAAGAGTGAGAGTGAGCGTGAGAGAGAGATAGATAGAGATAGATAGTTGGCCGTGATATATAAAAGTCATGTGCGTTCTCAGATGGATTACTGTTCACATCTGTGGGGTGGAAGTGGAGTGGTTGCATTGAGGCAGTTGGACAAAATTCAAAATAAAGCTATTAGATTAATCAATAACCCTGCAATCACACAGGACCTTCCTACATTATCCATACGAAGAAACGTTGCATCCCTTGCATTATTCTACAGATATTTTCACAGCAATTGTTCCGAGGAACTTGCTTCAATTGTGCCGCCTCTCCACATCTTTCCCCATAGAACTAGGGCAGCTGAGAGCGCCCATGAATTTACACTTTCTCCTCCACAATGCAGAACTTCTGCTTATCAGAATTAATTTATCCCCAGAGCTACTACTCTTTGGAATTCACTTCCCTCGAATTGCTTTCCACAAACTTACAATCTACAAATGTTTAAATCCAGTTGTTACAAACATTTTATGAATGGAGGATGCCTTTAGGCACATGGACCTTTTTGTTTTATCTGTGTTTTTCCTTCCTCCGTTCATTGTCTCTAAAAAAAAAAAAAAAAAAAAAAAAAAAAAATATAGATATATATATATAGATATATAGATAGATAGATAGATATATAGATAGATATATAGCGAGAAAGAGACAAAAATATGAAGAAAAAGTTTGATGAAAAAGTAAGTTTGGAATATGCCAGCAAGGAAGAAGAAAACCAGTAAGGCCATAGCGAGATTACAACTTGACAAGGAAGAAGGAGATAATGGGTAAAGTTGGGAGGGGCTGGAGGAAGGCACAGAGGTGAGGGAAAAAAGGTTGAAGATAATAATGACGTAGGGGAAGAAAGTGGCGAGGCGAAAAAAGGTAGGAATACGATGTAGAGTTAAACGGATGGACAATGAATATTTTGTTTTCTGTGTGGATGAGGGAGACAAAAGGCAAATCTTCCTGTGACGAGTGCCTCTCCCAGAGTTGAAAGAGTGACAGGGCCAATATCAAGGAATGTTTGAGCCAAAATGCCTGGACATACAGAGTTTCCAGAGCTAAGCTGTTGAATAGAAGAAATATTGGGAATATCGTTTCACTCTTGGGTTGGAGAGTTGCACAGAGTAGGGGTGGAATTGTGTTGTAAGACGGGTGCTACATACTCTACATAGAGGAGGTGGTATGCTCTAGAGAGAGCTCTGACGAACATTTGATTATTGTAATGTCAGTAGAATAGTGAGAGATATGCAACATTGCGGCGAAGAGAGAGGGATTACACAGAGTCGGTGAGCTAATCTGAGTTAATGAGACGAAAAGCCTTCCTTTCCACTTTGTCAGGAAGTGCTGTGTGAGAGGATCCTCCCCACACATGCGAACAATACTCAATATATGGACACACTGTGCCCCTGTACAGAGCAAGTAGCTGTGCAGGGGTAAAGAACCCCCAGAGGCGATTGAGCACACCCAGCTTCTGGGAAGCTGCCTTAGGGAGAGTGGTAATATTGTCTTTCCAAGAGAGATCAGAAGAAAAAGAGATACTGAGAATACTGAGAGAAGATGAATCATGAATGGTTGATTTGTGTATTGTTGAAGTATATGGGATACTCCTCTGGGAGTTCTTGACGGGTAGATAAATGGAGAATTTGGGGTTTGGCAGCATTGAACGTAACAAGATTTTCTCTGGCCCAATTGGAAATGGTTGATAGATCGGAGGATAAGTTTTCCATGGCTTCATCAGATGAGTTTTTGAGTGATTGCTTGCTGGGGCATTCTGAACAAATAGTTGAATAGTGTCATTAGCATATAAATTGATAGGACTGGAGGTATAGTTGAGAAGATAATTAATGAATATTATAAAGAGAATTGGAGAGAGGACAGGACCCTAAGGAACACCAGAGTTGATAGGTTGAGGAAGTCCACCACCGCAGCTATGGAACGGCCTGAAAGGAAATTTGAAATAAAGGTTCAGATGGAGGGATAGAAACCGAAGGAAGGTAGTTCAGAAATTAGAAATTTGTGCCAGTCTCTATAAACCGCCTTCGATATGTCTAGCCATAGGCTACAGTAGATCTGAACTGGAAACGAACATGGAACTTTGCAGTAAGGGACCCGAAATCGGAGAACGAACCCCCAAGTTCGAACCTCGAAACCGCGAAAATATATTTGTTTTGCTGTTTCGAGGTTCGAACTTGGGGGTTCGTTTTCCGATTTTAGGTCCCTGACTGCAAAGTTCCATGTTCGTTTCCAGTCCAGATCTACTGTAATCTATGGTCTAGCGCAATAGAAAAGATCTCAATGAAGTCCCTAAAGGAGGATGACCAAGAGTTAGTAAGATATAAAAGAGGATCACCAGTAGAACAACCCCTAAGGAAGCCATACTGTCGATCTGAGAGTAGAAGAGAGATGCTTAAGACATTTTGAAATAAGAATAGTTTTAAACACTTTGGAGAAGCAAGAAAAGAGAGCAATTGGACGATAGTTGGAGGGTTGAGAGTGGTCATCCTTCTTTGGGACAGGTTGAATGAGAGCAAACTTCCAGCAATAGCTACAATATTCGAATAACTCCTTAGATTATCATAACAAAAACTCTCTCTCTCTCTCTCTCTCTCTCTCTCTCTCTCTCTCTCTCTCTATTTCGCTTTCTTATATTTAATCTCAGTTATTCCTGTTTATTTTGCCTCACACACAATATATATATATATATATAATTGCAAGTTCCCCCCTCTTCCAATCAAGTCTTTTCATTACCTCGTGTGTCTCTCTCTCTTTATCTATTCTCCCAGTCGTAATTTCACTATCTTTGTTTATATCTGTTTCCACTTCACTCATTGCTTTGCTTTCACATTTTGTTATATCTATTTCTATCTAGTTACCTCTCTAGTTATAATATCAATCTATATATCTATCCCATTGTCTCCTATTTATTCAACATCTTTATAATTAATAAACATATCAACCAGTACACCTTAGAGATCAAGTTGTACATTTATCGGTAGAAAGATGTTCTGAGCAAAGGCTGGTTTCTCCTAAATTGAAGGCGAGCAACAATTGACACCTAAAGGGCACGAAAGGCCTTAGAATTGACAAATAAATGGAACGAAAGGTTTTTAAATCGCCAAACTAATGGGGCAAACGTTTTAAAATGTGAAAACTCATGGGGCTAAACATGAGGGAAAAGGGGAGATGTTGACCTGTTAGTATTACGAGTTATATATTTCCTACCTGGTCGAATTGCTATTTTAGATTCCCACTCTGCCTAATATATTCTATCTATCTATCTATCTATCTATCTATATGCTCAGGCCCAATCTCCACTTTTCCTATTTTTATTTGTATTGTCTATTTTATTCTATTTTTTGTTTTTTTTCCTTTTTTCTTGGGGGTGGCCGACTCAAGACAGAGCAAGAACAGGGAAAACACAAAACACAACATAAAACAACGAACAAACATATATAAAAACACAAATTCACACACATATAATATATTACCTACTATAATACCTATTAGGAGTTAAAGCTGAAATGTCCTATCTAATCGTATTGCCATCTTAGAATCCCACTCTTCCTAGTAATACTATTATTTGCCTATTACGACTTAGAATGTCAATTACCTATTATATTGCCTATTACGACTTAGAATGTCAATTACCTATTATATTGCCTATTACGACTTAGAATGTCAATTACCTATTATATTGCCTATTATTACTTGGAATGTCCTACCTGGTCTTATTGCTATCTGGTAAATCCACTCCCTAGTAAATTACCTACAGTATTATATCTCATATTACGAGTTAAAGTTGATACATCCTGCCTGATCTTATTGCTAACTTTAAATCCCACTCTTCCTAATTAGTACCTATTGCATTACCTATTACGAGTTGCGGGGAGGCAGACCGTTTTTCTGGACCCCCTTCTCCATAATGTTTAGCCTCACTTGTTTTGAAATTATAAGACGTTCGGCCCATTAGTTTGGCGAGTTTAACACCTTTCGCCCCTTTTCGTTGTCAATGTTAAGACCTTTCGTGCCATTTAGGTGTCGAGCGATAGCGAGCCTGCAATTTTAAGAGGAACCGGCCTTCGGCTGGGAAATTTTTCTACCGAAAGATGTACACATTTATCTTGAAGGGGGTTCTAGGAGGTGTTTTTCTAAGCTTGATGGAGGTCTAGGGAGAAAACTAAAAAAATATATGAATAAATGAATTAATAGACCAAACAAACGGTCTGCCTCCCCTTAAAGTTGATACATCCTACCTGGTCTTATTGCTAACATTAAATCCCACTCTTCCTAATAAGTACCTATTGCATTACCTATTACGAGTTAAAGTTTATATATCCTCCATGGTCCTATAGTTAACCCATGACCCTCTCTCTGCCTATATCTGCAGGTGACGTGGAGGATATACAGTATATAGAATCCCATTCTTTATAATAAGTAACCGATTGCATTACCTATTGCGAGTTAAATTATAAGTATCCCCCATGGTCTTATAGCTAACCCATGACCCCTCTCTGTACTCCTGCAGGTGACGTGGTTGAAGAGGGACTCTGACCAACTACTGACGGCGGGGGGTCAGGTGTATTCCTCTGAGGCAAGGTACTCGGTCTCTCACGTCAGGCATCAACAGGTTAGTAACATACAGGTCGATTATAGCCAGGTATATAAGTTGATAAGTAGAATAGACACGTTAGTAACACTCAGATAGATCATAGTGGAAAGAAAAGTAATAAGATAATTAAGGACATTTATAATTATGTAAAACAACAGATTTTACCCTTTCAAGAGTATGACACAGTTTAACAGTTTTACTCTGGCTCTCATTAGACGATTGTATACATTTTAGGAAGGAACTACGGGAATTATAAGGGCAAAGACTATCTCAATTAATACTTTGACTTCCATATACTCTTCGCAATCTGAAAGAAATAGTCTTTTAATAGCAACACAAAAATAATACGGTATTATATCTTATAAGGTTAAAGAATGATAAAAGATTAACTCTTTGAGGACCATGACGCGTTTTGACAGTTTTGCTGGCTATCATTAGACAATTGTATACATTTTAGGAAAGATCTGTTGGAATTATATGGGTAAAACCTATTTCAATAAACCCGCTAACTTCCATATACCCATCCTAAACTAATTAAAATCGTCTAATAATTGCCAGAATAAACTGTTGAAATGCGTCATAATCCTCAAGGGGTTAAAAACGGTAAATATGGACATAAATAAAAAGACTCAAAGAATAAAGGCACGATACAGATAAAGACATAGAGAGGAACAGATAGGATATAGGTAAAATAAATAGAGAGACAAAGAAAAGAAGTAAGGAAGCAGAGATTGAAGTAGGGGAGCGAGTCTAAGAATACCAAGCACTAGGGGGGGGAGAACACTTAGCCAAATTGGTCTACGAGGGGGGATATATTAGACGTGAGAAGTGTGGGGGATAGTGGGGCTGGTGGTGTAAGAGGTGGTAGAGAAATACGGAGGTGGAGAGGGAGGTGGAGAGGTGGAGGAAGAGGTAATAGGGAAATACAGAGGTGGAGAGGGAGGTGGAGTGGTGGTGGTGGAGGAGGTAGAGCTTGTAGGGAAATACGGAGGTGGAGAGGTGGTGGTGGAGGAGGAGGAGGAGGAGGAGGAGGAGGTGGCGAGGGAGGGGATCAGGGGAAGGAGGAACAGGAAGAGGTAAGGTGACAGACAGACTCACACACACACACACACACACACACACACACACACAAATTGCAAATAGCGTACTCTCAAAAGAACAAGTTGACGATATGCAACACAATCTAGATAAATTGTCATGTTGGGCACAAATTTGGCAAATGAGTTTCAATGCGGATAAATGTAAAGTACTACATATCGGATACCTAAACGAGAAAGCAAACTATTCGATGAATGGCACTCATCTTAAGAATGTAAAGAGAGAAACCGATCTGGGAGTAACAATATCGAGTAACCTAAAACCGAGTCAACAATGTTCAATGTTCAGAAGGCAAACAAAATAATTGGCTTTATAGGCAGGTCATTTGAGCATAAATCCAAAGAAGTTATCCTAACCCTTTACAATTCCTTAGTCCGCCCTCTTCTGGAATACTGCGTTCAATCCTGGTGCCCTTATTACCAAAAAGATATAAACAAGCTAGAACGAGTTCAACGTAGAGTTACCAAAATGATACCTAGCCTAAAGAACAAACCATACGAAGAGCGTCTTAGAGAATTAAATCTATTTCCTTTAACCCAGCGCAGATTAAGAGGTGACTTAATTCAAGTGTTCAAAATCATCAAAGGCATCGACAATATGAACTGTAGTAAGTACTTCACTATCGACCAATCTAATTACACGCGGGAAAACGGTTGCAAAATTATTGGTAAATCTTTTAACTCACACGAATCTAAGAATTTCTTCTTCAATCGAGTTGTCAACTTGTGGAATGGGCTTCCCCGAAACGTTATAGACTGCATCACCGTTGATTCATTTAAACTCCGCCTAGACAAATATCTCGCATCAAACCCGCGACTGACTGCGTTTGTAAATGAATAACTTTATTTTATCCCCCCCTCAGTTACTAACCAATCTGTCCCCTACTAACTTCCTAATCCTGCCACGGATATTAGTTCCAGGGCAGTAATTCCCTTTCCAATGTTCCCTTACCCACTCTAAACCACTGTTTGGACACTTGATCCTCAGTGTTTTGGAGGACAAGCAACCTAGAAGGGTCACTAGATCTGTTGTTGCTTGATTTCCTTTGTACTTTGTACTTTGTACTCCTTTGTACACACACGGGCTTGCCAAGTGGTCTAGAGCGCAATACCCTGACCGCGAGGTCGAGGGTTCGAGTCCCCCAGAATCCTAAAGTTGTTTTTAGGTATCCCGATGAAGAGGATTGTATCGTGGTCCCTTTCTAGCCAAGCTGCTTAACTACCAACCTGTGTTAGCCTACACGTACTTCTCGTCAGTGCATATGCGTATGTACTATGATGGGAACTTGGCACCCCACGGTCACCAAAAGTCGCATGTGACCTTGTTGTTAAGGTAGAATAAGCATTGTACTGTACCTAGGTTAAGAAAAACTCTAGATTTTCAGCCTCACGGCTGCAAGTGAACAATAAATCGACAAATATAATTATTATACCTGAATATCGCACACACACACACACCAGCACACAAATACACACACACACACACACACACACACACCAGCACACAAATACACACACACATACACACACGACCAATCCATACACTGTTTTTCTCTGTTGGAATATACTGTATGTAGTTTTTGCAGACACGTGAAATGGAGCGCGAGAGTCGAATGACATATTTCGAAATTCTGACTTTCATGTGTGTGTCCCAACCTCGATTGTGACCTAGTGACATAGTGACCTATATTTTTAACCCATTCAGTACCGGTGCCGTCCTTTTAAACTTTTTCTGGCTACTATTAGACAATTTGATTAAGTTTTATTGTGGCCTGTAGCAATTAACAGGCTTCGAACTATCTTGCTTAAAATTGTTTACCACCACAGATCCTTCTTAACCCCTTCTGTACCGGTGACGTTCTTTTTGTTATATTCTAGACGATTTTATTCAGTTTAAAAAGGGCCTCCAGCAACTAATATGATTCGGAATTTCTCACTTAACCTATTTTACTACCTCAGATCCTTCTTTAACTTCACAAAATCATATAAATTTAACAAGAATAAAATTATAAAGACGTCGCTGGTACACAAGGGATTAAACAACACATAAATGTCTAAATGGAGCTAGAATGAAATATAAAAGACGTCGCCGGTACAGAGGTGTTAATGTGGTAATCCCACTATGTGTGCGAATGTATGTTTTTTTTCCTGTTTCTTCATCAAAAGAAGGATTTTAGTTGCATGTAATGAGACATGAAAATTAACGTTAAGAAATATATTATTCGAATATGAAAACAACTGCTGTAGAGTATGTGTATATGTGTATGTGTACAAAGTACAAAGGAGTACAAAGGAAATCAAGCAACAACAGATCTAGTGACCCTTCTAGGCTGCTTGTCCTCCAAAACACTGAGGATCAAGTGGCCAAACAGTGGTTTAGAGTGGGTAAGGGAACATTGGAAAGGGAACTACTGCCCTGCCACTAACGTGGCAGGACTAGGAAGTTAGTAGGGACAAATGGGTTAGTAACTGAGGGGAGGATAAAATAAAGTTATTCATTTACAAACGCAGTCAGTCGCGGGTTTGATGCGAGATATTTGTCTAGGCGGAATTTAAATGAATCAATGGTGCTGCAGTCTATAACGTCTCGGGGAAGCCCATTCCACAAGTTGACAACTCGATTGAAGAAGAAATTCTTAGATTCGTGTGAGTTAAAAGATTTACCAATAATTTTGCAACCGTTTCCCCGCGTGTAATTAGATTGGTCGATAGTGAAGTACTTACTACAGTTCATATTGTCGATGCCTTTGATGATTTTGAACACTTGAATTAAGTCACCTCTTAATCTGCGCTGGGTTAAAGGAAATAGATTTAATTCTCTAAGACGCTCTTTGTATGGTTTGTTCTTTAGGCTAGGTATCATTTTGGTAACTCTACGTTGAAATCGTTCTAGCTTGTTTATGTCTTTTTGGTAATAAGGGCACCAGCATTGAACGCAGTATTCCAGAAGAGGGCGGACTAAGGAATTGTAAAGGGTTAGAATTACGTCTTTGGATTTATGCTCAAATGATCTGCCTATAAAGCCAATTATTTTGTTTGCCTTCTTAACAACTTCTGAACATTGTTGACTCGGTTTTAGGTTACTCGATATTGTTACTCCCAGATCGGTTTCTCTGTTTACATTCTTAAGCTGAGTGCCATTCATCGAATAGTTTGCTTTCTCATTTAGGTATCCGATATGTAGTACTTTACATTTATCCGCATTGAAACTCATTTGCCAAATTTGGGCCCAATGTGACAATTTATCTAGATTGTGTTGCATATCGTCAACTTGATCTATTGAGAGTACGCTATTTGCAATTTTTGTATCGTCAGCAAATTTTGAGATTGTACAGGTGAGACCCTCATCTATGTCGTTGATGTAAATTAGAAAGAGAATTCGTCCTAGTACCGATCCCTGGGGTACCCCGCTACTTACATTGGTCCATTTAGATGCCTTACCGTTTATGACTACTCTTTGCTTTCTGTCGCTGAGCCAATTTTCTATCCATTTCAACACACCGTCTTGTATTCCATGCGCTTTTAGTTTTAGCAATAAACGTTTGTGGGGAACTTTGTCAAAGGCCTTTTGAAAATCAAGGTATATAATATCTACAGCTTTACTCTCATCGTAGAGGTTGAGGATATCGTGGAAGAAGTCTAAGAGGTTTGTTAAACAGGAACGTTTTTTACGAAAGCCGTGTTGAGTATCTTTAAGTATGTTATTTTCCTCTAAGTGATTTACGAGTCTGTCTCTTATGACCGTTTCTAGCATTTTACATACAACTGAGGTTAAGCTAATTGGACGATAGTTACTGGGTAGGGATTTGCTGCCTTTTTTGAATATCGGTGTTACGTTGGCTATCTTCCACTGATCAGGCATAGTTCTAGACTGCAAGGATTTATTGAATAGTAATTTCAGTGGTTTGGAGAGCTCATCCTTAGCTTCCTTTAGAACTCTAGGCGAGATTGTATCAGGTCCTGGCGTTTTATTTACCTTGAGTTTATCTAAACAATTCAATACTTCTCTCTCTGTAACGGTGATATTGCTTAGAACATCTGAATTATCAATCTGAATCGGCGATGGTGTAGGGATATCACTGAGGTCTTCTGTTGTAAAAACTGATGCAAAGAAGGTATTGAGGGCATTACTCATTTGTACTTCGTCTTTGGTGTATTCTCCATTTTCATCGACTAACGGTCCAACAGTTGAAGTAACTACTTTTTTCTTTCTGATATAACTATAGAATTATTTCGGGTTTGTTTTACTTTGATTCGCAATATGTAACTCTAGGGTCTTTTTACTTTGCTTAATTAACTTTTTGTCTTTGCGTCGTAGCTCTACAAATTTCACCCGTTCTTCGTCATTTTGTGAGGATTTTAATCTATCATTAGCACATTTTTTTAGCAAGCAGGCAGTTTGAAATATCTTTATTCCACCATTTGGGCCTATTATTATGGCCTGGACGCCGTATTTTCGATGGTATGCAGTCTTGCACTGCTTTTAGGTAAGTGGTTTCGAATAACTTCCAAGATGTATTTATGTCGTTATTGTTTATTAAAAAGCTCCAGTCAGTTTCTTTAAACATAGCTCTAAGTTTATGAAAGTTTGCTTTCTTGAAATTAGGGACTTTTTCGATGCTACTATTTGGTTCGTTACTAGTAAAGTTTAAAGTGAAAGTTATCGTACGATGGTCGCTGTTACTGAATTCATCACCAACATTCAAATTCTCTATTAATTCTTCTTTTGTTGCAAGTACAATGTCAAGAACGTTATTACCACGGGTCGGTGTTCGAACAAATTGATAAAGCGAACTCTCTTGCAAGTTCGTATACAAGTCATGTCCGGAGTGTGAAGTAAGAGTATCGCCCCACTTGGTCACAGGTAAATTAAAGTCGCCAAAAAATACGGTATCTTGTGAGTTACTTACATCTGCAATTTGTTCATAAATTTCTCGGTCAGTTTGCACTGATTGAGCTGGAGGTCTGTATATTAATGCAAGTATTATTTTTGTACCTTTATTATTCTTTATTAGCACAACAGATGTGTCGACGTTCACAATTTGAGGTTTTGACAAGAGGGTCGGGTTAAGACTTTCTTTGATATAAAATAAAACGCCACCTCCATTTTTATTTATTCGGCTTTTCTCAAACATTACATAACCGGGAAGTGAATACTCTGCTAAAAAGTCTCTATCTACTGTATTGAGCCAAGATTCTGTTATACCAATCACATCATAATTTTCAGTAAACACTAGTTCCTCTAAATCTGAAAATTTATTGCCTATGCTACGAGCGTTTGCATAGAAAACCTTTAAAGTTGCGGTTTTAGGACTCGCAGAACGTTCTTTAATCAAATTTTTGGTTCTGATCGGATCTACATTTACATTCATGGCTGACATCGGTCCTCGGTCGTTATCCCTGGCGGTTTTGAATTTGGGTCGTGTTGGTGGAGCTTTATCCAAATTCGCGGTTCTTGACAGATTAGCATTTAATTCCTTCGCAGGTTGCTGCCCTCGCTGTCTTTGGTCCTCCTTCCTGGTTGTCCTGTGCTGAGTCGATTTCTTCTCCGAAAATCCTTCACCGCATCGTTGAGAAGACGCCCAAAACGTGCTGCTCCCACCTGGTCTAGATGAACTCCATCTTCCGAAAACAAATAGTCTTCGTAGTAGAAATTGTCCCAGGTGTCGACGAATCCCACATTTTCCTTCCTGCAGAGGTTTGCTAGACAACGATTTGTGCTGCTGGCTATGTTGTAAAATCGGCTCTCTACACCAAGCCGGGGGACGATTCCTGAGACGATGATCCTTGATGACTTCTCCTTAAACGACTTGATCAGCTGCTGGTACTTTAAAAGCAAATCTTCCGACCGGGTTCGCTGTACATCGTTGGATCCAACGTGGATGACGTACATTGTATTAGCAGGGGCCAGGTTAGATACTTCGTCAACTGCAGCAACTACGTCGTCCACACCACCACCAGGGATACAAAAACGCTTCCTGGTCTTAGGTGCTCTGACGCAAAACTCTGTGAGCTGACCACGTATCATCGAGTCTCCCACGAGCCGGACTTCTTCTATTTCCGCTTCGTCATCTGAGTCTGCGAGTATCTGGAAGCGGTTTTGACACTCGGTAATCGGTATGGGTTTCCTGGTCTTGGGGCAAACGTTGTTCCTCACAACACGGAAGTTGTCTTGAGGGGGAAGAGAGTTACTATTTGTTTCTTGAGTATCGGAACCATCAGATGAAATGGCTACTGCAGGCGTTGAATTGTTGGCAGTTGACGTTGGGGTGCGTGTGTGTGTGTGTGTGTGTGTGTGTGTGTGTGTGTGTGTGTGTGTGTGAGCGAGGGGGGGACGCTGATTCAAATATGGAAAGCTAGATTAAAATTATGTTTAAGTATTACAAATAAAGAGAGTTAGAGTTTGTTAATGTTTGTGTGTTTATGCTATATATATATATATATACAGTATATATATATATGTATATGTGTGTGTGTGTGTACTTACTGCCTCGTGTGTGTTTGACGGTGTATGGTATTTGTTATGTAGGTGTATATGTGCGTGTAAGATAATAATGGTGGAGTGAGGCTCGTGTGTGTGTGTGTAGGTATGTCAACGCTCATGTAAACCTTATGTACGTGTGTGTAGGTATGTCAACGCTCATGTAAACCTATGTATGTGTGTGTAGGTATGTCAACTCTCATGTAAACCTGTGTGCGTGTGTGTAGGTTTAGGTACACATACATAGAAACACATATACACACGATTTCAAAACATAGACACGCCGACATACACAAGTCTACACACACACACACATTACCAAACAATGTTGGGCTCTTAGTATAACTTTAAAATATACCGCTCTTTACACGCACACACTGAAAGCATATGAACACTGAAGCTGTGCATATTTTTAATTATTTACTGGGGTATAACCTACATGTAAGATTAAATGATTTCTTTATATTGCTAATAGTAAACACAGACACAAAGAGACGTTAAAATAACAGATACATTTAACAAATATTAAGGTGGGAGGAACGAGAAGTTTATATATTTACACGGATCATAGAAGGTTGAGAGAGAGAGAGGGAGAGAGAGAGAGAGAGAGAGAGAGAGAGAGAGAGAGAGAGAGAGAGAGAGAGAGAGAGAGAGAGAGAGAGTGAGGGAGTGAGAGAGCGGGAGTGAGTGGGAGAGAGATAAATTGAAAGTGAGCGTGGGAGTGAGTGGGACACTGAACGATATTTGCCACCATCAGATATGGGGTTTATTCATATAGGCCTACATAATAATTATCTTATTCACTTTTTTGTTTAAACTTTGTTTTACCAATTTTCCAGACAATCTATCCTCTCAGCATATTTCACCTATAGTCCAATCTTCCTTCATCATCCTTTCATCCAGGCTACTATCACTTTGTTGTGGTTCCAGCCCTATTGAATAACTCTCTCTCTCTCTCTCTCTCTCTCTCTCTCTCTCTCTCTCTCTCTCTCTCTCCAATCGGCTGAATAATATGTTTTACATCATGTGAATTGAAGAGTTTTGTAGCAAACAATGACGACCATTACGGGTGTGATTTAAATTATTTATTGTGGAACAGGGTATTATGTTTTGCTAAATATAAACAAGTATTTTACAATCAAATAATTCCTTTTCTTTACCTTCCAGTTGTGGGAGTTGTCCGTCCGCGGAGTGATGAAGTCAGACGGTGGTGTGTACGAGTGTCAGCTGACCACCTATCCTCCAACATCACTATTCTTCACTCTTAATGTGGTCGGTGAGTAGAATGCAATATTCAGAAACATCAGTACATGCATACATTTAAAGACCAAGTGCGGTTCCGGTCTCACGTCAGTCCAGTCAGCCCTGTTTAGAGCTGTCTCACTTGTCAGGTTTTGTAATTCAACATCAGACTGTAAAGTCTGATCCCATGTCTTTCTTGAACTGTCCCTTGGTGCAGCTCCGTCCACAATTACAGATTTGTATGTTTTCACTCAATGTACTTCATCCAACCTCTCCACATGTCTAAGCCATCCAAGCTTGCTAGTACACATCTCATCACTGATACTCTTGATACCTAACCCTATTCTCAGCTGTTCACTAGAAATCCTGTATAGGTCTTGCAGTTTGGCCCCACACATCCATCTCACCATTCTCATCTTGTTACATTCCATTATGCTAATGTCATCCGCTTTGACAGCCCACATTTCTGAAGGATATGTCATTGTGATTCTAACACATGAAGTGCACACCTTTCCCTTCAAGTTGAGAGGGATTCTTCTCATGGTTAGTAATGGCAGCAGTTCTCTGAAATTTCCCCAGCCGCATCTAATTCTGGCAATAGTGGCAGCCTCGGCGGGCCCACCACTGACAGAGATGGTATCTCCCAAAGTCGCAAAACTTGCCCACCATATCCAGTGACACTTGCCTCGCTACCAAGTCATTGAACACAAGCTCACTTTTGCATACTATGCATACAATTGTCTTAACTTTGGACTTCTTCCTCGGTAGAGGTCCTTTCATTCTGGTACTGCACTTCTTCCCATGGGGAACCTTTTGTATTTCCATAATATTCATATTCAACTATTGGTCAGTACACTACACCCATTCGTGGAGATTTTGTATCTTTCATTATAGAAATAGCACTTTCAGAATCAATTGGATATATTAATAATGCCTGCAACTGCAAGTACATTTATATTAATTGCCAGTACTGCATTTTAGAATTACCTTCATTTTATAATCTAATGGTATACCTGACATTATACATTACTCTTCTTCACTCTCAACATTTTGGTTGAGTAATAGTTTGGCGGGTTGGAAGAATCCGTATCCAGGGCAGCAGCTGTCATTGTGCCCCAACTACACAGCACCCATTTCCAATGTTCGTTCACATATTAAAAGTTTTATATGTGAAATATCACTTATACCTACAGACTGAGCCCACTATACTTGATCAGTACATGTCAATATTAACAAATCTTAGATTGTATTTTCAATCCACAAACACATTTATCTTCTCAACCCCAGAGGCCCGGGCAGTCCTCCAAGGTGGTCCAGACATGCACATCCAGACCGGTGCCACACTCCGCCTACACTGTGTCCTCCACCACGCCACAGAGAAGCCAGAGTTTATCTTTTGGTACCACAACGGCAGCATGATCAACTACGCCCCCCGCCGACCCCTCAAAGTCCTCAACCATCATTACAGCAGCGCACTGGTTATAGCCGATGTTAGATGGGACGACGCGGGGAAGTACATCTGTGAACCTCACAATGCTCAATCAGCTAATTTGACGCTGCATGTGGTGGCTGGTAAGTTTACAGTTGTGAGTCATAATTGTCTATTTATTTATGTGTATTGTTAGCTATTTCCTTTCAGAGGCATAAGGAGGGGGCTGGTAAATTAGTTCCCAAAAGACCCGCCTCACACCAGATTGGGTTAATCCCTTTACATGTATGTATGTATTGTATGTATATACTCAGGCACATACCCCATAGCTGGGGGTGGCCGACTCGAGACAGAGACCAAATAAAAACAACATTTAAAGTTCCAATCCTTAGGGTCCGGGACCACTTTCGCGTTCCCTTGCTCCTTTCTCGGTCTCGTCTAGTAGGTGAATTTTACAAGGGGAGGATGATTCCTAGCCTCCCGCCCCCAGACGAAAAAAGTAGGACAGTAAAAAAGACAGAAACGGCTAAGGTTGGGTAGAGGATCTGTTTTTAATAATTCCACCCCAACACCAAACACCTCCAATGAAATTAATGAAAACATGTGATTCACCGGGATTCGAAACTGGGATACCACACACATATATTTAAACACTCTAACCATTACACCATCAAGACAGTTCAAGGTTTATGCACAAGCCTACGACTTATTATCCATTCTCGAATGCTGGATATTTGCCAAACCTCATTCTTGATAAGACCAGCCCTCACCCTTTATATAGTTATAAATATCACATATGACTCCACCATAACGCCAGTAGGAGGACAATTAACGTAGCAATAAATTGGAGTTAGTGACGCATGATAGAACACACTGCTACATTACATCTGAGTTATATTTCATCATATTTTAATTGTTGATCTTCCCATCCTCGAGAGTGATAGCGTAGTAAAGTGTATGGGTGTGGATGTGTATCTGGATGTGGATATGTATGTGGGTGTGTATGTGGCTTAACAAATCTTTATGCTCTCTCTTTTTTAGTTATTTATATTTTATTTATTTTATACACACTCAGATTTGACGCACTACTCCTCCTAACGGCTGCCTCCACGACATGGAACACTAACATCAAAGTTGTTCACAGAGCCAAAATGAACAAAGTCAACCTGCTGGATTTCCGCTACCGACTATCGTGGCTCTTACACCGCGAGAATGTCTAAAACGGGACGTAGTGGAATAAGGATGTCGCGAATTAATGTCTTTATAAATGTATTTATTTATTTATTTTCACATTTACATTTTTGTTCTCTCTCTCTCACACACACACACACACACACACACACACACACCAATGTAAACAGCGGGGTACCCCATCTTTTTAATTTAAATCAACGACATAGATGAGGGTTCACCTGTGCAATCTCAAAGTTTGCTGACGATACAAAAATTGCAAATAGGGTACTCTCAAAAGAACAAGTTGACGATATGCAACATAATCTACATAAGTTGTCATGTTGGGCCCAAATTTGGCAAATGAGTTTCAATGCGGATAAGCAAACTATTCGATGAATGGCACTCAGATTAAGAATGTAGACAGAGAAACCGATCTGGGAGTAACAATATCGAGTAACCTAAAACCGAATCAACAATGTTCAGAAATTGTTAGGAAGGCAAAGAAAATAATTGGCTTAGTAAGCAGGTCATTTGAGCACAAATCCAAAGAAGCTATACTAACTCTTTACAATTCCTTAGTCTGCCCTATTCTGGAATACTGCGTTCAATCCGGGTGCCCTTATTACCAAAAAGATAGACAAGCTAGAACGAGTTCAACGTAGAGTTACCAAAATGATACCTAGCCTAAAGAACAAACTATACGAGGAGCGTCTTAGAGAATTAAATCTATTTCCTGTAACCCAGCGCAGATTAAGAGGCGACTTAATTCAAGTATTCAACATCATCAAAGGCATCGACAATATGAACTGTAGTAAGTACTTCACTATCGACCAATCTAATTACACGCGGGGAAACTGTTACAAAATTATTGGTAAATCTTTTAACTCACACATATCTAAGAATTTCTTCTTCAATCGAGTTGTCAACTTGTGGAATGGGCTTCCCCGAGACGTTATAGACTGCAGCACCGTTGATTCTTTTAAACTTCGCCTAGACAAATATCTTGCATCAAACCTGCGACTGACTGCGTTTGTAAATGAATAACTTTATTTTATTCCCTCCTCAAATTCATCAAAGATTATTGCGTATATATATTACTAAGTTGTTACTCTATTTTTCCCAAATATACGAAAGATCACTTATAACAGTGTTATGTTACTAACCCATCTGGCCCCTACTAACTTCCTAATCCTGCCACAGACATTAGTTCCAGGGCAGTAGTTCCCTTTCAAATTTTCCCTTACCCATTCTAAACCACTGTTTGGACACTTGATCCTCAGTGTTTTGGAAGACAAGCAGCCTAGAGGAGTCACCCTAGCTGTTGTTGCTTGATTTCCCTTTGTACTTTGTACTCTCACATTCTCTCTCTCTCTCAAACACACACTCTCTCTCTCACACACACATTATCTCACTCTCACACACACTTTCTCTCTCTCTCTCTCTTTCTCTCTCACCATAACCACAATTCTCCGGTATCCGCGAGAATATTAAATAATCTCTCCCTGGTTCTCATCGGTCGCCTCCAGTCTTTCTTACCTTTTATTTTTCTCTCTTTTTTTACGGTATCTTGTCCTGTTTTTTCGCTTGGATTCCTGTTTCGATATTCTTGTTCTCTTGTCGTTGCGTTTTGTCTCAGTTCTTGATCTATTTGTAGTTTTCTTTCAGTTTTGCTTCTCCCCTGATTAATATTATGATTCGCCTGATTTCTTATGTTAACTTTTGTTGTTCTTCCTCCCTCTCTCTCTCTTTCTCTCCCTAGATATTATTCATTGGAATAGGAGAAAAGTATATCATATATATATAACCTTGCCTGAGAAAGACTAGCCCCTCCTTGCCCCCCACCACCACCACATCACTGTTAGGGCTTGTATCAACAACTTACTCTATTATGGCATACATACAATTAGATCTGGAGCAATTGGAAATTTTGTCAGGTGTATGCAAGAGAGAGAGAGAGAGAGAGTGAGAGTGAGAGTGAGAGAGAGATAAAGAGAGAGAGAGAGAGAGAGAGAGAGAGAGAGAGAGAGAGAGAGAGAGAGAGAGAGAGATAAAGAGCAAGAGAGAGAGAGATAAACAGAAAGAGAGAGAGAGATAAACAGAAAGAGAGAGAGAGAGATGGAGAGAGAAACGATGATTTCTTTCACATCCACCTATCATTTTTTCTTCTCTGTACCCCCCAGGAGAGAAACAGGCAGCACTCCACAATGGCGACAACCACTCTTCCTCCACCTCCTCCACTACCACAACCACCACCGCCCTCGTTACCTGGGCCTGTCTGGTTCTGGTCCTGCTACAACACTTACATGGTGAGTTAATGGGAGAATTTTATTTTATTTTGGCTGTGCAGCCCAAGAACCAACCTCGCAAGGGCGCAGCGCAAAGGCCGCACCCTACCAGAAGCGACCAAATCATGGCACTGGCACCTCCAGAACCCTTGCCTACTGTGGTGTCACAAGATAAGGAGATGCCCATGATTCCTTCCAACTCCAAGAAACTGGGGAATCCCAACATTCATCAACAAATAACTAGTGGCAGCCCAGGCGGCTGATAGGCCAAAATGCTTGCTAGGTTCCCCTCCCAAGAAGGCAAGAAGCTTAAAGGTGGTGGTGCACGAGTTGAGATAAAGTTGGAAATATAATCGCCAACCTGCACATAATTATCTTGCAAAATGCAATGTCACTGAAATAATTACTAACAATGGTATAAAGGATTTTGTGGATCGTCTGCACCGGACCTGTGACGTCATAGTGACGTCACAGGAGTATCCTCATCCTGGACTGGATGATGGACTTACACTCCTATGACGTCACAGGTCCGGTATAGATGATATACAAAATCCTATATACCATTGTGAATAATTATTTCAGTGCCTTTGCATTTTGCAAGATAATTATGTGCAGGTTGGCAATAAATATTCCATGTTTATCTCAACCCATGCACCACCACCTTTAAACACTTTCCAGGATCAGTAGCCTGGAAGGGGGCAGAGCTGAGGATGGAGCCATGCACTGTGATTGGCTCACTCGCCAACCAATGAGAAGGCGTGCCTGGATATGCAGACTAAGGTTGGCTCCAGGACTGTCCTATATACCGTAAGGAAACCTGGTTCGAGTCCCTGATGAGAGTAATAACAATTGGTAGCTCACTGTATTTGTGACATATATATATACAGTATATATATATATATATATATATATATATACAGTTTATAGTCCTCTCCCTCCCGATACCCAGCCCATAACGAGAGTCAGAGATATGGTATTTTAGTCCACTCCCTTTGTTTTGTTTGTGATCCTCCCTATAGAATTGCTGAGCCTGAGAGTGGAAGCAGTGCCTTAAATTCCCCCTTCCTTCACATACACTCTATTAAGGCAGGGCACAAAAAGTATATAGACTGTATATACTTTGGGGCTCAGGGGGTGGAGAGAGAGAGAAAGAGAGAGTATAGAGGCAGTTATGAGATGGGAAACTAAGATAGATAGATATATATATATAGAGAAAGAGAGAGAGAGAGAGAGTGAGAGTGAGAGAGCAATAAACTACCATGGTATTTGACATTCTGACTGCTATATCCAACCTATTGTATAATGTATATAAACGTTCAAAACAGCATACTCATAATGAAGACAAACATCTGGATAATATCTTGAAAAAATTTGATAAAGTAGTATAGCGTTATGGCGGTGGCACTCGAGCGATTTTTCCGTCAATTTTTAGGGGCAATTGTTGTCTGACAGCTTCAAAATACAAGTTCCATAATAATTAAAGTAGCTAACATTATCTAACTTCGATCTAGTTTCCGAATCCAATGCACAAATATCCCAAAATATCACCAGAAAAAACTTGTTCATGGAAAATTGACGGAAAAAGCGCTCGTGTGACATCGGCTTTATCCTCCATGGTTGTATGGTGTGAAATACAGTGGAATACCCATCAAAATGCTACTGACGCTATTCGTGTGTAATAGTATAGAGTATTTTTATTTGTAAGCCGAAATTCAGCGCAGTATCTCCACAAATGAGGCAGCAAATCAAAATGATCTTAATTCACAACCAAACTATGTCTATCTCAGGGTTGGGTATGTAGCTATACAGAATATGTATGCATGATATTAGCTCCAGTCCTCCACAAATACAGCCAAGAAGCACAATTGTCTCATTCACAGCCCATCTATTGTGACTCTCTCTCTCTCTCTCTCTCTCTCTCTCTCTCTCTCTCTCTCTCTCTCTCTCTCTCTCTCTCACACCCATACCCACACAAATACTCAACCAAACACTCAACCACCCACACACCCAACAACACCCACCCACATACCCACCCACACGTCACCCCTCTGAGTGATGAGGGTGGGGGGGGGGGGGGGGGTCTGGGTATAAGAGCCTCCTCCACAATGTATTTTCCTGGAATTATGATTGTGACGGATTTGTACCTTCCAGTCAGACCGGAAGGAGATTAAAAAGAAGGAAAAAATCAAACGCACACACTCTCTCTATCTCTCTCTCTCTCTGTCTCTCTCTCTCTGTCTCACACACACACAAGACAACGTAGATGTAATATTAGATGTGAGTATAAATGTAATAAGATTCCGGACACATAAGAAGCTGCTTCCTCGTTGTATATTGTGTGACATATATCTCATAAAGCACATGAAAGAAGACAATGTAAATATTATATCATCTGCGAGTACAAATGTAATAAGATTCCATACATATAAAGAGCTGCTTTTTCTATACGTAGTGTGTGACATAAATCTCAAAGCATATATATATATATATATATATATATATATATATATATATATATATATATATATATATATATATATATATATATATATATATATACAAGGCCTTAACTGGAATATATAGTGTAGACTCTGTAGAGGGATTATGGAATAATATATTGTAGGACTTTCTACGTTGTGTTGATGCTAGTAAAGCCGGTATTTGAAGGAATGTTTAGGTACGCCAAAACTGGATAATGTTCTAGCTATGGATTGGTTGTTTTAATGGACCAGTCATCCTCCCATTTAGTCCGTAATATCGAGGGATGACCGGATGTGTGTCTATGTGATGTGTGTCTGTGTGATGTGTGTCTATGTGATGTGTGTCTATATGATGTGTGTCTATGTGATGTGTGTCTATGTGATGTGTGTCTGTGTGATGTGTGTCTATGTGATGTGTGTCTGTGTGATGTGTGTCTGTGTGATGTATGTATGTGTGGTGTGTGTCTGTGTGATGTGTGTCTGTGTCTGTGTGATGTGTCTGTGTGATGTGTCTGTGTGATGTGTGTCTATGTGATGTGTGTCTATGTGACGTGTGTCTGTGTGATGTGTGTCTGTGTCATGTGTATTTATGTGATGTGTGGGTGTGTGATGTGTGTCTGTGTGATGTGTGTCTGTGATGTGTGTCTATGTGATGTGTGTCTATGTGATGTGTGTCTGTGTGATGTGTGTCTATGTGATGTGTGTCTGTGTGATGTGTGTCTGTGTGATGTGTGTCTGTGTGATGTGTGTCTATGTGATGTGTGTCTATGTGATGTGTGTCTATGTGATGTGTGTCTATGTGATGTGTGTCTATGTGATGGGTGTCCATGTATACAGCCTTCATGTATAAGAAGGCTGAATAAACAGACACACATTCATAAAATCACAAGTATATGATAACATTAACCCCTTCTTTACCGAAGCCGTCCTTTTAACTATATGTTGGCTACTATTAGACGATTATATTCAGTATACAAAGGGCCTCCAGCACTTAATAGGCTTCGAGCTATCTCACTTGACCATTTGTAATACCACAGATCCTTCCTAAACTGTACAAAACGTCTAAATATAGCTAGACGAAAAGACAAAAGACGTCGCCGTTACGGAAGGGGTTAATACTTCGGAAATACGCAAGGTAATGTTAGCGGTGAAATTGTATAGTCCATTTGTTATAGGTAAGCCATAATTGTGACCCCTAACCTATGCAATTCGAAAAGGGCTTGAACAGATGGGTTGTAAATATCCAAACTTATTCCCTGGCTGATCCTTCCCAAATGGTACAAATATTAGCTCGATTACTCCTGTCATTTTTGAGTCATTGAGGTTAGTGGTCAAGATTTTCGGCCTACCTATAATGAATGGCCTATAGTACACCACATTATGTTGCTTGCTTTCCCTTAAACATATTAGCTATGCGGTAAAGTAGGTTCAGAGGTGTGAGCATGAACTAATTGGTATTTTGTTATTATAGTCCGTTCATTCTAGGTTGGTCAGAAATCGTAACCTCTAACCTCTGTAACTCTAAAAGGGCTAGAGCAAATGAGCTGTCAATTTCCACACATATTCCCTAGCCAAGTCTTCTTATATTTGGTAGAAATATTGGCATGATTACCCTAGTCCTTTTTTAGTTTTATGAGAGGTTATAGGTTACGACTTCTGCCTAACCTAGAATGAACAGACTGTAGTAATATGAGCTATTGCGTTAAGCAATGATTACACAGGCCAAACTTAATATTTATCCATCTTATCTATATTTCACAGGGACAGTTTGGGCCGAGGGAGAATACAATGTTGGCAGCCCACACCTCAAGAAGAAGAGGGACAATGGCAACACAGAAGAAGAAGAAGAAGCAGAAGAAGAAGAAGACGAAGATGAAGAAGAAGAAGAAGAAGAAGAAGAAGAAGAAGAAGAAGAAGAAGAAGAAGAAGAAGAGGAAAATTATAAGACGATAATCAACAACCATCTGCAACAGAGAAAATGGAATAAGGATGATAAATGGACGGAAGAAGAAAAAGCAGAAGAAAACAAAGAAGATGATAATAAGACGATAATCCACAACCACTTGCAACCTAGAACATGGAATAATGAAGAGAGGGAGAGAGGGATAATAATGATGGTGGAAGAAGTAAAGAAAGATAATTGGGTCTGTAGTTAACTGTATCATAAGAGAGAGAGAGAGAGAGAGAGAGAGAGAGAGAGAGAGAGAGAGAGAGAGAGAGAGAGAGAGAGAGAGAGAGAGTTACATAGCTACACTGGTCACACAGACATTAAGATCCCAACGAGGTGGTCATGACTTAATTCTAGTAGAAATGGCAATCCCGATAGTACGGGAAAGTGGAAGGAAAGAATAGCATAGAGTACAAAGGAGTACAAAGGAAATCAAGCAACACCAGATCTAGTGACCCTTCTAGGTTGCATGTCCTCCAAAACACTGAGGATCAAGTGTCCAAACAGTGGTTTAGAGTGGGTAAGGGAACATTGGAAAGGGAATTACTGCCCTGGAACTAATGTCCGTGGCAGGATTAGGAAGCTAGTAGGGGACAGATGGGTTAGTAACTGAGGGGGGGATAAAATAAAGTTATTCATTTACAAACGCAGTCAGTCGCGGGTTTGATGCAAGACATTTGTCAAGGCGGAGCTTAAATGAATCAACGGTGATGCAGTCTACAACGTTTCGGGGAAGCCCATTCCACAAGTTGACAAATCGATTGAAGAAGAAATTCTTAGATTCGTGTGAGTTAAAAGATTTACCAATAATTTTGCAACCGTTTCCCCGCGTGTAATTAGATTGGTCGATAGTGAAGTACTTACTACAGTTCATATTGTCGATGCCTTTGATGATTTTGAACACTTGAATTAAGTCACCTCTTAATCTGCGCTGGGTTAAAGGAAATAGATTTAATTCTCTAAGACGCTCTTCGTATTGTTTGTTCTTTAGGCTAGGTATCATTTTGGTAACTCTACGTTGAACTCGTTCTAGCTTGTTTATATCTTTTTGGTAATAGAGAGAGAGAGAGAGAGAGTGAGTGTGTGGTATAATCCTATCAGGATGGGGGTTGAGCATGTCCTGCCTCCCAGAGCTCGACCTCTCTTTATCTTATACTAAATCTCTTTCTCTTTCTATAATTTTTGACAGAACCAATTTTCGTCTACTCGATTTTGTATGACAAAATGTGACTTCCTGGATTTATTGACTACCCGACATGCGACACTTCTCTCAGTACTATATTACTTTTTCTCAGCTGTTAAACATTTTAGCACCAGGTTTTATAGAGATACCTGGTTCACCCCAGTTGCAACAGAAAACTGGTTATGGAGGGTGGCTGTCGCCTGATGAAATTCATCCGCCTATCTATTTTACCTTGGGGTGTGTGTTTGACTACATCTACAGTATATATTCTTCATAAATTTAATTAACTTTATCTTCTAGTTGTCATAATATCAACTCTTTTCACATGAGTCTACCGAACCTCACCACCGTACATTCACGGTTAAAAGTACCGTTCAACTTTCCAACTAAAATCATCGACATATTATATAAATTGACTATATGCTTGTTTAATACCTTTGTCTTCTTTTAAATAGATATACAACCAAAGTTGAAATTACGAAGGTACGACTGAAATTTTATAGTATGAATGTGGTGATGG
This sequence comes from Paralithodes platypus, assembly GCA_032716605.1. Taxonomy (NCBI): domain Eukaryota; kingdom Metazoa; phylum Arthropoda; class Malacostraca; order Decapoda; family Lithodidae; genus Paralithodes; species Paralithodes platypus. The sequence continues at coordinate 18,219,872 of CM064510.1, read as the reverse complement.
GCTGGTCTATCAGAGTGAGAGTAGAGAGTTCTCAGCCATACCCATAGTTAACTATGACTGTTCCTTTTACTTATATATTTTCTAGATCTCAAGTGGCGTGGTCTCTTCCGTGGATTGACCTCTCTATTGCCAACCTAGAGGTTGGCAGACTGGGAGCCAAAGCGTCACATATTTCCTTTGCCCCTCAACTTTCACTTCATAATTGTTAGGAGGCAAAGGACCTTGGGTGGGGCTTCGGTGTTCCGGGTGATTACGCACCCTCCTCAGCTCCTCGCCTAGGAGCGGCTTCGGTCACCTGGGCATTTTTAGTGGTATACCTGGCATGGTTCTGTGGGGGCGCTCGGTTATGGCCTTGGCCTTGCTCAGGATCTTGGGGCTGTTCGCTCAGACAGTCTGGGGAACAGCAACAACAACCGCTTTATTATATAAAAACTCACTGTAAATATAGTGTGAATTGCCTTACGTGGATCTCCTCTGTGTATATATTAGTGGACAAAAACAATAATTATCATATAGGATATTGTTTAATTTGTGTACATAAGTGTAAATGATGTTTATATGTTGCATCCCCTCCAACTTTTACGAGGGGCCCTTGAAATGTACCATACCTTAAATAAATCATGTAATAAACATTGTGGCAAATCACTAATAAGTAATGACAAAATAAATGTATGTGAGATGAGTTTAATACAAATTAAACTGTAATTTTATTACTCCTCTCCTTCACTTTTGATGATGTACATTAATTTCATAAGGATACCAGTCTGGACACCAACAAGCCAGCAACAACCACAGTGGTGTTACACTGCTCAGTGTGCCAGGTAAGGTGTTCACTTATATCTTCCCGAAGCGAATTCGTCGTCACCTACAAAATTATTAGAGACCCAATAAGAGTACAATTGACTGCATTCTGGTGTTCCTGGTCTTTGTGGAATGCCGGCTTGAATTTGAAGAGGGCCTGCTAGCAGTTTATTTCGATATCATAATGACATATGCCAGAGTGCACCCTGAGACACTCCATGTGAATTCTGCGGTGATTAATGATCAAGTGTCCGAACTTTATGAAGGAACAGAGAGTGCTGTCAAGTGTGGCGAGCAGGCCTCCTCCTTCTTCCCTGTGAACTTAGGAGTGAGCCAGGGGTTTGTGCTGTGACCCTCACTTTTTAACACGTGTATGGTCTGGTTACTTGGCCGGACAATCAATCGTAGTCAATGTGGTGTATCGATCAGTAATTTAAGGATCACTCACCTTGACTTTACAGATGATGCAGTAATATTGATGAAATCTATGATGATGCTCAAAATTGCTCCTGATGCACTACATGAGTCAGACCCCTGAGTTAAAAGGTTTCTTGGATTAAAGTTCAACCATTTGGTAAGTTGTTGGATGAAGCAGTGCAGTTTGTACATCCACATGGTGAAAACATAGCAGTCTTGGGTAAATTAATGTATCCTGAAAGTGACATCCATTACAATGGTGGGTTAATCCACGCCTGTCTTTGCCTCCTTGGTCAAGCATATGGGATTATGGATTCTTTCAATGATAGTATATAGCACTGACGATATCTATGCAGAAGCACTTAAGTTGCAGATCTTCAAGAAACTGATGCTCCCCATCTTGTTATATGTTTGCAAGACAACGATGCTTCACATTGATTTGGAGAGACGCACCAACTCCTTTGGTACTAATTGTCTTCGCAGGATCGTGGGGTATACTCGGATACCATAGTCTCTAGTCCACTCATCAATATTCGCGGAATAACCTATTTCTAATTATGGAAGTATATCTCGTGAAACGAATTCATAAAGATAATTGTCTATACATCAACTACAATATTTATATAGGCCTACTATTTATTGAAACGCAAATCATATCCGAAAATCAATCCAGGTAGTTATAATTGCATAAAGTAAAACATAGGGGTTCCACGAATTCTTATGTGTAGGCTATGGCATTTGAGTGTACCGTCGGTATGATCACATATCAAACTGGCTCCTACTCTCTTAACCCGTGGAGCCCCGGCTAGTTTTGTTATGTTTGCGCACCAGAACCCGGCCGGTTTTCAAAAAATGGTTTTATTCCAGAAACAATAGCGAATGGGTTAGGAATGAAGGAAAAACCACGAAAAACCGCTCAAAAAGCTTAAAAAATGGTCCTACAGAGCCCCCGAAAACGGATTTTACAAGAGTAAAAAATTGAAGGCAATTATCCCCAAAAAACAGGTTATTGCACGCTCGCGCGCACGCACGTGGACTTTGAGAGTTTTCAACCATCGGCACGGTTGCGTGGGATACGTACACAGTTCCCATACAAATATGAGCCCTCTTGAGTGGCTACACCTGAGGTTACGGTCGGCGAAATTAGGGTGACGCGTCAGGCGCCTCTGGGGCTGTGCGTTACATACATCACCGACGCGTCAGACGCGTCGCTGGGGCTGTACGGGTTAAGGGGAGATTTCCACTTGAGGGATTTGTTTTCTTGACTCCCTTCTCCCTCATGTTTAGCCCCATTGTTTTTTTCTAATTTTAAAATGTTTGCCCCATTATTTTAACGATTTTAACCCTCCGGGCCCGGGCTGTATCTCCAAAGGACAGTGTGGGCTACCCGGGCGATCTGGCCGAAAAACGTCTAGGCCTAGGCTACCGTATTTTTGTTTAGTTTAACTGCTAGAAATTTCCCACGCATCTATAAACGTAGTGCGGTTTCCAATTTGTAGACTGGCATTGAGTAGAGCTCTCTAAGTCAACTGGTTCAGTTGTGATGACGATTTCCGTGGAGCGAATTTTGCCGTGATGTTGACAATATCAGAGCTTTTCAGACACTAATTTCGTCTGACGTCACAACAATAACATTGATCCGACGTCTCCTTATTGGTTTCGGAGGTGCGGTGACGCAACGATCGGCTTTGTTTACATGCGTCGGACGCACGGCGTTCAGACCAAGCTGAATAGGCTTGAAAGCTTACTGCCTTGTAACAGGACACCTGGGCACCTGCCCTTATTTCGTGGTGTCCTTTCACACGGACACCCGGGCAGGAAGGGTTAAGAACTTTCAACCCATTTCTGTCAATTTTAAGACCTTTCGTGCCATTTAGGTGTCGATTTTATCCTGGCGAGCGATAGCGAGCCTGTAATTTAAGAGGAACCGGCTTTCAGCCGGGACATTTTTCTATTGAAAAATGTACAAATTTATCTTGAAAGGGGCTCAAGGGGGTGTAATCTTAAGCTTGAAGGATATCTAGGGACCAAACTAAAAACCTCCCCTTAAACTGATATAAAACGTATTGGGTTCATAGTTCATGAGTGCCATCTTCAGCTATATGAGCACGGGGAAGACCATTTAACTGATGGCTGAGAAAAGGCGAGCATTTATGATGGGAACTTAGAGTGCGTGTGGGCAGCTATGTATCATCCCTCCCTCTCCCCCACCTCTCTCTCTAACTCTCGCTCGCTCGCTCTCTCTCTCTCTCTCTCTCTCTCTCTCTCTCTCTCTCTCTCTCTCTCTCTCTCTCTCCCACACACACACTGGCGAGAACTCCCAATAAGTCTGTTGAACCTCGCCCAGACAAACTCGACACAGACCATATATTTAGGAAGGGATTTTAGGATTGGGGAAGAAAGGAAGGAAGGAAGGAGGAGAATAACATTAATGAAAATGGGAAGAAGTAAAGGAGAGGGAGGAAGGAAGGGAGGAAGAGAGGGAAGACAAAATGGCTGGAGGGAAGTAAGAATCAAGAGAAGGAATGAAAGAAGGGAGGAAGGAAGAAAGGAAAGAAATGTTATGGGTGGGGGTACTGGACCCCCTTCTCCCAAATGTTTAGCCTTATTACTTTTGAGATTTTAAGATGTTCACCCCATTAGTTTGTCTATTACAAGATCATTTGCTCCATTTCTTAGTCAATTTTAAGATTGTTCGATTTTTCATGGCGAGCGATAGCGAATCTGATATATATATATATATATATATATATATATATATATATATATATATATATATATATATTATTATGTTCCTTCCAACAACCAACAATACTCCTAAAATATATATATATATATATATATATATATTATTATGTTCCTTCCAACAACCAACAATACTCCTAAAATCGATTAATGAAATTTTATATCAAATATTGCTCATCATCAGGTGAAACACCAACGATCCTAGAAAAGGCATTTTCGTTAAATATTGACCTGTTCGGACACTTTTCCCCAAATGCTCCAATATTCTAGCAATTTTTCAGCGGTAAGGAATCACTCTTTAGATTTGGACCACAGATTTAATGAAAAAGATGTTAAGATATTGGCTAAATTCAGAAACAAGAACGATACTTTCATTGGGGAGAAATATTTCATAGAAAAACTCAAACCGAACCTAAACTCAGTGGTCAGGTAGTTGATAGCTTGGGGTTAATAGTATCCTTTGCTATATATAATGTCTATAGTCAGTTAATCTAGTTAGTTCTCCCGGAATAGTCGGAATAGTCGTAAGGTGCAGGTCGAAATGGTTTGTTGCATGTTATTTTATATTTTATATTATATGTTCAGATTTATGAAGTTAGGATTATGTAATATTCTTGTCAATCTTGTTATTGTTTCAATTATTAACTTATATTTTAGCAGTTTTAAGTAAAGTATTATCTAGAATGGTCACATTAAACTTGTTTAAGTAGATCCATATATTAACCCTTGGGATCCGGGAGGACTCATATGAGGCAAAACGTATAATGGTTAGGAGTCTGGGAGGCCTCATATGAGGCTAAATCAAAATCAAAGCATTCAAAGTGTGCGGGCTGATTTTGTTTGGTGCGTGGGCGACCGCAGCGCCACCAAGCACAAACTACTAGGCAGCATCAGTTGTTATCACGCACCCAAGATGGCTGGAGTTAACCCAAAAAAATTCGCTGTGTCCGAATCCACGCCCGCCGCCGCGACCCGTAAGCCTACGAAAGGCAAAGCTAAAACGACCAAGAAAATGTTGCTAAGTCCCGGTGGTGTTGCCCGTGTGTTACAAGAGTTAAGTGATCATGACCTTAGTGAGATTGAGAGTGATTTTGAGGAAGAGCATGTGGTTAGTGAAGATGTTGATGAAGTGGAAGATGGCGAAGAATTCCAGGGCTTTCATAGCACTGATGCTGACGATAGTGATGATGAAATTGATGACAATGTTGGATGCGATGAACATCATCAAGGTGATGAAAGTGTGGGTGAAATGGGAAGTGTCCTACCCGCATCACGTGAATGTGATCAGGCGCGCACGCTTCCAACCCCAGTGTCGTCTGTGGGGACTCCGGGCACTCCTTCCCCGGCCAAATTAGCCAGTTACTTCTATAGGAGAGCTGTGCTGGATAGTGCAAGGAAGCAGGCACGGGAGCCGGCCGAAAGGGAAAGAGGTGAAGATGCTGATAGTGAGGATGAGAGTGAAGAGTCGAGCGTGGGTAGGCCTATTCCATTGTCTCCCGGGCCCTCGTCGCCCGCGGCTGGTGCCTCATTGACCCCGCATGACACACAGCCCTCAACAAGTGGTGTAAGTGGTGCAAGTGGTGTGGAATTGGCCCCGCATGACCCACAGCCATCAACAAGTGGTGCAAGTGGTGCGGAATTGGCACCGCATGACCCACTGCCCTCAAGAAGTGGTGTAGGAGGTGCAAGTGGTGCGGAATTGGCCCCGCAAGACCCACAGCCATCAACAAGTGGTGCAAGTGGTCAACGCATCTCCAGAAGGGCTTTGTTCATGCCCACATGGGGGGGCAAAAAGCAGCACCTCAGGCCCTAAGCTGTCCCTAAAACGCTCTCGTCATCGCCTGAAAACTTCAGAGCCATCTAGCTCACGTTCACCACCCACTAGTCGCCCACGCCAGCAGTCGCCACCTGATGTACCACCACCAAATGACGACCAGCATCCCACCTATGACCCAGAAGATACCCACGAATATGGCCGCCCTTCAAGATTTAGGGACGACCACAGTGCAGATTCTGGGCAGGATAATTATGACCTGCCAGACGACCCTGTTGTGGACGAATCTGAATGGTTGGACGACCCAGCTCCCCGCCGTGGACCTGGACGTCCCCGTGCTCGGGGTGGCCGTGCTCGGGGTCGGGGTGGCCGTGCCCTTGGACGTGGACGTGGCCGTGCCAGGGGCCCTGCTGGTCAGCGTGGGCGTGGCCGTGGCCGCGGCCGTGGCCAGGCCACCCCTGCTGCTGCCGACGCCCCTGCTGCTGCCGACCCCCCTGCTGCTGCCGACCCCCCTGCTGCTGCCGACGTGCCTGCTGCTGCCGACGCCCCTGCTGCTGCCGACGCCCCTGCTGCTGCCGCCTCTGCTGCCCGTCCCCATCCCCGTGCCAGGCATGCTGATGTCTGGACGTGGGAGGATGGGGCCACCTTTCAGCCACAAGATGCCACATTCGATGACGCCCAAAATGCCGCAGGGATTGATCCATCTTTCCCTGTGGGACCCAACTAATCACCTGGCCAGCTTTTCAAAGCCTTTTTCGACAATGAGGTCATGTCATTTGTTGTGGATGAAACCAATAAGCAGAAGGCCCTCAGTGACCACCTCAGCGGCAAGACCCATAGTTCCCACATGAAGGCCTGGAAGCCTGCCACCATTGCCCAAATGTATGTGTTCATAGCACTGACCATGCTCATGGCACATGTGAAGAAGCATCGGCTGGCAGACTACTGGATCACAGGCGACATAATTGCTACACCTGCTTTTGGCAAACTCATGTCCCGGGACCGCTACTTCGCCATACTTGGTAGCCTGCACTTTGTTACCAACACCAATGTACACCAAACAGACCGCCTGTGGAAGATAAGGGGATTCTACGACATGATGAAGGCCAAGTTTTCCACATTCTTGAAGCCTTTTCAAAAGGTCATGATCGACGAGTCTCTTGTGCTGTTCCGGGGGAACCTTCACTTCCGGCAGTACATACCCTCCAAGAGACATCGATTCGGCATCAAGCTCTTCGTCCTCTGTGACTGCAAGACGGGTTATGTGCTGGACTTCATTGTCTACAGTGGGAAGGAGGGTGAGGTTCTTGCAGATCAAGAAATAGGGTTCGGTGGAGCAGTGGTGAAGGCGATGATGGATCGCTACTTCAACAAGAACCACATACTCTACACGGACAACTATTATACGTTCCCCATCCTCACCAAGTACCTGAACAGGCAGCAAACCCAGACTGTGGGCACAGTACGGGGGACGAGGAACAACATGCCGGAATTCCCAAAAAAGACCAAGAAGAAGGACATCTTCCTCAAGCAACATGGTCCGATGCTGGCAATCCATTGGCATGACCAAAGGAAGGTCAACATGATGAGCACCATCCACAAGGGCAACCTGGTTGACTCTGGTAAAGTCAACCACAGGACCAGGGAGCCCATCATGAAGCCAGACGCAGTTTTGGACTACAACATAAACATGCGTCTGGTTGACAAGTCAGACATACAGGTCGGCTTCATCGACTGCCTGCGGACCTCCTGCAGGTGGTATAAGAAGTTCTTCCTGCACATGATGGATGTGTCTGTGCTCAACTCGTACAACCTGTACAAGCTGATGAACCCCACAATGCCCAGGAAGTACACCAACCTTCGGAAATTCCAGAAACAGCTCCTTCTGGATCTCATTGGGGAATATGCCGTGCCTGAAGATGCCCCACGAGCTCAACATATGCCAGGAGCTGGCACCATGGACTGCACATACGCTTCCGAACACCACAGGAAGCACAGGATCGTCGCCCTTCCAGTAGCTGCTGGTCGCAAGACCCAGAAACGGTGCCATGTCTGCAGCCACACGACACGAAGACCCCAGACAACCACCAAAACGTCGTATCAGTGCCAGGAATGTCAGGTAGCACTGTGCATCACGCCTTGCCACGATGATTTCCACATCCTGGTAAACTTATAAGTGGCCCTGACCCTGAGAACACTAGTGAAAGTGACACTAGAACAATAAAACACTATGTGCAAGTGAAAGAGACACTATTCTATAATAAATATAAGTGAAAGTGACACTAAAAACAATATAACAATATGTGCAAGTGAAAGAGACACAACAACTACCGGTATATATTAGAGTAACTATTCAAAAAGTATTTATAAGTGAAACATGTAAAAAGTGAAAGTGACACTAAAAACAATATAACAATATGTCTAAGTGAAAAAACAATCAAATGTAATAATTACAAGTATCAAATACGATACCGTACGGTAATGTACGCTTCTGTAGCCTAGCCTAGGCTAGCCTAGCCTAGCCTCTAAACCTAGTAAGTGAAAGTGACACAAAATGTATAAGTAATAATATCTCAATTATAACAGTGACAATAATTCATAACAAGAAGAGTAATAAAAGTGAAAGTGACACAATACTATTACAATAACAGTGAAAGTGACACAATAATATTACAATAACAGTGAAAGCGCCAAAAATATGTTATATAAAGTTTCATATAACTCAAATAAAGGTTGAACAAGTAATAAATGACACAATAATATCACATTATCTCCATAAATACATAATATCGTGTACCGGTACAAAAGCCACGGGAGCGACGAGTGACTTAGTGCGTGCTAGCCAGGGCCGCGGCGAAGCGTTCGGCCACAGGCGAAAATATGCGGGAAATTACCACCATTCCCATCATCATATCTCGGCAACCACTTGTCGTAGCGATGTCAACTCAACGACATTCTACAGACGAAGGTTGGTTCTACACTATGCAATTTAGTTGACTGCTCTAGGTGGTCTCAATCAGTAGATAACAAACTGTGAACTTAGCCATTTTTCAGGAATACCCCCGGACACGACGATCGCCTCATATGAAGGCCCCCGGATCTGGAGGGTTAAATACAAAGTTTTAACAGATATCATGTTTGTTTTCTAGGATCGTTGGTGTTGCACCTGATAATGAACAGAGAAGTTGTTCGAAATATTGTCAAAAGCTTACTTTATAAACAATGAAAACGGAGTTGATGTTTGCTCTCGTCATATTATTATATATATATATATATATATATATGAGAGAAACAGGAACATTCTTGGGGAATTGTAGCTTCAACAGAAACAGGACAATGAAGGCCGTGACGAGGATCATTTTGCTTTATTGCCATATTGGTACCAGACATTTCGACACATGTGTTATGTCATCATCAGTGTAAATCTATGGACAAATTGTTCAAATTAGTAAAAATGTTAAATAAACAGGGTTTGAGCCCTAGAGTTCATTAAAAGAAAACATTACAAATAATTTTGTTAAATTGATATAAATAAAAGATCAGTTAATTATGCAGATAAATCACTAGCCATTCTCAATTACATATTTGCAAGAATGCAGCTTTTCGGGTGGCATTAGTCTGTCCATGTATGTCCTGTGGTAGAGTAACTTTAAACGTGGTTATAATGAAGTATTGATTTATTAGCCGAATTTAAACTTTATATTGATATGTATTTAACATTTTGTCTGTGTCATAAGTTTTAGTTAGTGCGTATCTTTTTTATCTGACTGAACATTTGATAGATGTATTTAAGTCGTGATTTTAAGCTCAATCTAACCTGTAGAGGCGGAATTTACACTAAATATTGTTAGGTGGTTTATGTAATAATGTTTTAGCATAGACTGATCGATGCATTTGGCTGCATTCTTGCAAATATGTAATTGAGAATGGCTAGTGATTTATCTGCATAATTAACTGATTTGTTATTTATATCAATTTAAACAAATAATTATAAATGTTTTCTTTTAATGAACTTTAGGGCTCAAACCCTGTTTATTTAATATGTTTACAAATTTGAACAAATTGTTCATAGATTTACACTGGTGATGACATAACACATGTGTCGAAACGTCTGGTACCAATAAAGCAAAATGATCCTCGTCACGGCCTTCATTGTCCTGTTTCTGTTATATATATATATATATATATATATATATATATATATATATATATATATATATATATTCTTTAATACATACGAGGTTGAAAGAAATGGCAATTTCTGCGTTGTAAATTTTATTATTCAAAGTTTCCAGGTCTCTGATGAGTTTTCGCTGGGTGGCAGGAAGTAGATGAAGGAGATGAGCAAAATTCATGGTGGTACAGGGTTACATTAAAGTACATGAAGATACAGGATATATGACGCGTTTCACTGGACAACCAGCATTATCAAGTAAGGAAGGAATGATATAAAAGGTAAACAGGAAGGGTATATATAGAGGGTGGAGGATCAGAGGAGGCGGAAAACAGGGGGCAAAAGTCTGCTATTGGTGGAAGGGTAAACTAGGAGAGAGAAAGGGGGTAACCGCTTCACGCATGCGCACTGGATGCGGGATGGTGGTCAGTAGGAGGGGTCGAAGCTGATTGGCTGCGTGTCGAGGGGCGTGGCCTAAGTTGTGTGGCGCCTGCAGAAGACGAAGCTGAAGGAGGTAGCGCGGGGGGCTGCGTCAAGGGCACCGGGGGGCGAGGAGGGGTGTTAGGTCCTGTAGGGTAGTGCCTTTTGGCAGAAGGAAGGATCTGAAGGTCCAGAGTTTGGTTGTTGATGTTGGTCTGGACCTTCAGATCCTTCCTTCTGCCAAAAGGCACTACCCTACAGGACCTAACACCCCTCCTCGCCCCCCGGTGCCCTTGACGCAGCCCCCCGCGCTACCTCCTTCAGCTTCGTCTTCTGCAGGCGCCACACAACTTAGGCCACGCCCCTCGACACGCAGCCAATCAGCTTCGACCCCCCTACTGACCACCATCCCGCATCCAGTGCGCATGCGTGAAGCGGTTACCCCCTTTCTCTCTCCTAGTTTACCCTTCCACCAATAGCAGACTTTTGCCCCCTGTTTTCCGCCTCCTCTGATCCTCCACCCTCTATATATACCCTTCCTGTTTACCTTTTATATCATTCCTTCCTTACTTGATAATGCTGGTTGTCCAGTGAAACGCGTCGTATATCCTGTATCTTTATGTACTTTAATGTAACCCTGTACCACCATGAATTTTGCTCATCTCCTTCATCTACTTCCTGCCACCCAGGGAATACTCATCAGAGACCTGGAAACTTTGAATAATAAAATTTCCAACGCAGAAATTGCCATTTCTTTCAACCTCGTATGTATTAAAGAAAATTTATTACCTGGCTTTACCAACATATATATATATATATATATATATATATATATATATATATATATATATGTGTATATTTATATATATACCGGGTATATATATATAAATATATATATATATATTTTCTTTCAGGCAGGTGAGATTAAAATAATAGGCACAGTTTGCATTATTGAGTTTTTTATTGATACTCTCAATTTTTCGTATAGTTTTTTCTGGTATTTTCAGGAAGTTGGTAAAGGAGGTTTGCAAATGGTTCCGACGTTTCAATGGGCGCAGCCATCATTATCAAGGAGAAGTGAAGTTAGAAGGTGATAAGTCGAGTTTATATAGGCGATACAAGATCAAGAGAGGGATTATTGTGTGCTAGCTGCACGCTGGTTGGCTAACCTAAGACTAGCTCTGGTAGGCTGGCCGGACGCAGGAGTGGGCGGGGCCTCTGCGTCGTTCATCTGCGTGTGTGGAGGGGGCATTCCTGGGGGCATCATGGGGGGCCTCGCTGTGGAAGGGCGTGCCGAGGGTAGGATCTGGCTGTATTCCGCTTGTGTGTTTAAAGTAGGTTGGTATGTTTGTATATATATAGCTTCAAGAATGAATAGGCGGCGTGAGTCTATTTCTTTATCAAGAATAGAGGTGTGTTTATCTAAGTCGGGTCTGGTGAGTTCCTGATGGTGTGGGGATGTGTGGTAGTGGTCCTTGATAGCTCCGGCTTGAAGGTGGAAGGTAAGGCGACGTGACAGACGAGTCCTTGTCAAACCGACATAAGTGTGAGGTCCACAGTCCTCACTGTTACAGGTGTGTCGGTATATGACATGGTCCTCTTGTGACGGTTTCTTAGCGGTAGCCGGGCTGTTGCGAATGACTAGTTGTGATGTTTTCCTCGATTTGTAGTATATGGTGAGTTTAAGGTGTTGGTCAGGGTTCGTAGTTTTAACGTTGTTGCTGATAATGTCTCTCATTATGTTGTCGTCTGTTTTGTGATCTGAGGACATGTGGTTTTTATAGTAAATTTTTATGTATTCAGTGTTTGTATTAGTAGGCATGTCGTTTTTGTACCATGTTTCAAGGTGTTTGTTGATGGTGTGGGCGATGTCCGAGTTACTGTACCCATTGTTTACAAGCACCTGGGTGAGCCTCTCGAGTTCCTTGTGAGTGTCTCGCCAGGAGGTGCAGTGTGATAGGGCTCTCCTGACGTAGGCGGCGATGGTGGATCGTAAATATCGCTGGGGGCATTCACTTTCGCCGTTGAGACATAATCCGTTGTTGGTGGGTTTGGTGTAGACAGTGGTGGTAAAGCCTGAGGTGTTGTTGTTGTTTACGAGGACATCAAGGAAGGGGAGATGACCGTTAGAGGACTCCTCGAAGGTGAAGTTTAGACTGGAAGAGGCGATGAATCGTTGTTGAAGGTCACGTAGCTCCTGTGGGTCCTTCACACGCACGAAGATGTCGTCCACATATCTGCAGTAGACGGAGGGGCGGTTGGTAGTCAGGAGCTCTTCTTCGATGGTGCCCATGTAAAAATTGGCAAAGAGGACCTATGGGACTGCCCATTGCCACACCATCAATCTGCTGATACATGTCACCTCGCGGGCAGGTGAAGGGCGCCTCTTTGGTGCATATTTCCAGCAACGTCTTCAGGGCTGTTTCTGGGAGGTCTAAGGGCGTGTTGTCTGGGCAGTGGTAGACTCGATGTAGGATGAGCTCAATGGTGCGGTCCACAGGCACGTTGTAAGAGACTTTCTACATCTAGGGAGGCGATGATATGGTCGTCAGTAGAGGAGGCATCTCTTAAAATCTCCAGGAAGTCAGCTGACGAGGAAAGACGGTACTGGCTGGGGGTGTAGGGGGTTAGAAGTTTGTTCAAAGTCTTGGCAATTTGGTAGGTGGCGGTAGGGATCTGGGAGATGATGGGGCGAAGGGGGTTACCTGGTTTGTGGGTTTTGACTGTGCCATAAGCGTACCCAGGGGAGAAGTCACCGATGAGTTTTTTAAGGTGGATCCCTCCTGTCTTCGCATTAATGGCGGTGATGGTGGTGTTGGTTTTCCGCTTTATTTCTTCGGTGGGGTTACGGGTGATTTTCCGGAATTTTGTAGAGTCGCTTAGGATGTGGTCCATCTTCTGCAGGTATTCATCTTTGTCGTGGATGACCAGGCTGGCAGCTTTATCGGCAGCTTTATGTCGGTTTGACAAGGACTCGTCTGTCACGTCGCCTTACCTTCCACCTTCAAGCCAGAGCTATCAAGGACCACTACCACACATCCCCACACCATCAGGAACTCACCAGACCCGACTTAGATAAACACACCTCTATTCTTGATAAAGAAATAGACTCACGCCGCCTATTCATTCTTGAAGCTATATATATACAAACATACCAACCTACTTTAAACACACAAGCGGAATACAGCCAGATCCTACCCTCGGCACGCCCTTCCACAGCGAGACCCCCCATGATGCCCCCAGGAATGCCCCCTCCACACACGCAGATGAACGACGCAGAGGCCCCGCCCACTCCTACGTCCGGCCAGCCTACCAGAGCTAGTCTTAGGTTAGCCAACCAGCGTGCAGCTAGCACACAATAATCCCTCTCTTGATCTTGTATCGCCTATATAAACTCGACTTATCACCTTCTAACTTCACTTCTCCTTGATAATGATGGCTGCGCCCATTGAAACGTCGGAACCATTTGCAAACCTCCTTTACCAACTTCCTGAAAATACCAGAAAAACTATACGAAAAATTGAGAGTATCAATAAAAACTCAATAATGCAAACTGTGCCTATTATTTTAATCTCACCTGCCTGAAAGAAAATATCCTCCCTGGCTACACTAATATCAAAATATATATATATATATATATATATGGGGCGGTACTCTTGTCATCACACTAGGAAGTATAATACAGTACTGTATATCTTAGACCTTTGAACATTGTAAAGCATTTAAGCAGTTTATGGTGGCTATCATTAGACGAATTTATACAGTTTCGGAAGGATCTGTGGGAGTTATAAGGGTTAAGACCATCTCAATTAACCCTCAGACTTCCATAATCCATTACTAATCTGTCTATCATTCTATACACAAATATAAACAATCCGTTCCATACTTGTGCGCAAACTATAACATTTAAAGGGAGCCCACCTCGCTTATTTTATCTTTCTCTACCTCTCTCTTTGGCTTGTTTCCATTCGGCCCCATTCAGCCTACTGTTTTAAGACGTTTACCCCCATCCAGATGTCAATATTTTCCTGGCGAGCGGTAGCGAGCCAGCATATATATATTTTTGTTACGACAGCAAGCTAAATTTTTACATTTTTCGATAGAAAAATGTCTCCGGCAAAGCCGGATTTCTCCATACAATGCTGGCTCGCTATCGCTCGCCAGGAAGAAATCGACACCTGGATAGGGATAAACGTCTTAACACAGTTGGCTGAATGGGGCCGAATGGATACAAGCAAGGGAAAGAGAGAACAGGAGAGAAATATAAAATAAGCCGGTGACCCCCCTTAAACTATCAGGGAAAGTTAGGTAAGGTCACACTAACTCACAAACACACGTTATCTATACGAAATCAATGCACACACACACCACACACACACACACCAAACACACACACACCACACACACACACCACACACACACACACACACACACACACACACACACACACACACACTCAACAGTTTGCATCTAAGCTGCTTGTTCACCCACGACACAGAAACTTACTTCCACCAGACGCCCCTAGACCTACACGTGCAGCTCGTCATTTCAACACACTCCGAGCAAGAACTGACAGATATAAAAATAGCCCTATCCCAACCATTGTTAATATTATTAATAATGTGTAATAACGGCCTGTCACACCATATATACGCGCCCACCTTTAATAATATATGCATAAGTGTGTGTGCGTGTGTGTATTAGAATATAATTATGTATGTATTTGCTTGAGTTTGTTTATGTATATGTGTATATATGTATCTATGTATGTGCAGTATATGTGTATGTATGTGTGAGTATATGTGTATGTATGTATGCGTTATTATGTATAATATATGTGTCTATAGTGTATACTGTTTGTGGTTCGAGCCCGGCTGAGAGTATCATGTAGGATAAGAGAAGAGCATATATGCATGTAATGTGCATATATTTATGTATATGTATGTCTGTGTGTATGTGCTGTCAATGGTTCGAGCCCAGGTTGAGAATATAAGGTATATAATATATATATGTACTGTACGTGTATTTATATGGTCATATGCACATATGTATGTAAATATACGTACATATGAGCGAGAACATATTGCTCACTATCGCAACTTCTGATTATAAATCTATGCATAAGCATTATCTATTATTAAGTGTTCGCGTATCTTCATCCATGTATTTCCACCCTTAACAATAGAACGCCCAGCTCTTCCATATTTCGCCTTCTGTCACACACACACACACACACACACACACACACACACACACACACACACACCTACACTACCGAGGATTAACCTCCCATTGTAGTACCTGCACCCTCTTTACCCTGACCATACCAAAACAGTTTCTGTATGTATGTATGTTTGTGTGCATACGTGAGCGTTTGTGTATACGGACATGTGCACACTTACTGCATGTTCTTATGTTCCTATATATGTATGTATATGTATGTGCGCACGTACGTGTATATACGTATGTTCTGTATATGAGTAAGTAAATAAATGTGTATATGTACTGTATATCACTTACTCTCATGGTTATTTTATGATAATTTGTATTCTGCACATGCATCATTATTGTATTTATTTATATTGTTTGTAAACTAAGCTTACCATCCTCATATCTGTACATCTCATGTTCATCCACTAAATTGTAAAATGTGTATTTTCAGCTCATGAGGCTGCCATTCTTTAATAAACCGTTTATTATTATTATTATTATTATTATTACACACACCACACACACACACTTACACATTCTACACTTAACGATATGAGCGTACAAATAAGCCCCATATACACTTAGTGTAGTAAAATGGATAAGCCCACAAATGTACACACATTGATATGCATTTAGGATTTGATTTGTACATAGACTTCACGCGCACACACACACACACTCACACACTCTCACGCACACACACACACACACACACACTCACGCACACACGCACACACACACACACTCTCACGCACACACACACATCACATTCACATTCACAAAAAGAAACAAACATGTTATTTACATACACACACGCTAACCTTGAACTTACCCACCCCAGCACGCACACCCCCAGCACGCACACACCACAAACCAAACAATATAACCCCTATGCATGCAAGTTACTAACGACCGATATGTTACCCGATGTGTATAGAACCATACATGTTACTTATTGCACATATCAGTGTAACAAAATCCACACACCGGGCTATGAAACAGTTGGGAGTGTCAGTCACAAAAACAAAAACAACAACAACACAAGGCTAGAAATACAGGGCGATTATTTTGGGGGTATCCGTACTGGGCTATATTGAAGGATGAATTGGGCTATATTGAAAGGTAAATTGGGCGATATTTGGGCCACAGTTGGACGATATTTGGACAGCAACCGACAGTAGTTGGGCGATATTTGGGTAGCAGTTGGGTGATATTTGAGCAGTAGGTGGGTGATATTTCGGCATTAGTTGGGCGATATTTAGGTAAAAGTTGGGCGATATTTGGGCAGCAGTTGGGCGATATTTGGGCAGCAGTTGGGCGATATTTGGGTAGCAGTTGGGCGATATTTAGCTTGCAGTTGGGCAGCAGTTGAGCGATATTTGGGCAGCTGCTGGGCTATATTTGGAACTTGTGCTGAACGAACGAGGGTAAATACTGAGCCTCTAAAATAAAGTCCCGTGGCTGAGGGAAAATGGGAGAGAAACAAAAATAGAGCCAGTTTTATCCCCCCATAACGGCATTGGACGAGAGTTTACGGTCTGTTGTAAAATGTGATATATACCGTACATGGACTGAAGCTTTTGTAGCATATCGAAACAGGGCGTACCATATTGTACAGTGGCGCTAATAAGTCATGTCTCACCTGTCATTGAGTTTGGCTCGCTCTGTACTGTATTAATGCCTGTCAGATGTTGAATAAAGTGGGTAAGTGTATAAACAAGCTTGTATATCTCACACGAAATGAAGAAATCCTGTTAAGATATTGCTGCTACCAATTATAGAATAAAATATACTTGGTGCCGAGACATCACTTATTAGGCCGACTGTACACTCGGATACCATAATAGTCTCTAGCCCACTCATATGAATTCGTGGAACCCCTATGTTTTTCTTCGTGCAATTATAACTATCAGGATATATTTTTGGTCAGGACTTGCTTATCAATAAATAGTATATATAAATTTTGTAGTTGATGCATAGACAATATTATTCATAAATTCGTGTCTACAGATATACTTCCTTAATTATAAATAGGTGAAGTTCACGAATATTTATAGGTGGGCTAGAGACTATGGTATCCGAGTGTACAGTTGCCCAAGCTTCCAACTTATACAGGATGAGATTTATTTGTGAAAGCAGATAGTTAATAACCTTAGAGGGGAGAGAGAGAGAGAGAGACTGAAAGAAAGAAAGAAAGAAAGAAAGAAAGAAAGAAAGAAAGAGAGAGAGAGAGAGAGAGAGAGAGAGAGAGAGAGAAAGAGAGAGAGAGAGAGAGAGAGAGCCTTGCAGTGTTAAGATAGGAAAATACGTAGTAAAAACAGATTGCAGAAAAATTTCCCCTTCCCTGTTGCTTTAATGTGTTTTGTGTGTGTGTGTATTGTGATGCTGGTATGTGTATGTGTTAATGTGTGTTCTGAGTTTCTTTATAACGTTGCATCATCATAATATTGTGCACTAATGCATATCATATTAAATGTTTACGATATGCCTAGTTGGATGTCAAGGATATTATATGTGTGGCGATATTTTTTATATCATGCATAGTATTATTGTATTATCATCATTATTATTACTACTATTTCTGAGTGTGTGTGTATGTGTGTGTCATAGAGTACACAGAAAATCAAGCAACAACAGTTCTAACGACACCTCTAGGTTGCTTGTCCTCCAAAACACTGATGATCAAGTGTCCAAACAGTGGTTTAGAGTGGGTAAGGGAAAATTGGAAAGGGAACTACTGCCCTGGAACTAATGTCCGTGGCAGGATTAGGAGATTTTAGTAGGGGAGAGTTGGGATAGTACCATAACACCGTTATAAGTGATCTTTCGTGTATCTGGGAAAAATAGAGTAACATCTTAGTAATCTATAAATGCAATAATCCTTGATGAATCTGAAGGGGAAAACATAAAGTTATTCATTTACAAACGCAGTCAGTCGCGGGTTTGAGGCAAAATGTTTGTCTAGGCGAAGTATAAAAGAATCAACGGTGCTGCAGTCTATAATCTACAATGTCTCGGGGAAGCCCAATCCACAAGTTGACAAACTCGATTGAAGAAGAAATTCTTAAGACTCGTTTGAGTTAAAAGATTTACCAATCATTTTGCAACCGTTTCCCGCGTGTTATTAGATTGGTCGATAGTAAAGTACTTACTACAGTTCATATTGTCGATGCCTTTGATGATTTTGAACACTTGAATTAATTCGCCTCTAAATCTGCGCTAGGTTAAAGGAAATAGATTTAATTATCTAAGACGCTCGTCGTATGGATTGTTCTTTAGGCTAGGTATATATTTGGTAACTCTACGTTGAAATCGTTCTAGCTTGTCTATATCTTTTTGATAGTAAGGGCATCAGGATTGAGCGCAATATTCCAGAGGAGGGCAGACTAAGGAATTGTAAAGAATTAGGATTACATCTTTGGATTTATGCTCAAATTACCTGCCTATAAAGCCAATTAATTTGTTTGCCTTCTTAAGTTTCTCGATATTGTTACTCCCAAATAAGTTTCTCTGTCTACACTCTTAAGCTGGGTGCAAGAGAGAGAGAGAGAGAGATATGTACCAAACTCTCTCTCTCTCTCTCTCCCTCTCTCTTTCTTAACCCAGAGAATGCCAGATAATTATTAGTTTGAGAGTAATTATGCCAGTGGAACCTTTTAAACTCTCACTTCTTTTTACCCAATATTTTAATTAGTAAGTTAATGATGGTTAGAGAGTGGAAGCCGTATCCTCTTTAGCAATTATTGGTGATTATGTCATTGTATAGATATTGTCACTCTTGTTCCTGTCTCTCTCTCTCTCCCTCTCTCTCTCAACCCAGGGAAAGCCAGATAATTTTTTTTTTTTCTATATTCCAACTACTCCCTCTCGGGCATAGGCTGAGAGCCTGTACATTCCACCACTCAACACGGTGAAGCCCGTGAGGTCTTGTTCCAGTCTGGGGAGTGAGACATGCGAAGCATCCATCATGGCTCAAAGCAGCTCCATCTCTGAAGCGGCTGGTTGCTTCGCTCAAGTGCTTCACCGTCTCACCCTCCAGACTCAGACCCTCACTCTCAGAACGCCACCTATTGAGCAGTGAACTCACTAGGCATTGTCCCCCTGTAACATATTTTGAATATGGGAATATTCATACAGTGTTATTTAATCAGGGAACAATGAGGGAATTTTTTTGGCATTTCGGTGGGCTTTGTGGTAATGCACTGATACTAGGTACAGCACAAATTCAATCCCAATAATATCTTCCCATTGACATATCGGGATTTGAACCCGGGTCCATTGGATTACCAACCCCGTGGCATGACCACTCCACCACACCTCCCCTAATAAAATAATTAGAGTAAATAATATTATGGCAGTGAAACCATTTAAATTCTCACTTCTTTTTCCCCAATATGAAGAGGCTTGGAGAATTATTATTTTATTGCATAGATTTCTCTCTCTCTCTCTCTCTCTCTCTCTCTCTCTCTCTCTCTCTCTCTCTCTATGTATCTCTCTTTCTCTCTCTCTCTCTCTCTCTCTCTCTCTCTCTCACACTCACACACATGCACACAGACACACACACACAGACACACACACACACACACACAAGAGAAGCGAAATATTATCTTGAAAGGGTTGGGTCATTATTTGCGTCCTAGAATGTACGAGCTGCCCCATCTTGGTCGCAATAAAAACTTCCAACCCACGTATTGGCATACATTCTGACCCACTCTTAAGGGGGAATGGGCGTACTTTTTGTTTTGCTAATATAGATATATATATATATATATATATATATATATATATATATATATATATATATATATATACTGTATATATATATATATATAATATATATATATATAATATATATATATATGTTTTTAGTTCCTACCTAGACCTCCATCAAGCTTAAATAAAAACACCCCCTAAGACCCCCATTCAAGATAAATTTGTACATTTTTTTATAGAAAAATTTCCCGGTCGAAGACCATTTCCTCATAAATTACAGGCTCGCTATCGCTCGCCAGGAAAAAAATCGACACCTAAATGACACGAAAAATTTAAATATTGACAAAGAAATGGGACGAAAGGTTTTAAAATCGCCAAAATACTGACCCGAACATCATCAAATCTGAAAACTAATGAGTAACATGAGGGAGAAGGGGGTCCAGAAAAACGGTCTGCCTCCCCTTAATTCTGTGGAAGGTTGGGAGAGGGTGAATTCCTTTGCTTGTCTAAAGCCGGTATCACAAGAGAACTTTTTCCCTCAACATTTATCCTCAACACTGGTCTGGCAGCTTATGAGGTCAACATTTCAAATATTTCGGTTACCTAAATGCATCTACCATCAAATCTAGTTTCCGATACCAGTGCAAAATCCTCCAGAAATGTTGACTATCGAATATTGACTATAAAAGCTCTCGTGTGGTATCGGCTTTACGTTTGCACAAGGGACTGGAGCTCTCGAAAAGGGGTTCCAGGCTTGGCGCTATTTTTGACTTGCAGTGTGCTGGCTTAAGGGGAGGCAGACCGTTTGTTTGGTCTATTAATTCATATATTTATATATTATTTTATTTTCCTCCCTAGACATCCATCAAGCTTAGAAAACACCCCCTAGACCCCCCTTCAAGATAAATTTGTAAATTTTTTGGAAGAAAATTGTCCCGGCCGTAGGCCGGTTCCTCTTAAAATTGCAGGCTCGCTATCGCTCGCCAGGAAATAATCGACACCTAAATGGCACGAAAGGTCTTGAAACTGACAACGAAATGGGGCGAACGGTCTTAAAATCCCCAAACTTATTGACCGAACGTCTTATAATCTAAAAACAAATGAGGCTAAACATGAGGGAGAAGGAGGTCCAGAAAAACGGTCTTCCTCCCCTTAATGATCCAGAAGAGATGATAGCCTCCGAAGTCCTATTTTTGGTGCTGCTTGAGTTTGAATGGGTTTTTTCATCTTCTTGCCTTAGTGCATTTTATTGTTCTTACGTTTCATTGTTTACTTTGTGTTTCTTAATAATTCACCCTGCCCACCTCTCTGTTATCGTAGGATGTGTGGGGCTAGTGTATTTACGATGTGTTTCTCTTTCTTTCTCTCTCTCTCTCTCTCTCTAACACACACACAGTTACATACACACTCACACACTCACTCACTCTCACACTCTTTCTCTCTCTCTCATCAACTCCAGGACCCCGCTCACAGAAAACGATTATCAACTTCCCCGTCTATTCATCAACCCTCATAATTTATTCATCGCTCATTTTTCAGTCCCGGGTATTAATTTTCCACACATCATCGCTCACTGCTTAAAGCGAGGTCATTTGGGGTGCTAGCCTTCTTCCATGCTAGATCTATCTATCTATATATCTATACTGTATATATACAGTATATATATATATATATATATATATATATAGAGAGAGAGAGAGAGAGAGAGAGAGAGAGAGAGATAGATAGATTGTTACTATATTTAGTTTTATACCGTATTATCATGAAAATCTGATTTAGATGTAAAATGTCGCGTGGTACCAGAACACAATACAATATGTCGTAAGTAGCCTACGTTACCGAGTTGAGATTGTGAAAATAAGAACACAAATATAGTACGCTTTGCTTGCCCGCGCACATTCTCCCTCTTTTCATTTCACTACACTAAATAAGCACACCTCACTTCTTTCCAATACCACCAAAAACTGTTTCAAATAGCAACTATTACTCATTTCACTTTGGGGGAGACACTTGTTACAGGTAACTTTGCATGTTGCCTCTTTCATACACATATGAAAAACAAATACTCTATCAACTTTGGGGGAGACACTTGTTATAGGTAGCCTTGTATTTTGTCTCCTCCATACATAAAAACAAAAACAAACAAAAAACAAATAGTAAAACAAAACAAAAATCCCGCCCCCAGCTGATTTTTGGGGTAACTGTAGTATTCATTGGGCCCCCCTCCCTGTCCGCTGGTATTTGGAACATTTGTTGACCCACATTCTTTCACCCTCCGGCTGCAGTAGAAAAAACGTTTGGTTGACATATGGCCCACTGTAACACTTACCAACAAAACTCGCTTGGCACTTCTTAAACCTATACTTTCGTTTTCTTCTTAGCTTTAACAGGAGAACAACTAAACACACACACACACATATATATATATATATATACACACACACACACACACACACACACACACACACAGTGGACATATTGTATAAATAAATAAATGGACGTTCGCTAATAGCACTTGTGTAACCTTGTATTTACCTAATTGTATTTTCCTAATTGTAGTATACAGGAGTTGAGCTTTTTAGGCTCGTATTGTCCCGCTTCCTGGGTTACAATTATCTAACTTTGCTGTGTGTGTGTGTGTGTGTGTGTGTGTGTGTGTGTGTGTGTGTGTGGATTGCGTACTTTCAGAACTCGTGAAAGGGAACCTATGTTAACCCTGTATAAGGCCTTGGTAATACCACTCTTGGAATACTGTTGCCAGTTATGGAATCCTTGGAAGTCACGAGAGAAACAAGCATTGGAAGGCATCCAGCGCTCCTTCACTAGTAAAATAGTGTCTGTGAGGGAGGAAGACTACTGGCTAAGACTTAAGTCTCTAAACTTGTATTCTCTAGAACGACGCCGAGAAAGCTACTTGATAATTTATACCGGGACAATTTTCAATCACTTAGCCCAAAACCTGCAGGGAGAGGAAGAAAAGGAGTTGAAAGAGATAAAAGAAAACCAACTACTGGGCCGTATGTCTATTATCAGGTCAATCAACTCAAGAGCACTGACAAGAGTTAAGACACTGAAAGAAAATGCCTTCGCTACACGGGTCCGAAGCTCTACAATTCACTGCCAAAAGAAATAAGAAACCAAAACTACCCAACCGTTGAAAAATTAAAAAAGGACTTGGATTATTTCCTTTCATCACTGCCAGACCAACCCATCCTACCCCAATACTACCTCCGTACTGCCAGCAACAGCATTCTTGACCAGCTGGCACATAGGAGGGTAGATGGGATGTACAGTGGCGGCGCCGCAACAGCGTGAACTACGGGGCGTTAACTGACAGCCCTCAACTACAACCACAGGAACCACCACAGGTGTGTATGTGTGTTGTTTGTGTGTGTGTGTGTGTGTTGTTTGTGTGTGTGTGTGTATGCGTGTGTGTGTGTGTGCGTGCGTGTTGTGTGTGTGTGTGTGTGTGTTGTTTGCCGGCCAGAAGCTTGAATAGGCCTGGGGCTTGGAGTGCTGGTTGAATGAGAGTGAGAGAGAGAGAGAGAGTGATAAGATAAGATACTACCAGAAGATGACATTGAATAAATATACCTGGGAAATGCGAGGCACCAGTCCAAATATATGAGACTGATGAGAATAATGGAGGAAGAAGGAAATATACAGTATATAATTATACAGTATATATATGGTGCTGGGCTGGTCTATCAGAGTGAGAGCTGAGCGATCTCTGCCATACCCATAGCTTACTCTGACTGTTCCTTTTACTTATATACCTTCTCGATCTCAAGTGACGGCGTCTTTTCCGTGGATCGACCTCCCTACTGCCAACCTAAAAGTTGGCAGATTGGGAGCCAAAACGTCACATTTTTCCCTTGCCCCTCAACTTTCCCTTCATAATTGCTGAGGGGCACAGGGCCTTGGGTGGGGCTTCGGTTTCCCGGGCGTTTCTGCGCCCTCTTCAGCTCCCTGCCTTAGAGTGGCTTCGGTCACCTGGGGTTTGTTAGTGGTAAGCAGGGAGGGTTTTGTGGGGGCGCTCTATGGCCTTGGCCTTGCTCGGGACCTTGGGGCTGTTCGGCCAGGCAGCCTGGGGAACAAAAACAATAACAACAACAGTATATATATAATTATATATATATATATATATATATATATATACCAGGAAGAGGAATAACTCCATCCGTATTTACGAATTTTCGGCTAGGACAAGAGGGCAGGTGCATGTACAGTTGCTCAAATAACTTTGTTGCTCTTAGTGATTATATGCATATAAGTATAATGAGCATTATATAAGTGCAAGTGTAATTTCTAATGCAGTGGTTAACTTATCTGATTAGTCAATTGATAATTAAATGAAACCACACTCGCAATTCATTCATACTATTTTACTTTTATGCATAAGATCACGACGAGGAACATAACTTACGTGTTTTTGTTTTCTTTCTATGTGGATGGGGGAGACAAAAGGCAAAACTGCCTGTGATGAGTGCCTCCCACAGAGTTAAAAGAGTGACAGGGCCAAAATCAATGAACGTTCGAGCCAAAATGTCTGGACACACAGAGTTTGAAACAATTTAAGTCATAGGATGAGGGAAAGAGTTCCAGAGCTCAGCTGTTGAATAGAAGGAATATTGGGAGTAAGGTTTTACTCTTGAGTTGGAAAGTTGTACAGAGTAGGGGTGGGATTGTGTTGCAAGACGGGTACTACATACTCTACGTAGAGGAGGTGGTATGCACTGAAAGAGCTCTGAGGAGGCTGAACCTTCATTTAGCCCAGACGAAGGCTGAACCTTACACCCCCCATTCACCCTGTATAAGAGATTTTGTTTCTGCCATTATACCATCTTAATACCAATGGAAATACTAAGACTCGCTGAAAAATTAATCTCTCTATGTGCGTGCGCGCGCGCATGCGAATTTCATCGCATTATATGAAAAATAATTCTAAACATTGAAAATTGTTCAAATTTCCCGCAATATTTTTATGGCGTATCCTACAAGCATCCCCTACAACGTAGCGTTCTTGCCCCTCTGATATTTTCCAAGATTCGACCTTTTCCATGTCGAATATTGCGCCACAAAAAAAAATATATATATTATATATTTTTTTCAGCACCTTCTATGATTCAATATGGGAAAGCGAGAACGCTACGTTGTAGGGGATGCTTGTAGGATACGCCATAAAAAAATTGCGGGAAATTTGAACAATTTTCAATGTTTAGAATTATTTTTCATATAATGCAAGCGCACACAGAGAGATGAATTTTTCAGCGAGTCTTAGTATTTCCATTGGTATGAAGATGGTATAATACCAGAAACAAGATCTCTTATACAGGGTGAATTGGGGGTGTAAGGTTCAGCCTCCCCTTATAGTAGCGATAGAATAGCGAGAAAGACGCAACATTGCGGCGAAGAGAGAGAGAGAGATTGCAGATAGTCGGTGAGTGGACGAGAGTTAATGATACGAAAGGCTTTCCTTTCAACTTTGTCTAGAAGTACTGTGTGAGAGGATCCTCCCCACACATGTGAACAATACTCAATACAAGGACGCACTGTGTCCCTGTACAGAACAAGAAGCTGTGCAGGGGTAAAGGGGCAACAGTATCGGTACATACCAATCCTAAGCTCATAAATGATGATAACGTGGTAACGAAATTAGCGGATCTGTTCATTTAGTTACAATATTATCATTCCTACTAAATTACAGGCTCGCTATAGCTCGCTAGGCAAATATGGCACGACAAACTTTGGTATTGACAAATAAATTGGGCGAAAGGAATAAACATCGCTAAACTATTCGGCGAACTTCTTATATTTTCATAACTAATGGGGATAAACATGAGGGAGAAGGGGGTCTAGAAAAAACCCAATACCTCCCCCTTAAAGTTTAGGGATGTATGTAACAATAATAATAATAATAATAATAATAATAAAAAACGGTTTATTAAAGAATGGCAGCCTCATGAGCAGAAAATACACATTTTACAATTTAGTGGATGAACATGAGATGTACAGATATGAATATGGTAAGCTCAGTTTACAATGTGTGAGTATAATATACTTTACATTAAAAAAAAAAATTAATACAATAATTATGCTAGTGTAAAATACAAATTATCATAAATTAACCATGAGAGTAAGTGATTTACAGTGCATATACAGTACACATTTATTTTACTTATATATATACAGAACATACATATACTGTATACACATACGTACACACATACATACGCATATATATACATACATATATAAGAACATAAGAACATGCAGTAAGTGTGCACATGCCCGTATACATAAACGCTCACGTATGCAAACAAACATACATTTATACAAAAACTGTTCTGCTAGGGTCAGGTGAGGCTAATAATGGGAGTTAAATCCTTGGGAGAGATTAAATGAGGGAATTGGAAAAGGGTTGATGGGGCAACGGACTGCAGGTCAGGTAAAGCCAATTAGAATGGAATGTCAAACGTCGGAAGTGATCAAATGAGGAGTTTGAAAAGGGTAAAGGCGAAACGGCCTACGGGTCCGTACAGGTAGGGTCAGGTAAAGCCTACTACAATGGAAGGTAATCCTCGGTAGAGAACAAAAGAAGGATATAAAATAAGTAGAGACAGCTTGGGGGAATTATAGTATATGGGACATTCTTTAGTGTAGGTGTGTGTGTGTGTGTGTGTGTGTGTGTGTGTGTGTGTGTGTGTGTGTGTGTGTGTGTGTGTGTGTTTGTGTGTGTGTGTGTGATAGAATACTCTCAGCCGGGCTCGAGCCTCGAACCACAAACAGTATACACTATAGACACATACATATATAGATAATTAACACATACATACATACACATATATGCACACATACTGTACATACACATATACTGTACATACATCAATGCACATATACATATATACACATATACATAAACAAACTCAAGCAAATACATACATATATTCTAATATACACACGCACACACACATATGCATACATTATTAAAGGTGGGCGCGTATGTATGGTGTGACAGGCCGTCATTACACATTATTAATAATATTTACAATGGTTGGGATAGGACTATTTTTGTATCTGTCAGTTCTTGCCCTTATTGGTTGGAGTGTGTTGAAGTGACGAGCTGCACGTGTTGGTCTAGGGGCGTCTGGTGGAAGTAAGTTTCTGTGTCGTGGGTGAACAAGCAGCTTAGATGCAAACTGCTTGAGTGTGTTGTAGTGGTGGGTTGAAAGTGCAGGTATGCTAAGGGTGGTGAGAGCTTCCTCGTACCCTGGGTATGTGCCACACAGGATGATCCTGCATGCCTTCCTCTGCACTCTCTCCAATTGACGTTGTTGTGTCAGGGTTAGAGAGGAGGACCAGGCGGGAGAGGCGTAGGTAAGCTTAGGGAGTATGAAGATGTTATATATACTCTTCAGCTCATTCTCCGGCGCCCCCAGGGATCTCAGCCGCCTTAGGATAAACAACTTGTATGTGGCTGTCCTGACTGTGGTAGACACATGTTTCTTCCAGTTCAGCTTGTTGTCCACAGTGATTCCGAGGAGTTTGGTGGACTCAACAAGCTGAAGGGGATGAGGACCAATTGTGACAGTGGGTGGAGGAAGGTCGGTAACAGAGGTGTTGATGTGCATGACCACTGTCTTGTCATGATTGATGGTCACATGATTGTCTGTGGTCCAGGCTGGAAGATGGTCGAGGATGTCTTGTAGGGGGTCATAGTTAGGGGAGGTGTAATAGACAGTAATGCTGACTGTTGAGTCGTCCACGTACTTCCAGTGGAATGGAGTGTCTTTTAGGGCATCATTGATGAAGATGAGGAACAATAGAGGCCCCATCTTTGTGCCTTGTGGGACTCCACATGTGATGTCTAGGAAGGTGGAGATGAAGCCTTGATATCGCACTGCTTGCCGTCTGTCACTAAGGAAGTCGGTCAACCACGCAACCAGGGTAGGATGTAGCCCCAACTTTATGGCCTTGTTGATGATGATGGTGTGGTCAACAAGGTCAAATGCTTTCCTAAAGTCAATAAAGGCAAGAGCGAGGGAAGTCTTTCTCTTCTCAAGATTTGTATAAATATAATCTAGGAAGCTAATAATTTTACGTTGCCAAACTGTCGGGGATCTATTAAGTGACGGATTTGTGAGTAAGCCCAGGTGAATACAAAGTCCTCACAGATTAGACTAGGGATGGGCGTTATGGCAACTGGTCTGAGTTCATTAAGAGAATGTGGGGAGGGGGTTTTGGGAATTGGAGTGACGTATGAAGTTTTCCAGTCTGCAGGGCATTTACTTTGCCTTAAGGAGGCATTAATTATCGAGCAAAGGGGGGTGGCAAATTCAACCGAAAATTGTTTGTATATTTTCATGGGTAGGTCTACTGGGGTTGTTGATCTGTTTTATTTGAAACTGGAAAGCTTTTTGGCCACTTCATATTCTTGAACAGTTGCTGGGGGGGAAGGGGATGGGAGGAAGGCAGGGAGGTTGGTGCGGTCTAGTTTGGGGAGGGTCTGGCATATGGTAGAGAAGTGATTATTTATCAGTTCAGGTGTATCTTCACGATGGTCATGGGAAACACAGGGGATCGAAGGAGTCCCACTACTTAAGCCACAAAGATTCTTGATTTTAGAATACCACTGACTGATATTGGTTTGTTTTAAATGATGAATCTTAGTAGGGTAGTAGGACTTCTTTTCCCAACGGATCTCCCTTATCACAATGTTGCGTAGGTCCTTGTAGCGATTGTTGTCCGTGTAGAAGGCCTTATTCCGATTCTGCATCAGTCTCTTGATCCGAGGAGTAATCCATGGGACGTCAGAGGGGTGCATTTTGGTCCTCTTGGTGGGGAAGAAGTGGTGGTAGATACGAAGTTGTCCCATTTGGCATTGACATCTTCTTCAGTGAGAACCTCCGTCCACGGGTAATGAACCAACCACTGCCCGAACCCCCGCATTGCAGAGTCTGGCGTTGGTCGGTAGGTCCGGATGACGGGGGTCTATTGATGGGAGGTGGTAGGGGCAGGTGACCAGAACACAGAGAGATGAGTACTGTATCCCACAGGAGGTAAAGGTTCAGGTGGGAGGTACTGCTCATCCATGTCCGTCAAGATAAGGTCAAGAGTGTTGTGGTTGTGGGTGGGGAAGTCAACAATTTATGAAAGATGCAGCTGTTCTTGAATCTCACTGGTGTCTAGTTCATTCAAATCCCCACAAACCACCAACTTGGCTGATGGAAATTGGAGTTTGAGATCATCACATGTATCGATGATGTGGTTGATTAGTGCGGGGCCGGTGGGTGAGCGTGGTGGGTGGTAGATCACACCGTAGATAATGGAGGCAGTGTGATGAGGGTGGGAGGGGGGATTAAGTCTCACCCAGAGTGCTTCGATTCCCTCCGGGACCTCAATATCCAGGCGAGATGCACACAGCTGTTTCCGGGCGAAAATAGCTACTCCTCCCCCCCTCCTCTCTCTCCGACGTTGGTGAATGAGGTCGTAGTCTTGTATCACGCATATTTCTGGGGTGATTTGCCATGCTTCAGTAACTGCTACAATATCAGCACTAATTTGTTTAACTGTCACAATAAGTTCGTCGAGTTTATTGCACAAAGAGGTGACATTGGACAGTAGCAACGATGGGAGGTTATACCAAATACAGGAACCTCAAAATGTGCGTATGGTTTCTTTACTGTCACTTTTTTAGGTCCTTGTTTGCGTGTTTTTATGATAGGAATTCGCTTGGGGACATTCCTACCTCCTCTCCTGAGGTAGGAGGTAGGAGACTGTGTGTGTGTGTGTTCTATCTTCAAGCAATTTTGTATATCGTCACCTTCTCTCTCTCTATCTCTCTCTCAGCCCCTTCATTAATTTCTTGCTCAGCTCTTCATCCTGCTAATGTACGGTATACCCCCTCTCACTCTCCTACTCTCCTTGTCTTTCCTTCATATTCCCTTCTCTCCATTTCCTCTCCCTCTCTCCTTCCTATTCCCTCTCCCTCTCCCCTTCCTTACTATCCCTTTTTTCTCCCCCCTTCCTTCCTATCCCCCTCTCTCCCCCCTTCTTATCCCTATCTCCCTCTCCAACTCTCCTTCCTATTCCCGCTCTCTCTCCCACTCTCACTCTTTCCTTCCTATCCTGTTTCCCTTCCCCTATCCCACTCTCTTTCTTATCCCCTCTCCTCCTCCTATCCCCTCTCTTCCCTCCTCCCTTTTCCCACCTTCCTATACCATCTCACTCTTCCCTCTATTTCCTTCCTATGCCCTCTCCCTTCCCATCCCTCTCTCCTCTTCCTCTCCCACTTCCCTCTCTCCACCCTTCCTATCCACTCTCCCTCCCTCTCCTTCCTTTTCCCTCTCTTCGCTCCTTCTCCATCTCCACTTCCCTTTCCTGTCAATGTTCTTCTCTTTTTTTCTGTGTATGAAGGAGACAAAATGCAAAGCTACCTGTAACAAGTGTCTCTCCCAAAGTGGAAAGAGTGTTAGGGAGCCCAATTCAAGGTACGTTAGAGTCAACATGTATGGACACACGGAGCTTGAATCAGTTGTAGTCATAAGATAAGGGAAAGACAGATTGAAGGACAGTTCCCGAGTTTACCCATACTTTTTGAGTAGAAGAAAGACGGAGAAAATCGGTTCACTCTTGGGTTAGAGAGTTGGTTAGCTGTCCGACTCCCTCTCCCCCCTTGCGTCTGTATTTAGGTGTACCATCGTAGTCCTTATCACATCTTCATACAACGTCCTTTTTCTCACTTATTCTTTATGAAATCATTGTAATTACTATGATATTCGGGTTTTCTTACAAGTGTGTGTATCTGTTGATTTTAGATTTGCCTAATGATGGAGTAAGTGTCTCTGAAACGTAACAATAAATATAGACAAAATGAACGTGTTCATTTGTTTTTGGTGTTCCTCTTAATTATTCATCTACTCTTCCCACGGACAAGATCAATCGCTGATATATATACTGTATATATATATATATATATATATATATATATATATATATATATATATATATATATATATATATATATATATATACCGTATATGCCAGTGAGCTAAATTATCAAGGCTTATGAATTCCAGCGGCACTTTAGATTGTACTGTATATAACATTCCCTGTGCTATTTCCTGCTCTTACTGTTGGCATGTCTCGCTTTGACTAGGGACTCTCTGTCTGTCTTGTCTGTTTGCCTGTATGTCTGTCTATATTGTCTGTCTGCCTATATTTTACTCTCACACATAGTATCTCTCTCTCTATCTCACACACACACACACTCACACTCTCTCACTCTATGTGTTTCTCTGGCTGTCTGATTGTCTCTCTCTCTGTCTGTCTGCCTGTCTATCTATCTCACACACTCTCACTGCAACATCCCACACCGCCGTTCTCTTAAATAATAATGTTCCATTGAGACCCAGCACTCCATGTAGACATTACCGCCCCAATGGTCTTGTGTGTGTGTGTGTGTGTGTGTGTGAGAGAGAGAGAGAGAGAGAGAGAGAGAGTGTGTGTGTGTGTTTGTATGTGTGTGTATGTTTATGTATGTGTGTGTGTGTGTTTCAGGTAACGTAGCTGTGTTTAAATCTGTATGTCTGTGATTATGTTCGTTCGTTTCTATCATTGATATTATTTGTGTGTTATAATTATATAAATATATATATATATATACTCTATGTATGTGGGCGTGTTAGTGTATCAGACCTTACTCTCACTCACTCACTCTCTCTATCTATCTCTCTATCTCTCTATCTATCTATCTATCTATCTAATCTCTCTCTCTCTCTCTCTCTCTCTCTCTCTCTCTCTCTCTCTTTCGTGTCAACCCCCAGTTTTTGTTTAGTTTCTGGTATAAGTTAGGTGGTGCTTTAAGAACATAGGTAGAGAGCTTATGTTGCGTTCTCCCAGGCCTTCGAGGTATATTTTTATTCTGACGTTGGGTATTGACCAATAGAAAAACAATATATAATAATAAAGTAGGTGTGCAGTTTTCGAATTACCGCCCCCCCCAAAAAAAATACAAAAAAAAACTGCATACGTAACTCTGCGACCTATAATTCTGCAAGTAGTATTGAATCTCTTAGGTAAAATAGGTTTATATACAGTATATACAGTATATATATATATATATATATATATATATACTGTATAAATATATATATATAATATATATAAGAAAGAAATAGTGACCATAATCTGTGACCTTTACCATTCACCTTGACCTTTGAATAACAAAGAAAACAAAATGGACAATCGTTGCATTGACCAACCAAATTTGCCAGCAAAATTTGGTGACGATACGTAACCCGTTCAGTACAGTTCTGTCGGTTTCATTTCATACTGGATACTAAGACGATTTGATTAATTTATGAAGGGCTAAAATAAAAGTAGCAGGCTTTCAACTATCTTAACCCAGTTTACTACCACAGATCCTTCATAAGCTCCACAAAATCGTTTAATTATAGCTAGAATACAATGAAAAAGACGTCACCGGTACACAACGGGTTAAACAGTCTAGGAAGAGTTTAACCCTTAATTAGCGGCGAGCAACATAAGTCGAGTTAAAAAAAGCTGGACTATGTGGCGGCGCTCGACATAGGTCGAGTGGCAATTTCAGCACGTAATGTGCTGAGAGAGAGACCGTGTGCAGGAGACTAGCGAGTGACTGCTCCAGACCACCGCGGCGAACCTACTGACACAAATCTCAGCTCCCTCCTCCCTCTCTCACTCGCTACATACTCAATTATGTACCGAAAGTACCGAATTACCTGCTTTTTGCACTCGCGTTGCACGGTTATTGCAAGAAAACTACCATCATACAAGGACGTTATGGTGTCATTCGAAAGCTCTGTTTATGCCCTTTCAGGGATAGGTACTTGTTTTACGTTCTGGGTCTTATTTAGGCATGAAATGATGTAAACAGCCCTATTTTGGCTAAAAACACCCCGCTGTGCGGTACATATAAATAAACCGCATAGGCCGCTCGTAAGGTGTTAAAGACAATTATCAACACTCTTCTTTTGTTCTTTTACCTTGACCTTTAACCATAAGTATTATAATATATATAAATATATATGCTTGAATTATATGTGATTTAAGTAAAATGCAACTAACAGTCGTCAGCTTATCGAAAACAAAAAATTATGTTGAAGGTTAACTTATGACCTTGGCCTGTGACCTTGACCTTTATGTAGAATTATATTTTTGTTTGCTTTGATGTAACTAGAATATCAAATAAGTGTGTCAAATTGCATTATAGATCATCAGTTAGTTTCAGAGGTATTAAAGGAATAGTTGATCTTGACCTTTTACATTCATCTTGACCTTCATGATGTCTGAAAATTTAACATTTTAATTTTCCCTTAATGCACAACTGTCTCAACGAATGTTGTGATGTTTAAATGAATAGTAAAGAAATTAGCATATTGACTTTATATATGACGTTGACCTGTGAACTTGACCTATCAAATGGAATTATGCTTGTTCTTGTATGACCTTGCTCTAGGAATTCCGAATATGCATGATATGCCTAATGAGAATCCTACATTAAATAAGAAATACTAGTAAATACCATATATCGACCTTTAACCTTGACCTTTGACCTTCGACATTAGAATTTCTTATCAAGGATTTAGTTAGCTTAATAGCAATGTGGATGGGGGGGTGCGGGGTTGGGGGGGGGTGCAGCGGGTGGGGATGTGGGTTTTGGGAGCGATGAGGGCAGTGGCGGGAGGTGGGGTGGTCAGTGTGGAGGTGGGGGGGTCCTTGCATGGCAGTGTGGTGGTCCCGACGCTGACTTGCAGAGGCGGGGCGTGGACGTTGGTTGGGGGAGTCGGGCCGGGAGTGGGAACGGTGGAGGTGAGTTGCTTGGGGGGGTGCGTGCTGGGTTGCGTGGCGGGATGGGCGAGCTTGTGAGGAGGTGGGAAGGAGGTGTGGTGTGGAGGTGGATGTGCTGGAAAGTGTGAAAAGGAACAACTTGAGATGGTTCGGCAATATGGAACGTATGGAAAGCGAGAGAATGACTAAGAGGGTGTACGAAATCGAGGTGGAGGGACGGAGAGGGAGAGGTAGACCGAATGAGAGGTGGAAGGATGGAGTGAGGAAGTACATGAACGAAGGCGGTGCTGGTTGGGGGGGTGTCGACTGACTGGGGACAGAGGTGCATGGAGGCGGTTCGTTCGTGGCCACACCTTCGGGGATCACGGCGTCAGGCAATAGATAGATAGATAGAACAGCAATGTTCGTATTAACTAGCATTATGAATATGGTGTAGCCTATGTTACGAACTGGCACTCGGGTACACAAGGGCTCTCAATCAGGACTCGAATACGGCTCGCTGCCACAACGGAAACACACGATCCCAACCCCTGAGTACTGCCAGCCGAACAAAAAACACCAATACCCTCCAGAGTTCAATCTGCTATAACGGGGTATACAAGAACTCGGTACTAGTGTTCAACAACAGACTAATAAAGAGACAGGAATTATCTAGTCTGGTCAACAATCAAACAATGAAATAAGAAACAACAACACCAAAGAATAGTGTTGGCCGAAGCCGAAGTAATCCACCCTTGACTAAGAACTTAAGAAGTCCTCCACCCTCTACTTCGGATCGGCACTATTAAGGTACGTTAATTAATAGTCCTTAAGCATCGAGCAAGGAATCTTCTGAAAAAAGTTAGATGCTTCTCGGATGCTCGTAAGAAGTACGTATCGGATTTTGAACAGTAATTCAATATGCAAAAACACTGGCAATTAAATACTATTAAAGGTTTAAATTGGCATAAGAATATTTAAAAGAATATGCAATAGTAAATGGCAAACATTAAAAAGAAGTACTCCGCAAATACAACGGCAATAGCCTACTCGGATTGTGCTCGTGGGCCACTAATCACTAAAGTAGCCAAGCTTGCAACACATGAAATCAATAGTGCATAAACAATATCATACATAAGGAAAGCTTCAATACTATTCTGTATCTACTAATCGAGTAAAGTCTAGCTGGGGTACTGTGGGCAAAAGGTAGCAGTGACTGAGCAAAAACGGCTCGTAGCCTAGCGAAGTCCTCACAACTGTTTAAAGTATTACGTTAAAACTAACAAGTGCACTTTGAGAAATCCAGATCCCTTGTATCTGGTTTTCTCCCGGCTCCTTGACAAAGTAAAAACAAACTGTTAATAAAATACAGGGTGGTTAGGCTCTTGCCCTCACGCACTGTAAATTATTAACTCAACACAGTCAGCCGCGAAGACAACCTAGGCTTCACTGAACCGAAACGAGTATGCAGGTTTATCGCTTAACCACTGCATCAAACAACAACTCGTAACACAGAAAAGCCTTACCCCTGTCTAGCATTACCTAGACCAGCAGAAAACAGGAATAATAATAATAACACACAGGGAAATGCATATACAAGTGCAACAAACATAAATCAATCCTATTATAAGTTAACCCTTCCAAAATAGGCTATCTAATAGGCAAGTATCTTGTGAGAACTCAAGCGATAATACGTTGGCTGACTAGCTCTGCACCAACGGGACCATGGAAGTTAAACAGGCAGGGAAAAGAGGAGATAAGAATGTAAGGTAGTAGAGAAAGTTCACATCAGTCAGAAGAATATATATATTTTTTTTTTCTATATGGAAAGGGGGAGACAAAAGGCAAGTTTGCCTGTAACTAGTTGTAAAAAAATGAGGATGAACAGAAATGTGAGAAGTCGCTCTGCCTAATGAGTTCTGATGAAAAAATGGCTAGACTTCCCTTTTTATACCCGGCCCTCTAGTGAGCCCAACGTGAACTACTAAGGACCGCCCACTGACAACCATTACGTAATTTCTCTCTCTCCTCTGGGATAGACAAAGGCTCCCCTAGTACTGAGGGGGGGGGGGGGGGGGTGCTAGTGAGTTAGGCCCACCTCCCGCCTGGCGCACCCACTGACCCTCAACTGTGGCTGTTTCTCCTCCCACATTACAAATAAGTTTTACACACAATACTTATAACTAATGATATAAAATAGAACTCGTTGACTCAGATGAAAACAAAATACATATTCATAATACTTATAGTACAACGGCTCACATGAACTAAGTTAGGAAACTCTACATAGACTACAGCCAAAGTTCCTGCCCTGACGATCCTAGCGAGAGTGGGGCATGACTAGGCGTTCTGTACAGCATGCTCACACTGGACATGCGTCACACCTCCCCCAAGATTTTACTTGCTCAACCCTGAGCTAAAATCTGACAAACACAGAACCCCATCAAGCCCCTCACACCCAGCGACCGCATGGCACTAAAACAAAGCTGAGTTTATCACCAAAACACATCTTATTATTAAAAAAAAAATCACATTTTATAACTCCTCCCAACAATAGCAAAAAGACACAATATCATGCTCCCAGAGCGAGCTTACAGCAGCTCAGCCGTTTGATAGTTCGTGGACTACTCAAACTCTATAGGCTATGACAAACTTATACGATTATCTATATCAAAAGAAAGAGTTTTTATATGATTTTTATATTTTAATATGTTTTTCCCGGCTGCACTATAAGGGCAGCCTATTTTCCTCCACTCAAACCCACACACCTGTGATAGCCTACGACTGATCATCCACCCATGATAAACAATCCGCGATCACATTGTCACATCCAGCAATATGACGGATGTCCAGGTTATACTCCTGCAACATCAAAGACCACCTGGTCAGTCTCATATTGCGATTGTGAAATTGATTCAGGAATCTCAAAGGGTGATGATCAGTGTAGATAACCACGACTGGGCCATAGGCTGGAACATACACCTCGAAGTGCCTGAGCGACAACACAATCGCCAGTAATTCCTTTTCTATTGTAGAATAGTTCTTTTGTGCAGCATTGAACTTCTTAGAAAAGAAACTTACTGGGTGTTCCACACCTTCATTGTCTGTCTGTAGCAAGACGGCACCAGCCCCTACACCACTAGCATCTGTTGCCAGCTGAAAAGGCCTGTTAAAGTCTGGGGCCCTGAGTATCGGGTGAGTACATAGCAAATGTTTCACCAAAGTGAAAGCCTTTTCACACTCAGGTGCCCACATAAACTTTTTGTCTTTAGATAACAAATCTGTGAGAGGTGCCAACACCGTTGAGTAACCTTTTATGAAGCGTCTGTAGTAGCCTATCATACCCAAGAATCTCATAATCTGCTTCTTGGTTGTTGGGTGCGGAAATTTATTGATAGCTTGTACCTTGTTCTGAGGAGGGCACACCTGTCCCCTTCCCACTACAAACCCAAGGTACTGCACAGTGGCTTTTACGAAGTCACACTTTGCCAAATTTACTACCAGACCTGCTTCACTAAGTTTCCGGAACAAGGTCTCAAGGTGCTCACAATGGCTCTCAAAGTCGTCATCATAAATGATTACATCGTCCAAATATACGGTGCAATTTGGAATGTCCTTTACAATTTCATTCATCAGGTTCTGAAACGTTGCTGGTGCATTCTTAAGTCCGTAAGGCATAACATTGCACCGGTAGGTACTCCCGTCCACAACAAAACCACATACCTCTTTAGCACGCTCGGACAAAGGTACTTGCCAGTAACCTTTTACTAAATCTACTTTAGACAAAAAACGAGCATTACCAATTTTGTCAACACTATCATCAACCCGAGGAAGAGGATATGGGTTAGTTGGAGTCAAACCGTTTAACCTACGGAAATCAATACAAAAGCGTACCTTGCCATCTGGCTTAGGCTGCAGTGTTACGGGGGAAGTCCACTTAACTGTGCCTTTCTCTATCAACCCTCTACCGAGCATATACTCCAACTCATCCCTCAGAGCTGGTAGTTTTATGGGGGGGCACACGGTACGGGATTGACTTAAAGGGTAGATGGTCCCCCACGTCAACATCATGCATAGCCTGAGTAGTGAGGCCTGGGTGTTCAGCAAATACAGTGGGGTATGAACCGAACAACTGACGGATAGCATCAAACTGTGGCTCAGGCAAATGAGCTATAGCCTCGTCAGCCCTAAGGCTCGAGTTCCCCGCCCACTGATCCGCTGAAACATGTTGATCCCAGCTATCCTCCTCTGAAGCTTGACTGTCCCCCTCTCCTTCTCCACCACGGCCGCAACAAGCCAACACAGGGACAGTGAGAGGCTCAGAGGGGCGCCTCACATACTCTTTAATAAGGTTCACGTGACATAACTGGTTCTTTTTCCTCCTGTCTGGAGTGGCAACAAGGTAATCTAAGTCTGAAATTTGTTCTACAATTTTATAAGGTCCAGTGTACTTCGCAGAGAGGGGGTTACCAACCAAAGGCAACAAAATTAATACCTCTTGTCCTACAGTGAACTCCCGGAGCCTCACTTTGCGATCATACCTGTCCTTCATCAAAGCTTGTGATTCTGTCAAATTTCTACCTGCCATCTCCAGACTCTTAAGCATGCGCTCACGGCTTTCAAGCACATACTTTAATAATGGACAAGGCTGCACAGTCCCCTCCCAAATTTCTTTCAGCATGTTAAGGGGGCCCCTGACACGGTGTCCAAAAATCAGCTCGTTTGGACTAAATCCCAGGCTCTCACCAGGTACCTCCCGAGCAGCAAACAGCACATAAGGCAATCCAAGATCCCAATCCATACCGTTGTCAGCACAATAACACCTGAGCATGCTTTTAAGTGTAGCATGCCACCGCTCAAGCACCCCTTGACTCTCAGGGTGATACGCTGACGATACTACTGCTCGTATCCCATGCTGTTGCATTGTTTACTTGAACATGTTGGAGGTGAAATTAGATCCCTGATCAGACTGAATCTCCTCCGGGTACCCGTACCTTGAGAAGTACCACAACAAGTTACTGACTACCGTCTTAGCCATTCCATTTTTCATAGGGTATGCATCGGGGTATCTAGTGGCAACATCCATTATGGTTAACAAAAATTTATTTCCAGCCTTAGTGGGAGGGAGTGGACCAACCATGTCAACAATAATTTTACTAAAGGGTGGCCCAATCACAGGAATAGGGTGTAACGGAGCCTTAGGAATAACTTGGTTCGGTTTCCCGACACGTTGACAAATATCACATGAGTTTATCCATGACTGCACATGAGACTTCATCCCCGGCCACCAAAACAATTTCCCCAAAGCCGCCACCGTTTTTCTCACCCCTAGATGTCCTGCCAGTGGTATGTCATGTGCCAACCTCAGTAGGCTATCCCTGCACTCCCGTGGCACCACCAACTGGTCCACTACTCCGGACCCCTTTTGCCAACTACGTTTAGGGTCTTGAAAACACCTATAGAGGATGCCTTTTAAATAAAAAAAATCTCCTGGCTGTGCATCGCCGTCCTCGTCGAGCTCTACAGCTCCATTAGCACACGTTTGGAGCTCAGGGCCCTCTAGTTGCAACCGACGTATATCTGAGGGTGCCAAGCGATCTAACTGCTCCCGGAGCAATGCATGACCTTCCCCGATACTGGGCTGCTCCCTCTGTCTCTCTCGTTGTACATAACGTTGCTGTCGTGGAGACTCGTCATGCCCAGCCTCATCACTCTCGATGACAGGCCCAGGGGCTACTCCAGAATTAAGTAATGGTGCTAATACTGAATCACCCAGGAGAGCCGCCGAGTCAAAACTCTTAAAACCAACTCCAGCTTTAGCCTCCTCCTGTTGATCGTTCCTCCGCTGGTCTGAAGACGGAGGACTAGGCTGTGGCACTTTAGCTGCCCGAGCTCGGGTGACAACACATGCCATGGGTTGTGTCTGGCACTGCTCGACCCACTCTTGCTCTTCCCTACTCACGTCGGCCGGCCTCTCGGCAACGACTAAGGGTAGAACCTCAGAAGCGGGCATTGCAAAGTCGTTGCCGAGAAGGTCGACGCCCTCCACTGGCAGTTTCTCCACAATCCCGACATCCAATTCACGTGCCACACCATCCACCTCCAACTCCAACCGCACCAGCGGGTATGACCGAGTTGCATTAATACCCTGCACCACTACCACCCGAGCCGCGTTTATAGGGTAGCCAGTCAAGTTTTTCATCAGAGTCTGGGAAGCACCTGTATCACGCAAGACTTCTACTCCATGCTTGCGCCCCGCCCACATCACGCAACCCCGCCCTCTATGGTCGCAAAAAACATCCTGAGCAGGGTTCGAGCCTCCCAGGTGCTTCTGCATTGGCTGTGCCTCAGCCTCTGACGAACTGCCCCGGGCAAACTCAGATGACTTCGGAGACACACCAATATTGCAGGCCAAAGACACAGCTGCTGTAGGTGGTTTGCTAGGACAGACTCTTGCAAAGTGCCCCTTTTTATGACAATGATAACACTCCAACTCCCCTTTGGGCTTCCCTTGGTACTGGAAAGGGCCCGGCCCCTTCTTAAATGGGACGGTGCTAGTCTTGTGGTCAGTCTTGGTATCATGGCTCTTGTACTTGTTTGCATAAGGTATATCACTAACTCGGGGGGGTGGGGCATCACGCCCCTTGTTACCTGCCTCACTACGCTGGGCAGACCCGCACCCACGAATTAGTGATAGCCGGAGGTCAGCCATCTCAGCTGCCTCCTGTAGAGTTTTTGGGTTCTTTTCTTTAATAGTTAAATCATTTCTGCACCAGTACACTTATAAAACTGCTCGAGCAGAAACAGCTCAGTCAACTGTTCTGCCGTCTCAGCTTTCTCAGAACGTGTCCAGTTTTTAAGTGCATCTTTTAAGTCCCGGGCATGTTCAAGAAAGGTCGCCTCCCTAGTCTTTGTAACACCCCGAAACTTCAATCGATATGTTTCCGGTTGCAACTCGTATGCCCGTAGGACAGCTCTCTTCAATTCTGGGTAGTCAATGCAAGACTCTAAAGGCAGTGCATCATAAGCCTTCAGACCCTTACCCGTAAGTCTTGAGGAGACTAGAGCTGCCCACTTCTCTTCAGGCCAATTATGCTCCCTACACTTCTTCTCAAAACGATTAAAACATTCTGTGACTTCAGTTTCACTAAATACCGGCACCAATTTGACTAATTGGGCCAAGGACTGTTCTCTTACTTGGCCTTCACGGCCCATCCGAGTCCCTGTCGACTCTGCACGAGACTTATCTAAATCTATTTTAGCACAATATTTCTCCGAGTCGTACCTAAGCTCAGCCTCATGCCTCCTAACCTCAATCTCATGCCTCCTGATCTCATCCTCCTGCTTCCTAGCCTCAATCTTAGCAAGCTCAAGTCTAAATACCATATCTGGAGACAGGCAGGAAGAGGGAGCTGCCACTACTGAAGGAGGGGGGGCAAAAACTGGGGAACCACCATGTGCACCACCCGAGGGCACTCCAATCTGCCAATTCTCATCCCTCTGTGGGAGAGTGCTAACCTCCGGTAACTGAGTGGACGGCACTGTGGGAGTCGAGTGAGAGGGGATCTGGGGAGGAACCCCCCCAAACGCCCTCTCCTCCGAAACCCCATGTCGCCCACGCAACACCCAGGAAATCAGCTCCCCCTTTGGACATCCCTACTACATTGGAAATGCCCAAAACCTTGGCTATCAGGTGCAAGCCACAAACATCCACCCCAGTCAGCCTCTCCTCCGTCACGTGGTACCGCTTACTCACAAAAACTCTAGCATCCTCCTCACTGGTTACTAACGGCACACCTTCAAATGACATCTCTCGCTCATCGTCAGTGCTAATGCACGACATACTGAAGTCCACAAAAAAATTCTCGAGACAAAAGTGTTAAACTTCCTATGCAAGCACTAATTACTAAATTAACTGGAGTCTCTTAGTCACAAGGGCTCTCAATCAGGACTCGAATACGGCTCGCTGCCACAACGGAAACACATGATCCCAACCCCTGAGTACTGCCAGCCGAACAAAAAACACCAATACCCTCCAGAGTTCAATCTGCTATAACGGGGTATACAAGAACTCGGTACTAGTGTTCAACAACAGACTAATAAAGAGACAGGAATTATCTAGTCTGGTCAACAATCAAACAATGAAGTAAGAAACAACAACACCAAAGAATAGTGTTGGCCGAAGCCGAAGTAATCCACCCCTGACTAAGAACTTAAGAAGTCCTCCACCCTCTACTTCGGATCGGCACTATTACGTTACGTTAATTAATAGTCCTTAAGCATCGAGCAAGGAATCTTCTGAAAAAAGTTAGATGCTTCTCGGATGCTCGTAAGAAGTACGTATCGGATTTTGAACAGTAATTCAATAAGCAAAAACACTGGCAATTAAATACTATTAAAGGTTTAAATTGGCATAAGAATAATTAAAAGAATATGCAATAGTAAATGGCAAACATTAAAAAGAAGTACCCCGCAAATGTAACGGCAATAGCCTACTCGGATTGTGCTCGTGGGCC
Source organism: Paralithodes platypus (assembly GCA_032716605.1). Lineage (NCBI taxonomy): Eukaryota > Metazoa > Arthropoda > Malacostraca > Decapoda > Lithodidae > Paralithodes > Paralithodes platypus. The sequence continues at coordinate 18,177,292 of CM064510.1, read as the reverse complement.
ACTAATCACTAAAGTAGCCAAGCTTGCAACACATGAAATCAATAGTGCATAAACAATATCATACATAAGGAAAGCTTCAATACTATTCTGTATCTACTAATCGAGTAAAGTCTAGCTGGGGTACTGTGGGCAAAAGGTAGCAGTGACTGAGCAAAAACGGCTCGTAGCCTAGCGAAGTCCTCACAACTGTCTAAAGTATTACGTTAAAACTAACAAGTGCACTTTGAGAAATCCAGATCCCTTGTATCTGGTTTTCTCCCGGCTCCTTGACAAAGTAAAAACAAACTGTTAATAAAATACAGGGTGGTTAGGCTCTTGCCCTCACGCTCTGTAAATTATTAACTCAACACAGTCAGCCGCGAAGACAACCTAGGCTTCACTGAACCGAAACGAGTATGCAGGTTTATCGCTTAACCACTGCATCAAACAACAACTCTTAACACAGAAAAGCCTTACCCGAGTCTAGCATTACCTAGACCAGCAGAAAACAGGAATAATAATAATAACACACAGGGAAATGCATATACAAGTGCAACAAACATAAATCAATCCTATTCTAAGTTAACCCTTCCAAAATAGGCTATCTAATAGGCAAGTATCTCGTGAGAACTCAAGCGATAATACGTTGGCTGACTAGCTCTGCACCAACGGGACCATGGAAGTTAAACAGGCAGGGAAAAGAGGAGATAAGAATGTAAGGTAGTAGAGAAAGTTCACATCAGTCAGAAGAATATATATAGTTAGCAAGGGAAATGAGAAGTCGCTCTGCCTAATGAGTTCTGATGAAAAAATGGCTAGACTTCCCTTTTTATACCCGGCCCTCTAGTGAGCCCAATGTGAACTACTAAGGACCGCCCACTGACAACCATTACGTAATTTCTCTCTCTCCTCTGGGATAGACAAAGGCTCCCCTAGCACTGAGGGGGGGGGGGGGGGAGTGCTAGTGAGTTAGGCCCACCTCCCGCCTGGTGCACCCACTGACCCCCAACTGTGGCTGTTTCTCCTCCCATCATTACAAATAAGTTTTACACACAATACTTATAACTAATGATATAAAATAGAACTCGTTGACTCAGATGAAAACAAAATACATATTCATAATACTTTATAGTACAATGGCTCACATGAACTAAGTTAGGAAACTCTACATAGACTACAGCCAAAGTTCCTGCCCTGACGATCCTAGCGAGAGTGGGGCATGACTAGGCGTTCTGTACAGCATGCTCACACTGGACATGCGTCACACCTAATTCGTATAAAAACTTATTGATTACAAATAGTGATCATATACTGTGACCTTGACCTTTGACCTTTGACTAAAAGTAAAATGCATACATTTGGATGGTCGTCGCATTGACCAACTGAATTTTCCTGTATAACACAAAATAATTATAGAACTATGCGGTTTGTAAATAGTTATAAGGTCTGTGTAGATACTGTATTGCCCAGCAGGGAAGTATCTACCTAATTAAAAGCAGTAAGCTGGCTAACAACTAGATTGAGCTATTATTCCTGTAATCTGTAATTCCTTTCTGTAAAGAATAGATGAATTAAGAATAGCGAAAATAGGTAAACGGTACACACACTAATTGCACAGTATCGCACTGTCACTGTAATGTCACTGTATTAATTACCACGGCCGCTTGAAGGGGTAACCTTCCTAATGGGTGGCTGTTCTGCTACTGGTCTAAGACTGGGGGCTCGAGCGTGCCGGCTTCATACCAGTGTGGAGTCATACGATATTAGTTGCTAGCAATCATCTTGGTGTTGCTGCAATTCTCTAAAGGGAGTGTGAAAACCCCTGCTTAGCTTGCAAGAATTGTACCAAGGCCTTTATAGGGGGAGTGATCTTCTATAGGAGAGATCATGCCCAATTAGAATGTACAGTAGTATACTTAAGTAAGTGAATAATTGTTATAAGGGTGTGAGTTATACAAGTGATTATATGAGTTACCCTAGAGTGTACAATCGCTCAAAATGCGCTGTTACACCGCTCGGCCACGTAAAGTGAGGCCCACCGAACATACATATTATCCCTATCATTCCTATGACTTACATAACCCTATTCCCAGTGTATAGCAATGCCAAAGAAGGTATGAAAGGGTAAGGAATAACTTACACAGTCGCTTCGGCAGTTGCCAGCTTAGCCTTACGTCTACGAGTCAGGCGATCAACCCTAAAAGATAGGCGAAGGAAGAGGCCTACAAGGATTAGAATTATTACTGAGAGAGCCAAGGTAGGGGTTAGTACTGTAGGATAGAGAACGTCTGGGCTGATGGACATGGGGAGAGATGAACCAATGAGATTAGTAAACTCAGAAGAATTCAATGCATTTAACATTTTAATGCTACGTGACTTGATGATTAGGTCTGAGGAGTTGCCTGTGATAGAAATGTTAAGAGGGATGAACTCAGAAGAGAGGTTAGTAATCAGGGCTTGGTGCTGATGAGAAAGCAGAGTATGAATGAGTGAACTCCTTACTTCACAGTGATCAGGGGCCTGATACATTCCTTGTGCATGAAATACATTTCTAGAATCTTTACAAATGAGAGACACCTGTGTCTGGTTAGGGAAGTAAAAGAACTGAATATCTAGCAAGTGTTTATGAAACACGGGGAGCTCAGGAGCTGGGGCGTACGTACAGTCTTTCATAGCTCCAGTGTCAGTCACAGTGGCTTGAGTCAAAGTAAGTTCGCATGCAGTTTTGTCCGGGGACGTAAAGGAAAACACATACGCTGGACACACATATAGATGAAGATACGAGGACCAACATAAGTTAAGTGCGTCATTGTCAGTCACAGTCACAAGTTGAAGGTCGTCGGAGACGAGCATCATGTCTGCTGTGTCAGTCACGGTTAGTAATCTTCCGTCTAAGAGAAACGGGAACGGAATAATCCTCCAAGCATTGAACATATGTGAGGACTTGAACGGAATGTGGACTAAAATGGATGAGTGCGTAAGAACTGCTTCCAGTAGAGGGTAGTAGAACTCGCATTCACCTGCATCAAATAGCGGCATCAGGGAATACTGATCTTTCGCTATGTCAATTGCCGTACTGAGATGTTCTACAGGCACTAGGTCACTGGTGACTCGGCTTAGGGCAGCATCAACGAGATTTGCTAGAACCCTCTTCGTACCCTGAAATAAATCGCTAACATCATCCTCAGTAGCTTGCAAGATCTCTGACAAGTAAATTACTTTATCTGTGGAATGTCCATCAGAAACTAGAGAATTAACAACTTGTGTCAAGTTATTAATAGTCGTAATTACCGAGTTAACTGTCGTGAAGACATCGTCATTGCTATTAAGTCGTACTTCAAGACTCTATTCATGGCTGTTGCTGCTGTCTCCAGTACACTAAGTCTCTTTCCCAGCTTTTCAACATCAGAAGCTTGGGCTGTTCCAAAGAGCTCATGGGAGATCAAGCCAACAAAATTGAAAAGTCCTCTCTTTGTACGCCGTGAGTGAGCGTGTTTGGCTACCTGGATAGGGTCTTCAGGCAGGACCAATTGGATCTTCTGTAAGTTACGATTCATACGAGCTACACGTGAGCGTTGGAGTATAACTGTAAGTCGTAAGTCACGGGTCAGTGTCTGATTAGTCAGTAGGAAGGTAAATGTAGAGTGTAATTTGTCTAAGCGACGTTGGAGCGTCTCAACACTACGGGGAATGTCAAAGAGGTCTCCGAAATTATACTGAACTGCTACTACATCTTCCGCAATTAGCACTCTCCCTACTTGGGCAACAAGGGCGCCGGGCTTCAGCAACGAAGGTGATGCTGCATCAGCCACTATTAGTGTTCCAAGTAGTAGAAGTGTTTTCACTAACCAGTTCATCTTTCTCTGACGAAAGGAGAATATTCTATTAGAAATGTGTACTAATTGAATACTTCACTCGCCCAGTAGGATGTACTTGGGTGAGCGGCCTGCTCTGTTAGAAGTGTGACGTTAACAGAACGGTGAGTTGGTTTGGTTTTAGTCTTTTCTACACACCTGGGTGTGCGGCTTGTTTCATTAGATATGCTATCTCAAAAGAACAATGATCCACTCTGCTAGCAGAACGGAGCTTCCGCTTATACTCATTGACGTTCGCGGAGTCAGTCGACAGGGGTGCAGTGGGTTGCACCGTCGAAGGTGAGGGAATAGGTGTGAGTGCTCCATCTGCTGGGAGTTCAGGACTCACACATTTCAACCTATTACCATGGATTACTTCTACCTTGTTAGTGGTAGGGTCTCGAACCTCAAACTTGTTACCGGATGTTGTGTCCGTAACGACATAGGGTCCACTATACTTGGGCGAGAGCTTAGACATTCTCGTCGGATCTAGGCACATAACTTTGTCACCTACGTCAAGGACAGTTTGCTGTGCTCTTTTGTGCTGTTTCCTTATCATTTCTGCACGGGATGCCTGTAAATGATCTCGGACTTGGTGGTGGATCTTGCTAAAGACCTGGAGTTGTTTCTTAGCATAGTCCTCTAGATTGTAGACTGGTGTGCTAGGCTTGGAGAGTAGTTCATATGGCAGAATCTTGTCCTGTCTATAGACTATGTAGTGTGGCGTCTTACCTGTAGAGGAGTTTACAGAGCCGTTTACACAAGCTGCTACCTGTGGAAGCCAGTCTTCCCACGCTTCCTGGAGCGGGTTTGTTACATGGCGTAGGACTTCTAGGAGGGTCCTGTTCATGCGTTCAACCAACCCATTTGAGGCTGGGTGGTATGCTGCAATGTACGATTGCTTGATATTGTAGATATCACAGATACTTGCAATCACCTGGTTCTTGAATTCCAACCCGTTGTCTGAGAGGAGAGTCTTAGGGCAGGAGAACGGACAGATGAGATGCGGTACTAGTGCATGAGCAACTTCATCCGCTGTTTTAGTTTTAAGCGGGGCTAGAACTACGAATCTTGAGAAGAAATCAACACATACTAGAAGATACTGTGAATCCTGGTGACTCCGCGGCAACTTCAGCAAATCCACTGATACAGTGTCGAATGGAAGTGAAGGCGTTGGATACTCCAAGATTGGTGCGGGACCATCACAGGTTCCCTTGTGCTGGGCACAGGAGAGACATCTTGCTATGTGTTGTTCAATATCCTTTCTCATCGTTTTCCAGTAGTACTTCTTTCTGGTAGCGTCAAGTGTTCTGTCCCGTCCTGGGTGACCAGCTTGGGGAGCATCATGTTGCTGTTGAAGTACTGCTTCAGTGAGAGTATCTGGAATCACTACACGGGGTCGTGTGTCAATGGCTTTGGGAATAACTCTAACCAAAAGTCCGTCCTGCAATTTGAATTGCATGAGGGGGACCGGTAGTGCTGGGAGAGTTGTAGCATTACCTGATTCCAGATAATAGATGACTATGGACCACAGAGGATCCTTGCGTTGCTCTTCTTGCACCTGGGCGTGTGTTAGCGTCGGTAGCTGGATCACTGGGGCCACTTGCACATTTCGGGAGAGTGCGTCCGCCGCCACGTTAGCCAGACCTTTGATATGATACAGAGTCGGATCAAACTGTAATACCGTTTCGTACCACCGCGCTAGTCTGCCAGTGAGATTCTTACCACCCTTGAATATCTTCGTGACCGCCTCATTGTCGGTGTAGAGATCGATCGGATAGCTGAGGATGATATCTCGGAAATGCTTCAGGGCCCAAGCTACTGCAAGGGTTTCCCATTCCGTAGAGTGATACCTAGTCTCGGCATCATTCAACACTCTACTTGCGTAACCAATGACTCGCATTTTGCCTCGTTCATCTGGCTGCATCAGTACAGCTCCAAGACCTTTGAGGGATGCATCGGTGCAAAGTGTGAATGGTTGATCATAGTCAGGGAAAACTAAGACAGGTGTAGAGGTGAGAGCCTGCTTAAGGCTAATGAAGGCTTCCTCTTGCTCTGGGCCCCATTCGAACGGTGCTTCCTTTCGGAGCAGTTGGGTCAGAGGCCTTGCCAGACTCGCATAGTTCTTCACGAAAGAACGATAGTAGCCTGATAAGCCAACAAAGCTTCGGATATTCTCTACAGTTTTCGGTCGTGGGAAATTTTGTACCGCACGGATCTTATCATCCATAGTGTGGATTCCTTCTACGTCTACTTGATGACCTAGGAACTTGATTTTTCTTTTAAGGAAGTCACACTTGCTGATCTTGATACGTAAACCTGCCATTTGTAGTCTTTCCATTACTTGTTGGAGTTTGTCGAAATGAGAATCATGATCTTTACTACAGATTATGATGTCGTCCAGGTAGGCAAAGACTGAGTCACCCAAGAGGCCCGCAATAAGGTTGTTGACTAACCTTTGAAAGGTGAGGGGTGCATTTCTTAACCCAAAAGGCATGCGTAACCATTCGTAGTGTCCGCTCGGGGTCGAGAAAGCAGTGACTTCCGTTGACGTTTCATCCATTCCAACTTGCCAGTACCCGCTGAGGAGATCTAGCGTACTGAACACTGTATTCCCTTTTCCAATGCCTTGTAGTAGCTCGGACAGTACAGGCATGGGGAATCTATCAGGTATGGTTGCTTGATTGACCTTGCGATAATCAATCACTGGGCGCCATCCTCCATCCTTCTTAGGAACCAGGAAAAGAGGTGAATTCCATGGCGAGGATGAATGTTGGATAACCTTTTGCTCAAGCATGTCGTCTACCATCCCTTTAACCACATCCCTTTGACAGTGTGGCAATCTGTATGCCGCTGTATAGATGGGGTTGGTGTCTGGTTTTAGGGGTATGGAATGCGTTGTCAGATCCGTTTTACCTAGTCGTTCTCCTGGGAGCGCAACGACATCTCTGAACCGCTGTAGTAAGCTCAGAAGGGAGTCCTCCAGTTCTGGAAGGTCTACATTCTTGAGGTGCAGCTTGATAGGATCTGATTCTGACATCTTGGAAGGTTTCGATGCTGTCATCACAGCTATGGGCGCTTGAGCGGAGGGCCACTCCGGGGGTTCTGGATCTACTGGATAGTCGTACACAAGAGCCTTACCGATGGTACAACCGGACTTCAGCGTAATTGGACCATTAACCCTTAATTAGCGGCGAGCAACATAAGTCGAGTTAAAAAAAGCTGGACTATGTGGCGGCGCTCGACATAACTCGAGTGGCAATTTCAGCACGTAATGTGGCTGAGAGAGAGAGACAAGTGGTGGCAGGAGACTAGCGAGCGTATGACTGCTCCAGACCACCGCGGCGAACCTACTGACACAAATCTCAGCTCCCTCCTCCCTCTCTCACTCGCTACATACTCAATTATGTACTGAAAGTACCGAATTACCTGCTTTTTGCACTCGCGTTGCACGGTTATTGCAAGAAAACTATCCATCATACAAGGATCGTTATGGTGTCATTCGAAAGCTCTGTTTATGCCCTTTCAGGGATAGGTACTTGTTTTACGTTCTGGGTCTTATTTAGGCATGAAAATGATCACGTAAACAGCCCTATTTTGGCTAAAAACACCCCGCTGTGCGGTACACATAAATAAACCGCATAGGCCGCTCGTAAGGTGTTAAATCTGTTGTAGACTAGTATCTCCGCCCTTGAGTTATCGTGTAACTTGTACAAGGTTGACTCGAGAGCTAGTCCCTTTACACATGCACTTTCACTTAGACAGATTGCATCCGAGCCTTTCTTTAGTTTGGGTAACCTAACTGGAAGGTGTGCACCCTCTCTAGCACGAATCCTTTGTTTTCCAGAAAATACTATGGGATACAACCGAGAACCCTGACCTGTTGATCCAACACTCTGGATACTTGGAGTAGGGAACCCCAAGGACCGCGCAGGTAAATTGTCCATGCTTGCTGGTACAGTCGCTGCAATGGTCGAGTGAAGGGGAGGTCGTGGATTCTGCATTGTAGAATACGTGTGGCGGTTGTATGTCATACTCTGCTCGGAAGGATCTAAGACGATGCGGTTGTCCTTCATCGTTTCAATGCCGATGAGGCCATCAGCTGGGAGTGGAAAATCCTTTATCACGTAAAACCTTGTCTTGATGTTCGGGTCTCCGCGACGTGTGAATCTAAACGGAATGTCCACCATACCAACTAGTTGTAGGGTATCCCGTGTAACTCCTTTAAGTTGCATGTCTGGGAGTTTAAGTGTCCAGTTGCACTTAAGCTGGTTTTGAAGATTTATCAATGACTCGTAGGACAAGACGTTGGCGCAGGCACCGGAGTCAAGAGCCAAAGAGATCTTCCTGTTACCTACCGTTACTGGAATTGACATAATGTTCACTCGTGTGACAGCCGCAACGATAGAGGGCACGTGTAAGGGCGACGAGTGTACATTGGTAGGTAACAGAGTAGTCTTTACTACGTTTGATTTTCGGGCGTCCTGCCCTGAGCTTCCCCCGACGAACGTTTGTGGTACTTACTGACTAGATCCTTGGCTGCTCGGCAGTCTTCTGTGGAATGTCCCTTCTCTCCATGGATCATACAGCTCTTCCTCGGACTTTGTGTTCCTTGGCTTGTGGGGGATCCTTGTGCTCGTCCAGCTTTGTGTGATGCCCCATGTTACGATCCAGGTTCTCAAAGACACAGGGATCTTCAACATTGGACTAGATAATGGCAAAATGCAACAACGGTAACACTAGATCCAACCCCTGTCTTAAACACTGGAAAACAAAACACCATTACCGCCCTGAGTGGTGCCTGGACAACGAGGTATCCTATGACTCGGTAACTGGTGCACACACACTAGGCTGACGCTCGATGAAACAGCCTATTCTCAAACAGTAAAAGATTACTCGATTAGGTTACACAAAGAAAAGATAGTTAACGTGATTAATTAACGTTACGGTAGATACTCAAATAACTGGCACTCCTGTATTAAAGAAAGTGCAATGCTAGTCCTGCAACATCAACTGGAAACTTCTGAAATAAGTCTGATGCTGGGAAGATGTTCGTAAAGAATCTTGAACAATTATAATGCAGAATACGGGTCACAATAAATACTAGGACATATAGTAATAATAGGCAGGCGAATAATAAAGACTGCGCAAAGGTAGTAATGCTCGACAACTAAAGAAATGCTTCGTGACACAACGCAACAGCCTACTCGGGTTGTGCAACTCAACAACAACCTCGGCTCAAAAGGGCAGTGAATAATAATGTTGCATACATATAATAATGGGGGCTTATCTCTAACCAGTGTCTGCTCAGTTAATACAGTCTAGCTGGGGTATCAAGGCAGGGCAACAATGAGCGAGCATGCGGCTCGTAGCCTAACGTTGTCCGAAGGTGGTATAATGAAGATTACGTTACATGACAGGGATGCTCTCTTGATAAATCTAGGTCTCTAGTACCTAGTTCTATCATGGCGATCCCTCAGAAGTCAACACAAAGAGGCAGCACTATGTTGTGAGGGATAGGCTATGGCCCTCTCACACCACAGCGCTGTGCTCGCAAAGTAAACCCACCCGAAGACAACTTAGGCTCCCACAGTACCTGTCGATGTCGTGCAGGGCTTAGCTAACACTGCACACATCGGAGACAACGACACAGGAACCTTACCCCCAGTCTAGCTTTAGATAACCAAGCAGAATCACTCAACACCTTGCCAGGGAGACATGTACCGGTCTACAACCTTCCCGAGAGAGGACACACACGGAAAAGTCCGTCTCTCCAACCTCAATAAAGCATAATACCTCCTTTACCTAATACAGGGAAATATCTGAGAGCTTCGCGTACAATACGACTGGTCGACGGTGACCGTCTATGCTGAAACCAGAAGGGATGTTGAGTTTAATAAAGATTAGAGAATGAGAAAGGAGAAGTCGAGAGAGAGATATAGTATGCAAAGTGGCGAGTATGGGGGACAGAATTGCAAAGGATATAGGCGGTACGCGTGTCAGGCAAGCTCTGAGCTGGTAAAAAACATGAGGCCGCGACGGGAAGGGACTAGTTGACCACCCGGCCGCCAACGCCGTCAGCGCTCAAGCGAGCCGCGTCATAGCTCACCTCGCTGCCGGGTGTACCCCCTCACCCTCTCTCGCTCGCCTCCCACACAAGCAACATTTATATTATAGCGAATATAAAATATAAGGCGCGGTCACAGACCAAAACAAAGATCATTTCTAGACTGTCTGTGGCAACACGACACTAATGACATAAAGCAGATCATTCTAGGACAACTGTAGCCCATCCCCCCATCCTGGCGAGCGCTAGCGAGCTGCAATGCCCCACGCAACCATTCTGCCAACGCCGGGAGGCGTCACACCCACCAGAAGCTGTGTTTGTCGTCTTCTTCTTGTACCTGTCCGGGGTTTGCTCCGGGTGCAGTTTCCAGCATGATCTCTTGTCATGGCCCTTCTTCTGGCAGTGTTCACAGATGGTGTGGTTCCTTGAGCTTGTAGCCTGCCTGGGTTTGGTCCCATGAGCTTCTACTGGGCCTACAAAGGCTTTTGGTATTACATCTGTGGAGATTTTGAATGCTTTCTTTGCCACAAACTCCTGAAGGTTACTGGTTGATTTAAACTCAGTCTTCATGATTGCCTTCCTAAGAGTGGTAGGCAGTGCGCATACGAAAACCATGTATTCTAGGAAGTTACTTAGATTTTTCAGTGTCATAGTTTGTGCTCCCTGATCTACCCAATCTGAAGTGTAAAATCTTTGCTCGGCATCTACGACGACATCTCCTGCAATGACTTGGGCCATGAGCATGTCTCGCTTACCAAGGGACTCGTCAAATTTGTGGGCCATTCTGTGTACGAAGGCCAATGCTCCTCCTTGGTTGCCGTCTCCAAAACAGATATGTTCTCCATGCACTATAGTCCTTGGTCCGGAAACCTAGGATGGACTGTGCGAGTGCGGGTCTGGAGCCGCTTTTCAGGTATCCTCTTACAAACACTATCTTGTCTTCATCTGTTGTTATGTCACTATTCCTCATGAGGTCTTCGATGGTCCGCAAGAAGATAAGAACTCCTCCCGGGTAGTTTGGACAATCTTTTCCGGTAAAGTAGGCGATGTCTTGCCCACGTTGCATGAGATTTATCTTCGGTGGTGGCGGCTGACCTGTCGTGATTGCTGTGGAATTAGCCGGTGGCGTTATTGTAGATGAAGTACTGGTAGTCGTTGCCGGTGGAGGTGTCACTGCCGTCACTACAGGAAAGTAGGTGTTTCCTGATTGCAGGGTGACTCCCCCTAGTATTGAAGGACGTAAGCTGATATGGCTCTGGGTGCCGGAGGTATCTCGTTTTACCTCGTGTTTCGCGAAATTTTGGTGATCTTGGGACACCAATGACGGTTCGCTGGCGCTGGCGCTAGCGCTTGAGGATGTTCTATCGGGGTGACCCAATGTATCCTTAACTATTCCGCAGGCGCTAGAGGATGTATCGGGGTGGCCCGATGTCTCCTTGAAAGAGTTAGTAAGTTGATCAGTCAAGTCGTCAAGGTCAGAAGAAAGTTTTGTCCCTACTTCTTTCTCAAGCTCTGTGTCTGACTGAGGTTCAATTCCCGCTCCCTCTAATTCCTCTTCTGAGTTGTTCTCAGTAGTACTGTCTGAGGAAATTAAGTCCTCCTCATGGTGAGGTGACTTCTTGCCAAAAGGATTAAAGGACATAGGGGAAAAACTACACTTTTGGTAAAGGTAGCTGGACTGAATGTCATAGACAAATAATCCCACAAAAAAAATGTTAGCACTGGTACACAATTTTTGGTAAAAGGGGGACTTCTCTTAACCACACACCCGTACGTTAGTTTGTATGGATGAATGAAGGTGGTTAGTCTGATGAGTGAGCAGTTGAAATATTAATACAGGAAAATCTGGAAAATCCAACTTAGTAAGGCACTGTATAAGAATACTCTCTTACTAAGAAAATGAAAGTAAGGTAACACAGGCAAGAGAAAAGAAATGATCCTCTGCTAAAATAAATTTCTTGAGAAATTTGTGCTGGTAAACTAATATTTACTGTAGGCCTAAAATTGTAATTCAATGAGAGAAATTAGAATTAAAAGGAAGTAAAATATAAGTTTCTTAGTGCGAGAATAAAAGTTCTTAAAGCAAGACTTGAATTTACTAATTCGAAAGGGAGTTAAAATGTACGTATAGTCACACCCCTTAAAGAGCGGCGCGCAACATAAGTCGAGTTGAAAAAACTGGCAAAAAACGGGTGAAAAAAGGGTTGAAATCGAGTAAAAATGGGTGGGATAGTAATGATCCATACGTCCGACATCTGTGGCCTCCCGGCCCACACTAACTCCAGTTCCCCCACCGCACGGGAGGATGACAGTGTAACCAATAGTTCGCTAAAAGTGAGCAAGGTAGCAAAATCAGCTAAACTTCCATCTTCGAGGTAACACTGTCAGTGTTCCACGAGTGCTACGTAGCTGTATGTGGCGTCATTGTGTAGCGATTTCCACCTAGTTTTCGGCGCAATACAGTTCCTTTCATACTGATGGTTGATATAGCAGTCAGAATGGCCCGGAAAGGCCCAAAACTGCCACAGAGCACCCGCTAAGCAAGGGTTAAAATTCGTAGAGTAAATAAGTAGAGATATTTGCTAAAGAAAATTTAAAGAAGGCACTGGCATTTGCTGTGTTTATGTTGACAGGATTTTTACTAGTACTAGTTACTAGTATATTTAATTTGTATTGTTATTTCTGACTAACCGATACAAAGCTGAATTAATGCTGTGATGTTTGAAGTCTTCTAGTCAGCTGTTGTAGAATGAAGTTTGAAGTGGTGATCCCTTAGAGTTGGTTGCTTCTCCTGATGTCGTCACCAATTCTCGTGACGTCACAGTTCACAGAAACGTCATACCCTTGCCTGGGCGTGGTGTGCGTGCGTGCGTGTGTGAGTCTCTGGCTGAGTTGCTGGGGCGAGTTGCTGGCGCGCGGGCTCACCGTGACTCATTGGCTCAGTGAAGGGAATGCTGAGGTCAGCGCTGATGTGCTGGGCACTGTGATATAGTACCACCTCACTCTGAATCCACTTCTATGTCTTTATCATTCATCAATGTTTTTCTTTCCTTTTAGCTCATTAATGTTTGGTAAATCTAGTTGCTCTGTGTTCAGCTTTTCTTTACTGCTTTTAATATGATTGCTCTTCGGAGGTCTTTTCTGTGTTGTATTAAGGAACACGTATCCCAATAAGCTGCCAACCACTTATGTATCGGGGATTATATTGTTTAGATACCTTTTTGCCTCTTACCTTGATTTTCCTCGTAATGCTTGTAGTCCAGGTTAACACTGTAAAAACATGTTGAAAGGTAAATCATAGAGGTAACTGATTTGAAGCAAAGACACTGGTGGCTTTTCTAATTTATTTAACACAAAATAATTATAGAACTATGCGGTTTGTAAATAGTTATAAGGTCTGTGTAGATACTGTATTGCCCAGCAGGGAAGTATCTACCTAATTAAAAGCAGTAAGCTGGCTAACAACTAGATTGAGCTATTATTCCTGTAATCTGTAATTCCTTCCTGTAAAGAATAGATGAATTAAGAATAGCGAAAATAGGTAAACGGTACACACACTAATTGCACAGTATCGCACTGTCACTGTAATATCACTGTAATAATTACCAGGGCCGCTTGAAGGGGTAACCTTCCTAATGGGTGGCTGTTCTGCTACTGGTCTAAGACTGGGGGCTCGAGCGTGCCGGCTTCATACCAGTGTGGAGTCATACGATATTAGTTGCTAGCAATCATCTTGGTGTTGCTGCAATTCTCTATAAAGGGAGCGTGAAAACCCCTGCATAACTTGCAAGAATTGTACCAAGGCCTTTATAGGTGGGGTGATCTTCTATAGGGGAGATCATGCCCAATTAGAATGTACAGTAGTATACTTAAGTAAGTGAATAATTGTTATAAGGGTGTGAGTTATACAAGTGATTATATGAGTTACCCTAGAGTGTACAGTCGCTCAAAATGCGTAGTTACATTATGACAATACATTAAAACAGTCAAGGAGGAGTTTAGGGAAAATGACAAATACTCTTATCTTGATCTTGACCTCTGACCTTAACTATTACAATATTTATGTGAAATTTGATATATATTAGGCCATATTTAAGTAATAAGCCATAACACAGCCAGTTTTCTAATATTTGAGTAATCTTTTTTAATAAATAATAAAAGATGACCTTTGACCTTAACCTGTGACCTTTATGTAGTTCGTTTTTTATTGCATTGACATTGCCCATGCACATCAAATATGCATGCCTTATTTCATTAAAACACATCAGTTAGTTTCATATATATTAAGAGAATATTTGACCTTGACCTTTGACCTTTATCTTGACCTTTATATGTCTCAACATTTATAATTTCCTTTTCACTTAAAGTGCAGCTATCTCACCAAATTTTGTGAAGTTTGCATGAAATGTAAAGAAAATAGCATATTGACCTTTTATTTAACCTTGACCTGTGACCTTGACCTTTCATATGGAATAGAATAGTTTATTGTATGACCTTGGCCTAGGTATTCCGAATAATCATGGTAAGCCTTGTGATAATCAAACAGTTAGTATGAGAAATACTAGTAAAAATACTATTTTGACCTTTGACCTTGAACTTTGACCTTACCCTTTAGAATAATTATCTAAAATTTGTGAAATACGATGTCAATGTTACCAGTAACTTGTAAACTGAAAATGAAGACATTTGAATAAAAACTAAAAATAAATTGTAAAAGTTGACCTTTTACCATGACCTATGACCTTGACCTTTATGTAAGAGTAAAACATAGTTTTCATTGACATTGCCCAGGAAAATCAAATAAGCATGACTAATTTCATTAAAACCCATCAGTTAGTTTCATATGCAATTATAGAGTAGTTGACCTTGACCTTTGACCTTGACCTTGACCTTCATGATATGTGTCTCAAAATGTATTATTTCCCTTTTCATTTAAAGTGCAACTATATTGCCAAATTTTGTGAAGTTTGCATGAAAAGTAATGAAATTAGCATATTGACCTCTTATTTGACCTTGACCTGTGAACTTGACCTTTCATATGGAATTGTTTAGTTTCTTGTATGACCTTGCCCTAAGTATTCCGAATATACATGGTAAGTTTAGTGAGAATCTAACAGTTAATATAAGAAATACTAGTAAAGCAAATATTTAGACCTTTGACCTTACCCCTCAGAATATTTATCTAAAATTTGGTCAACAGGATATCGAGGTTACTAGTAACTCGTATAGTGAAAATGAAGAAATTTGAGTAAAAACTAAGACACATGAAATATTGACCTTATTTTTAACTTTGATCTTTGACCTTAACCTTTACGTTAAATTGAAAATTTCTTTTCGACTGACCTTCGCATTGACCAAATGAATATACCTGTGAAATTTGGTGAAAATCCATCGAACGGTCTAGGAGGTGTTTCCGGACGGACGACGGACGACGGACGACGACGACGACGACGACCGACGACGACGACGACGACGGACGACGACGACGGACAAGCTGAATTGGGGTGCACAGTATTTTTTTATTTTTTATTTTTGTTCTATATTCCTTACTTCCTCTCGAGCATAGGCTGAGAGCCTTAACATTTACCGCTTTACAATGAACAGTGAAGCCTGTGAGGTCTTGTTCCAGTCTAGGGAGTGAGACATGTGAAGCACGTAGAGTACAACAAGCACCTGCCATCTTGCCTTCACATGAGGCACGGTGCTCACTCATGGCCCGAAACGACCCCATCTCTGAAGCCACCTCGTTCCCGTGCTTCACTGTCTCACCCCCTACACTCGGACTCTCACACTTACACACACACAACGCCACCTGTTGAGCAGATAACTCACCAGGGACCTGAGTGTACAATACCACTCTGCTTCGCAGAGTTGAAAAATAAATAAAATAAAATAAAATAAAGTAGACGTGCAGTTTTGCCCAAAATCAACACGGCATAACCAACTCTGCGATGGGTCACCATCATCACTACTAATCACTATCCATTACTATCATCAGCACTACTATTATTATTAGATGATGGGGTTGCAAATAGCCAATTTAGCAACCCCATCAGATGTCCTCACAAACCACGGGGAACACAACAAACAAGAGCCAGACTAGCCAACATCAAGGAAAGAAAAATAACAAAGCGAAGGGCACAGACACGAGCAGAAAAAGAAACAACGCAGTCTACCATCATTAACCAACGTACTCTATGGTGTCTTGAAACAACACAGTCTACCACTATAAATCAACGCCCTCTACAGAGACCCACGGGAACTACAGGGCCCCTCATCAAGCATGACCTGTTTCCGGGCCAATCACCTGGGCCTCTTCCGGGACAATCACAAGGTCCGAGACACGGGACAAATGCGTATCCAACCCAGGAACCGGATTTGGATTATACTGAAGAGGAGTTTATGCTAATTCCTCATCAACATCCGATGTTCTATTTCAACAGATGTGACCAGAAGAACCACCTCTACAGTGCGGAAGATCACCTGTATCAACAATAACAGATCAACAGAGAGTGACGAAAGCTTTGCATACAACATTGAAAATAGAGAAAAATATAAATCAATGCCAAACATTCATCCTGCAACCATCCGAGCTTTCTAAAATATGAGTTTAATTTTAAGAAATAAAGAATAACAATATCCACGTATTCCTATGTCAATTATATTTTAAGGCAATTATTAACTTCACAATAATTAAAAGATCGAAATCCACATGCCCCTACTATTCCGAAATGAATTAATCAAGACTCAATTTATCATCTGAATATTACCTACCCGAAATTTATGATCGATAGGCAAACACGAGGCAATACCTTCCACTAGCCTTAAGGGCGATCAATGGGTATATACCAGTGTTGGAGCTACTTCCGAATAGGGCTAGCCAATTTCCCTATAAAAAGTTCAACGAGTTTGGCGACCCGGAGGTGTGTTAGAAGAGCTAGAAGTGACCTTCTCTAGTTGTGTGTGAGAGCGGCAGTTCCCTCTGGTGCCAAACAGAAGGAGGAACTATGAGTCCTACGTCGACCAGATTCCCTCTCATGGATCTCACTTCTCCTCAGCACCCCCACCCTAAGTGTCTCTGTGTTACTGAATTTTCGGGAATTATTGTGAAGGTTATATAAAATATGTTTGTATTCAATTTAACATTATCATAGAGGCCTATTCTGGACTCTCCTTGCTCAAATTTTCTCTCGCGGTGTAAGAACATAGCACCCACCTGTGCAGGTTAATTATATATATAATATTCGGGATTTAATTGATTTAAGTCCAAGTTAACGTTATATATAATTTTTACCTACGAGATATATATACCCTATACTATACGTAATACTTTGTGAACACTCTCAGATTTTATTAATTTGAGTTATTATTGTTTGAGTGTCCAAGTTCGTAGTGAAGTGTGCAAAGAGAGCACAATTTTCCTTTTATACTTAACCCGTGGAGCCCCGGCTAGTTTTGTAATGTTTGTGCACCAGAACCCGGCCGGTTTTCAAAAAATGATTTTATTCCAGAAACAATAGCGAATGGGTTAGGAATGAAGGAAAAACCACGAAAAACCGCTCAAAAAGCTTAAAAAATGGTCCTACAGAGCCCCCGAAAACGGATTTTACAAGAGTAAAAAATTGAAGGCAATTATCCCAAAAAACCAGGTTATTGCGCGCTCGCGCGCACGCACGTGGACTTTGAGAGTTTTCAACCATCGGCACGGTTGCGTGGGATACGTACACAGTTCCCATACAAATCTGAGCCCTCTTGAGTGGCTACATCTGAGGTTACGGTCGGCGCAATTAGGGTGACGCGTCAGGCGCGTCTCTGGGGCTGTGCGTTACATACATCGCCGACGCGTCAGACGCGTCGCTGGGGCTGTACGGGTTAATCACAAATTCCGGACAGTGCTACGCCCGTTTTTCATATGAGATCAAGTAGAGTACAGTTTCTCCGAGATTAAAGTAAGAACCCCTTCCGTTGAGTTTATGTTAATTTAAGTTCAAGATTTCTAATCTATATTAATCCTCGTGAATAATTCCATCAATCACGTTACACGGGTAACCATATTATTTCACAGCTAATTTGGGAATTTTTATTATACGTTCCTGTGTTTAATCTGCCTTTATTTCCGTCTATTATAAGTCACTACGTCATTCTGTGTCTTTATCTTATTTTACACTTTCTCAGCCTTTATTTTGGCTATTTTAAGTCGCTACTTCGTTCTGCGTCTTTATTATATATTATAATTCAGCCCTCATTTTGGCTAACGATAGTCACTACTTCGTTCTGTGTCTTGATTTGGTTTCCAGTAGTGGTTTTTTTTTGTATATATTCCAACATACTTCCTCTCGGGCATAGGCTGAGATGCCTTAACATTCACCGCTTTACAATGAACAGTGAAGCCCGTGAGGTCTTGTTCCAGTCTAGGGAGTGAGACATGTGAAGCACGTAGAGTACAACGAGCACCTGCCATCTTGCCTTCACATGAGGCATGGTGCTCACTCATGGCCCGAAACGACCCCGTCTCTGAAGCCACCTCGTTCCCGTGCTTCACTGTCTCAACCCCTACACTCGGACTCTCACACTTACACACACACAACGCCACCTGTTGAGCAGATAACTCACCAGGCATTGCACCCCTATAGCATATTTTGAATATGGGAATATTCATACAGTGCTATTTTAATCAGTTTGTTAATTTCTTCAAACCTACGGTATGTATAGCTAATATTTCAGCTATATTTATTCACTATACGTTTTGTGAATTTTAGTTCCTCATTAACTGTGATTCTAGATGATTTATCGCTATAATTATTTTTCGTATATCGTGTGCGAGATTATTCACCAGTTTTCTATTATAGTTAAATTACAAATTTAATTATCATATCACCAGGATAAAAGTCAAATCCATATCTCCTCATCCTGAATTAACGTTGAATTAAATCATATCTTTATTCAGGCCGACCGCAGTAACTTTGACCTTTACCTCGTGCGCGGCAGCTTTTGACCACCTACCTTGTCGGGTGACCCTTTTGTTATTTTTAGCCACGCTTACCTGCGTGCACCTGAGGATACGATCTCAGTTGCCCACATTTGTTCACGTTATTCCTCTCTGTGTACACTTGCCACGTATATAGATGTTGTCATCATATTTTATGTTTTATCTTGTATAATGTATATATATTTCATATTTAATGCTTTATAAGCGACGCATTTGTTCATGAAGGAGTAAAATCTAGTTAACTCTTTCCAAGTTACCAGTTATTTGCCATTGGACTTATACTCTATAGTTAAGATCCGGATGTGCCATGTCCCTGTATCTCATGTCTAATAAATACAAACTAGTGTACTTACTCTGTGTGTTTATTGTGTTTGGAAGTGTCATTGAGTAATCTAGAAATATTATTAATAAAGTAGGTGTGCAGTTTTCGCATTACCAAAAAAAATAAAAGCAAACAATGCATACGCAACTCTGCGACCTATAATTTTGCAAGTAGTATTGAATCTCTTAGGTAAAATAGGTTTATATACAGTATATACAGTATACCGGTATATATATAATTATATACTGTATATATAAAATTATATAATATATATAAGAAAGAAATAGTGACCATAATCTGTGACCTTTACCATTCACCTTGACCTTTGAATAACAAAGAAAACAAAATGGACAATCGTTGCATTGACCAACCAAATTTGCCAGCAAAATTTGGTGACGATACGTAACCCGTTCAGTACAGTTTCGGTTTCATTTCATACTGGATACTAAGACGATTTGATTTAGTTTATGAAGGACCTCCATAAAAGTAGCAGACTTTCAACTATCTTAACCCTTTTTACTACCACAGATCCTTCATAAGCTCCACAAAATCGTCTAATTATAGCTAGAATACAATGAAAAAGACGTCACCGGTACACAACGGGTTAAACAGTCTAGGAAGAGTTTAAAGACAATTATCAACACTCTTCTTTTGTTCTTTTACCTTGACCTTTAACCTTAAGTATTATAATATATATACCATATATATGATTGAATTATATGTGATTTAAGTAAAATGCAACTAACAGTCGTCAGCTTATCGAAAAAAGAAAAAAAAAATATGTTGAAGGTTAACTTATGACCTTGGCCTGTGACCTTGACCTTAATGTAGAATTATATTTTTGTTTGCTTTGATTTAACTAGAATATCAAATAAGTGTGTCAAATTTAATTAAAGATCATCAGTTAGTTTCAGAGGTATTAAAGGAATAGTTGATCTTGACCTTTGACATTCATCTTGACCTTCATGATGTCTGAAAATTTAACATTTTAATTTTCCCTTAATGCACAACTGTCTCAACGAATGTTGTGAAGTTTACATGAATAGTAAAAAAATCAGCATATTGACTTTATATATGATGTTGACCTCTGAACCTGACCTATCAAATGGAATTATGCTTATTCTTGTATGACCTTGCTCTAGGCATTCCGAATATGCATGATATGCCTAATGAGAATCCTACATTAAATAAGAAATGCTAGTAAAAATTATATATCGACCTTCAACCTTGACCTTTGACCTTCGACATTAGAATTTCTTATCAAGGATTTAGTTAGCTTAACAGCAATGTTCGTATTAACTAGCATTATGAATATGGTGTAGCCAAATTCGTATAAAAACTTATTGATTACAAATAGTGATCATATACTGTGACCTTGACCTTTGACCATTGACTAAAAGTAAAATACATACATTTGGATGGTCGTCGCATTGACCAACTGAATTTGCCTGTATAATTTTATGACAATACATTAAACAGTCAAGGAGGAGTTTAAGGAAAATTACAAATACTATTATCTTGACCTTGACCTCTGACCTTAACTATTACAATATTTATGTGAAATTTGATAAAGGTTAGGCCATATTTAAGTAATAAGCCATAACACAGACAGTTTTCTAATATTTGAGTAATCTGTTTTAATAAATAATAAAAGTTGACCTTTTGACCTTGACCTGTGACCTTTCTGTAGGAGTTCATTTTTGTTTGCATTGACATTGCCCATGCACATCAAATACGCATGCCCTATTTCATTAAAACACATCAGTTAGTTTCATATATATTAAGAGAATAGTTGACCTTCATCTTGACCTTTATGTCTCAACAATTATTAATTTCCTTTTCACTTAAAGTGCAGCTATCTCACCAAATTTTGTGAAGTTTGCAAGAAAAGTAAAGAAAATAGCATATTGACCTTTTATTTGACCTTGACCTGTGACCGTGACCTTTCATATGGAATAGAATAGTTTATTGTATGATCTTGGCTTAGGTATTCCGAATATACATGGTAAGCCTAGTGAGAATCTAACAGTTAGTATTAGAAATACTAGTAAAAATACTATTTTGATCTTTGACCTTGAACTTTGACCTTACCCTTTAGAATAAGTATCTAAAATTTGTGAAATACGATGTCATTGTTACCAGTAACTTGTAAACTGAAAATGAAGACATTTGAATAAAAACTAAAAATAAATTGTATAAGTTGACCTTTCACCATGACCTGTGACCTTGACCTTTATGTAAGAGTAAAACATAGTTTTCATTGACATTGCCCAGGAAAATCAAATAAGCATGACAAATTTCATTTAAACCCATCAGTTAGTTTCATATGTATTTATATAGTTGACCTTGACCTTTGACCTTGACCTTGACCTTCATGATATGTCTCAAAATGTATTATTTTCCTTTTCATTTAAAGTGCTAGTATATTGCCAAATTTTGTGAAGTTTGCATGAAAAGTAATGTAATTAGCATATTGACCTCTTATTTGACCTTGACCTGTGAACTTGACCTTTCATATGGAATTATTTAGTTTCTTGTATGACCTTCCCTAAGTATTCCGAATATACATGGTAAGTTTAGTGAGAATCTAACAGTTAATATAAGAAATACTAGTAAAGCAAATATTTTGACCTTTGACCTTGACCTTTGACCATACTCTTCAGAATATTTATCTAAAATTGGTCAACAGGATATCGAGGTTACTAGTAACTTGTATTGTGAAAATGATGAAATTTGAGTAAAAACTAAGACATAAGAAATATTTACCTTATTTTTAACCTTGACCTTTGACCTTAAACTTTAAGTTAAATTGAAAATTTATTTTCGACTGACCTTCGCATTGACCAAATGAATATACCTGTGAAATTTGGTGAAAATCCATCGAATGGTCTAGGAGGAGTTTCCGGACGGACGACGGACGACGACGACGGACAAGCTGAATTGTGGTGCGCAGTATACGGGCGGGACCTGTGTGTACGATACCACTCTGCTTCGCAGAGTTGATAATGCTAGTTGTGTTCCTGTCGGGCAAGATTGTATTCTGAGTATCCTAAGCAAGGAACTTATGAGAAAACAACATTAAAAGCAAGTTGAATTACAACAACGCATAACAATAATAGTCATCACTACAGCTCTTACCATCATCACAACTACTCTCATCATCACTACTACTGTCATCATCACTACAACTTTCACCATAATCACTACTACTCACCATCATCACTAATACTGTCACCATCGTCACTACCATCATCACTACTGTCATCATTATCCCTACAACTATCAACATTACTTGTCACCATTATCACTACTACTAGTACTGTCACCATCATATCTACTACTGTCATCATCATTACCATCATCATCACTACTGTCTTCATCATCACTACAACTACAACCATCATCACTACTATTATCACCATCATCACTACTATCACCACTATCCCCATCACTTCTGTATATTTTACTTTCGACTAAATGAAAGCTACTGTAACAACGCGTAAATACTGTATTAAGTTAATATTAACGCAAATCAATTTATTGAGAAGTACCAGAATTGAGTTAAACAATTATATTTAGTATTACAAATTATGTAATGAGGGAACGAACTATTATTGGATGTACCAGGTCACACTTTTAAAGATTGATCTATTTCTAATGTATATGTAATGTATATAAGTTTATGTATATTACGAAATAAAGTTATTGAATTGAATTGAATTGAACTTCTAATGTCAACTAAACTAACCCTAATTTAACAAATACGGGTCGAGTTGTTTTCGCCCCCAGAACGACGGCGTTCTGTGTGTGTGTCCCGAACGCCATCATTGCTGGGGGCTAGTTGGGGGGGGGGGGGGGGGGGATACCATATTTTGGACCTATAATCATAACTATTGCACAAATTCAAAACATCTTTTTTGACTGACCGTCGCATTCACCACCCGAATGTTCGTGTGAAATTTGGTGAAAATCCGTCTAACGGTCTACGAGGAGTTTCGGGTCAGACGTACGACGACAACGACGACAGATTTGGTGGTACCCCAGTATACGGGGAGGCGATACCACTCTGCTTACGCAGGGTTGATAAAATGTTCTTACCTTTTTGGACGTATAAATATTTGGATATTTCTTAGTTTACTTTATTTACATTTTTAGCTTCTTATTAATCACTATTCTTTTTCAATTTTCTATTCTCTTTTTGGATATTATTTCGATAACACTATTTCTTTACTTTATATTTATTAAATTTTTTAGT
Organism: Paralithodes platypus; assembly: GCA_032716605.1. NCBI lineage: Eukaryota > Metazoa > Arthropoda > Malacostraca > Decapoda > Lithodidae > Paralithodes > Paralithodes platypus. The sequence continues at coordinate 18,153,826 of CM064510.1, read as the reverse complement.
TTTTCAATCTTTGTTTTGTTTTTTTATTGGGCATATTATTGTTTTACTAAATCTTCAATACTGGTATTACATTTGAATATTTTTTTTTCAACTTTCTTTATTTTGGACATGATTTCAGAATATATATATACAATATATATATACTGCATATATATATATATATATATATATATATATATATATATACTGTATATATATATATATATATATATATATATATATATATATACTGTATATATATATATATATATATATATATATATATATATATTTATATATATATATATATATATATATATATATATATATATATATATATATATATATATATATATATATTTATCAACTCTGCGAAGCAGAGTGGTATCGTACACACAGGTCCCGCCCGTATACTGTGCACCACAATTCAGCTTGTCCGTCGTCGTCGTCGTCGTCGTCCGTCGTCCGTCCGGAAACTCCTCCTAGACCAGACCGTTCAATGGATTTTCACCAAATTTCACAGGTATATTCATTTGGTCAATGCAAAGGTCATTCAAAAAGAAATTTTCAATTTAACTTAAAGGTTAAGGTCATAGGTCAAGGTTAAACATAAGGTAAATATTTCATGTGTCTTAGTTTTTACTCAAATTTCTTAATTTTCACTACACAAGTTACTAGTAACCTCGATATCCTATTGACCAAATTTTAGATAAATATTCCGAAGGGTTAGGTCAAAGGTCAAGGTCAAAGGTCAAAATATTTGCTTTACTAGTATTTCTTATATTAACTGTTAGATTCTCACTAAACTTACCATGTATATTCGGAATACTTAGGGCAAGGTCATACAAGAAACTAAACAATTCCATATGAAAGGTCAAGTTCACAGGTCAAGGTCAAATAAGAGGTCAATATGCTAATTTCATTACTTTTCATGCAAACTTCACAACATTTGGCAATATAGTTGCACTTTAAATGAAAAGGAAAATAATAAATTTTGAGACATCATGAAGGTCAAGGTCAAAGGTCAAAGGTCAACTACTCTATAAATACATATGAAACTAACTGATAGGTTTTAATGAAATTAGTCATGCTTATTTGATTTTCCTGGGCAATGTCAATGAAAACTATGTTTTACTCTTACATAAAGGTCAAGGTCACAGGTCATGGTGAAAGGTCAACTTATACAATTTAATTTTAGTTTTTATTCAAATGTCTTCATTTTCAGTTTACAAGTTACTGGTAACATTAACATCGTATTTCACAAATTTTAGATAATTATTCTAAAGGGTAAGGTCAAAGCTCCAGGTCAAAGGTCAAAATAGTATTTTTACTAGTATTTCTCATACTAACTGTTAGATTATCACCAGGCTTACCATGTATATTCGGAATACCTAGGCCATGGTCATACAAAAAACTATTCTATTCCATATGAGAGGTCAAGGTCAAATAAAAGGTCAATATGCTATTTTCTTTACTTTTAATGCAAACTTCACAAAATTTGGTGAGATAGGTGCACTTTAAGTGAAAAGGAAATTAATAAATGTTGACACATATAAAGGTCAAGAAAAAGGTCAAAGGTCAAGGTCAACTATTATCTTAATATATATGAAACTAACTGATGTGTGTTAATGAAATAAGGCATGCGTATTTGATGTGCATGGGCAATGTCAATGCAAACAAAAATTAACTACATAAAGGTCACAGGTCAAGGTCAAAGGTCAACTTTTATTATTTATTAAAAAAGATTACTCAAATATTAGAAAACTGGCTGTGTTATGGCTTATTACTTAAATATGGCCTAATATATATCAAATTTCACATAAATATTGTAATAGTTAAGGTCAGAGGTCAAGGTCAAGATAAGAGTATTTGTCATTTTCCCTAAACTCCTCCTTGACTGTTTAATGTATTGTCATAAAATTATACAGGCAAATTCAGTTGGTCAATGCGACGACCATCCAAATGTATGTATTTTACTTTTAGTCAAAGGTAAAAGGTCAAGGTCACAGTATATGATCACTATTTGTAATCAATAAGTTTTTATACGAATTAGGGTACACCATATTCATAATGCTAGTTAATACGAACATTGCTGTTAAGCTAACTAAATCCTAGATAAGAAATTATAATGTCGAAGGTCAAAGGTCAAGGTTAAAGGTCGATATATGATTTTTACTAGTATTTCTTATTTAATGTAAGATTCTCATTAGGCATATCATGCATATTCGGAATGCCTAGATCAAGGTCTTACAAGAAGAAGCATAATTCCATTTGATAGGTCAAGTTCACAGGTCAATGTCATATATAAAGTCGATATGCTAATTTCTTTACTATTCATGTAAACTTCACAACATTCGTTGAGACAGTTGTGCATTAAGGGAAAATTAAATTTTTAAATTTTCAGACGTCATGAAGGTCAAGATGAATGTCAAAGGTCAAGATCAACTATTCCTTTAATACCTCTGAAACTAACTGATGATCTTTAGTGAAATTTGACACACTTATTTGATATTCTAGTTACATCAAAGCAACCAAAATATAATTCTACATAAAGGTCAAGGTCACAGGCCAACGTCATAAGTTAACCTTCATCATAATATAAATCAATTTTCGATAAGTTGACGACTGTTAGTTGCATTTTACTTAAATCACATATAATTCAATCATATATATATATATTATAATACTTAAGGTTAAAGGTCAAGGTAAAAGAACAAAAAAAGAGTGTTGATATTTGTCTTTAAACTCTTCCTAGACTGTTTAACCCGTTGTGTACCGGTGACGTCTTTTTCATTGTATTCTAGCTATAATTAGACGATTTTGTGGAGCTTATGAAGGATCTGTGGTAGTAAAAAGGGTTAACATAGTTGAAAGCCTGCTACTTGTATGGAGGTCCTTCATAAACTAAATAAAATTGTCTTAGTATCCAGTATGAAATGAAACCGACAGAACTGTACTGAACGGGTTACGTATCGTCACCAAATTTTGCTGGCAAATTTGGTTGGTCAATGCAATGATTGTCCATTTTGTTTTCTTTGTTATTCAAAGGTCAAGGTGAATGGTAAAGGTCACAGATTATGGTCACTATTTCTTTCTTATATATATTTTATATTGTTACAACCTGCACTACGAAATAAACAAGGGCACTTAAGAATGGACTAGATGATAGGCTATATCTGCAACAACGGTACGCTAATTCCAAACCCTCGCACTATTACGCCGGTGAACAAAAACACTTAAACCCTCCAGATTTAATCTCCTGGATAACGGGGTGTCAATTAACTGGGTTTTAGTGCACTTCTACAAAGGCTTGCCGATGAAGGCAAAGCCTACTCACAAAAGGAGTACTATACGTTAATAAAATGCTCTTAAGTAATAACAATGCTTGAATAAACTATAATAAGTTTTAATAAAGGAGTATATGCTTACGTTAACTTTAGTGTGAGTCGGTACTCAACACTAACCTCTACAATGTTCTATGTAAGCACTGGAAGTCTAGTCCTACAGCAATCAGGTATAGAATCTTCTGAAAACGTCTGATGCTCTAAGAAGCTCGTTAATACAGAACAGAAATAAATGTAAGGGCAGGACACCAAAGCGTGTATCTTAAATACACCAATAAGTAGGATACATAATAATTATATATAACAAGGGAGTGCAACAACTCTGTGACAGCACTAATAATAACCACTTAAGAGACAATACTTCCGTAGCCAACGTAATAGCCAAACTGGGTTGTGCACTATGCATCAACCTTGGCTAAAATAAAGCGTGAATAATTCCTAAAGCATACACAATGAAAGTTAACCCTTAAAAAGAGGCTCACCACATAAGTCGTTTTTAATAAAGCTGGACTATGTGGCGGCGCTCGACATAAGTCGAGTGGCAATTTCAGCACGTAATGTTGCTGAGAGAGAGAGACAAGTGGTGGCAGGAGACTAGCGAGCGTAGGACTGCTCCAGACCACCGCGGCGAACCTACTGACACGAATCTCAGCTCCCTCCTCCCTCTCTCACTCGCTATATACGGAATTGTATCGGGAAAGTGGCTAATTACCTGCTTTTTGCACTCGCGTTGCACGGTTATTGCAAGAAAACTAGCCATCATAAAAGGATCGTTATGGTGTCATTCGAAAGCTCTGTTTATGCCCTTTCAGGGATAGATACTTGTTTTACGTTCTGGGTCTTATTTAGGCATGAAAATGATCACGTAAACAGCCCTATTTTGGCTAAAAACACCCCGCTGGGCGGTACATATAAATAAACCGCATAGGCCGCTAAAGAAGGGTTAATAAACACAATGCTGTCTTTCTCACTAATAAAGTCTAGCAGTGGCATCAAAGGTACTAGGAAACTAGGCAGAGCGCAAGCATGCTCGTAGCCTACTGTCTCCCCTTGAACAGATTTCCCTTATGTTACGTTAAGTGACTTGGAGGCTCTCTTGGTAAGTCCAGATCTCAAGTATCTGGTCTTACCCTGGCGCTCCACAAAGGTCAACACAATGAGGTAGCAAGTATGCAGGTGAGAGTAGGCAAAAGCCCTTCACTTGTATACTGCTACACTCGCAAAGGAAAATATGCACAAGGGTTACAGGCTAGCTTCGTCAATGTTGTACAGGCTCTGACTTGCCACATACATAACTCAGACAACGACCAAAGATACCTTCCACTGTCTAGCATTAAATAATAAGAACGCTAGTGCATACATAAATGTGAGAGCTGGTGCAGGTAATACGACTGGCCGACTATGGAAGTCGTATGCAGAACCAGAAGGGATAAACAATTGAATAAAGATGGAAGTATGAAAAAGACGAAGTTCAGAGAGAGAGATAGTAGTATAGAGGGTTATATGGGGACAGATTGCAAAGGACATGTAGGACCAAGCACGCTACGCCAACTCTGCAGGAGATACGAGGGAAGGAGCCCCCCAGCACCTAGCTGAGACAGCGGCCTCCAATCACAGACGACTACGTCATGAGGAGCAGAAGTCACGTGACTAGCCAGGCCAATCAGGAGCGTGGGAAACTCCTCCCAGCGAGGGAGGCAGCACATACATACACATGCACACACTACCACCCCGCTCTCGCCTCTCTCTCTGCTTAGAACTTCACACAACGCATCTTATATTCTATCAATGATATAAAATACTACCAATTGTCACATACAAGAATAAAGATCACCACTGATCTGTCTGTGACAACATGAACTCTATGAAAGAAAGAACATCGTTCTACGATTATTGTAGCCATTTCAGTGCCCTGGCGAGCGCCAGGGAGTTAAGAGTGCATTCTGGCAAGCTGGCCAGCGTAACAATATATATATATACAGTATATACTGTATATAAACCTCTTTTACCTAACAGATTCAATACTACTTGCAAAATTATAGGTCGCAGAGGTGCGTATGCATTTTTTATTTTTTTGGGTAATGCGAAAACTGCACACCTACTTTATATATATATATACCGGTATATATAGGTATCGAGCTAATATTTCTAACATTTGGGGAGTCTCTCTCTCTCTTTCTCTCTCTCTTACAAGCACACATACGGTACACTCCATACTTTTTGTAAAAGTCTGAGCAAATAAACTTAAGTTAAATTATATTTAATTATGTCTCTCTTTCACACTCACCCACACACACACACACACACTCACACACACACACACACACTCACACACACACACACACACAGCAAACAATACGCAATCACAATGATCGTTTTGAATTGCAATATAGCATATAAACAATGTGGTATAGAATTTGGCACTATGGGAAACGGAAACAAAAGCCGAGCGGTTATAAATAGTGCCAATAACAATGCAGCAAAACGGGAAATATTTAAGAAGGTGTCACACGAACTCTGTTTCTGTCAATTTTTATGAGCAATTGTAGTCTGGCATCTTCAAAATTTAAGTTCTATCAGAAATCAGTCACCTAGCATTATCTACTTTCAGTCTAGTTTCCGACTGCAATACGAAAGAGCCCCACAATATTACGAGAGAAAACTTGCTCATCAAAAATTGCCAGAAAACCCACTCGTGTGATACTGGTATAAAGGGGATAGTCTAAAGCAAAAGCATATACTGTATATGTATCTTCGTGGCGCAATGCATAAGTGTGTTGATTTTCGGTGTGAGCGTCCTGGGTTCGAATCCCCGGACTGCCACATGTGTTTGTTGTATGTATGTAGTAATCGAGTCTAGGAGTAAAGTTGGTTGGTGGAGAGAACATAATAATTAATATATATAGAAAATTACAAAGTACAGTACAAACGCATATAAATAAACATATAATAATAATAGAAGGACATAATGGCTCGTCTAAAATATAGGTATACATATCAATATACATTAATAAGAAAACACACACAATCAAACAAACAAACAAACAAACACATGCATATACACTATCCTAGAAATCGCGAAATGGATGGAAAAACTGCTGGTCTAAAATAATATATCTGCATATCAATAAAGATGAATAAGAAGAAAAAACACACAAACATATATTAAAAAAACACACAAACATATATATAAAACAAATTACGAAATGGATAAACGAATTGCTGGTCTCAAATATATATATGCATATCAATGTAGATAAGACAAATACACACACATACAGTATATACCGGTATATACATAAATACACACACCTACAGTATATACAGGTATATACATAAATACACACACCTACAGTATATACAGGTATATACATAAATACACACACATACAGTATATACCGGTATATACATAAATACACACTCCTACAGTATATACAGGTATATACATAAATACACACACATACAGTATATACCGGTATATACATAAATACACACACCTACAGTATATACAGGTATATACATAAATACACACACCTACAGTATATACCGGTATATACATAAATACACACCTACAGTATATACAGGTATATATAAATACACACACCTACAGTATATACAGGTATATACATAAATACACACACATACAGTATATACAGGTATATACATAAATACACACACCTACAGTATATACAGGTATATACATAAATACACACACATACAGTATATACCGGTATATACATAAATACACACACCTACAGTATATACAGGTATATACATAAATACACACACCTACAGTATATACAGGTATATACATAAATACACACACATACAGTATATACAGGTATATACATAAATACACACACATACAGTATATACCGGTATATACATAAATACACACACCTACAGTATATACAGGTATATACATAAATACACACACCTACAGTATATACAGGTATATACATAAATACACACACATACAGTATATACCGGTATATACATAAATACACACACCTACAGTATATACAGGTATTTACATAAATACACACACCTACAGTATATACAGGTATATACATAAATACACACACATACAGTATATACAGGTATATACATAAATACACACACCTACAGTATATACAGGTATATACATAAATACACACACATACAGTATATACCGGTATATACATAAATACACACACCTACAGTATATACAGGTATATACATAAATACACACACCTACAGTATATACAGGTATATACATAAACACACACACATACAGTATATACAGGTATATACATAAATACACACACATACAGTATATACCGGTATATACATAAATACACACACCTACAGTATATACAGGTATATACATAATACACACACCTACAGTATATACAGGTATATACATAAATACACACACATACAGTATATACCGGTATATACATAAATACACACACCTACAGTATATACAGGTATATACATAAATACACACACCTACAGTATATACAGGTATATACATAAATACACACACATACAGTATATACAGGTATATACATAAATACACACACATACAGTATTTACCGGTATATACATAAATACACACACCTACAGTATATACAGGTATATACATAAATACACACACCTACAGTATATATATAGGTATATACATAAATACACACACATACAGAATATACCGGTATATACATAAATACACACACCTACAGTATATACAGGTATATACATAAATACACACACATACAGTATATAACGGTATATACAAAAATTCACTACATGGATTACAGAATTGTTGGTCTAAAATAAAGTACACACATCAATCTAAATTAATAAGAAAACCACACAAACGCATATATCTAAAAACATCAAAAATAAAATAAAAATCACGAAATAGATGGAGACAATTGCTGATCTAAAATACAAGCATGCATATCAATTTTTAATAATCATAAAACAACACACACGTATATACAGTATATATATATATATATATATATATATATATATATATATATATATATATATATATATATATATAAATATATAAAGTAAAATCACAAAATTGATGGAAAAATTGATGGACTAAAATATCATTATATACATCAATCTAAATTAATATGAAAATAAAACATATATCCTATATCAATCACGAACTAGATGAAGAAAAATAACCCGCACGCAAACGTATATATATATCCTACAAAAAAAAAAAAAAGGCTGAAGAAATTTCTGGCCTAAATTAAAGTTATAAATCCCCAGGTAGAATCCATAAGAAGGATTCCCCACATTAATATTCGGGCCCCATATATCACTGAGATGGCCGTATTTATTTGATTATTATTTATTATATGTTTTTATAATTCTTTTAGTTTCCGCCCTAGACCTCCATCAAGCTTAAAGAAAAACGCCCCCAAGACCCTCCTTCAAGATAAATTTGTACATTTTTCGATAGAAACATGTCCCGGCCGAAGGCCGGTTTCTCTTAAATGGCAGGCTCGCTATCGCTCGCCAGGAAAAAATCGACACCTAAATGACACGAAAAGTCTTAATATTGACAAATAAATGGGGCGAAACGTCTTAATATCGCCAAACTAATCCGCCGAACGTCATCACATCTGAAAACTAATAGGGCTAACCATGAGGAAGAAGGGGGACCAGAAAAACGCCCCATCTCCCCACATAAATATTCGGCCCCCGTATATCACTGGTGGCATGTGTTACAATGTCCAATATCTGTCCTGTTATTATTATAAGGGCAGATGGCCGTATTTATTTGAATAGTGTTGTATTATATATTAGTTTCCACCCTAGACCTCATTGTATTTAGTTTCCGCCCTAGACCTCCATCAAGCTTAACCCGTGGAGCCCCGGCTAGTTTTGTAATGTTTGTTCACCAGAACCCGGCCGGTTTTCAAAAAATGGTTTATTCCAGAAACAATAGCGAATGGGTTAGGAATGAAGGAAAAACCACGAAAAACCGCTCAAAAAGCTTAAAGAATGGTCCTACAGAGCCCCCAAAAACGTATTTTACAAGAGTAAAAAATTGAAGGCAATTACCCCAAAAAACCAGGTTATTGCGCGCTGACGCGCACGCACGTGGACTTTGAGAGTTTTCAACCATCGGCACGGTTGCGTGGGATACGTACACAGTTCCCATACAAATCTGAGCCCTCTCGAGTGGCTACACCTGAGGTTACGGTCGGAGCAATTAGGGTGACTCGTCAGACGCGTCGCTGGGGCTGTGCGTTACATATATCGCCGACGCGTCAGACGCGTCGCTGGGGCTGTACGGGTTAAAGAAAAACACCCTCAAGACCCTACCTCAAGATAAATTTTTACATTTTTCGATAGAAAAAGGTCGGTTCCTCTTAAAATACTGGCTCGCTATCGTTCGCCAGGAAAAAATCGACACCTAAATAACAGGAAGTTTTAATATTGACACAGAACTAGGGTGAAAGATCTTAAAATCGCCAAACTAATTCGCCGAACGTCATAATATCTGAAAACTAATGGGGCTAAACATCTCCCCTTAATATTAGGGTCCCCATATATCACTGGTTTTGGCGAATATTAGACGAGTTTATGCAGCTTAGGACGGACCTTGAAGACTTAACCCCTTCTGTACCGGCGACGTCTTGATAATTTCATTCTAGCTATTTTTAGAGGATTCTATGCAGTTTCAGAAGGGTCTGTGGTAGCAACAGGAGTTAAGTAAGATTGTTCGATGCCTGTTAATGTGTTATGTGTTCTTCTCCTGGCACCTCTTTTTTCCTTTCTTGAGTCTCTTGCTGATCCTCCCTACCCCTTATGGGAGTAAGGGTTGGCTACTGGCTGACTGAGGTATGATATGTGAAAGTCTGAGGATTAACTGAGATTGTCTTTACTTTTTTACAATTCCCACAGATCCTTTCTAAGCTGCATATAATCTTCCAATGGTAGCCATAATAACCTTTCAGAACTCCGCATAAAGCCGGAGTCACACGAGCCCTTTTTCGGGCAATTTTTTTTTTTTTTTTTTTTCTATGTGATTGAGGGAGGCAAAAGGCATAACTGCCTATAGCGAGTGCCTCCCCCATAGTTGAAAGAGTGACAGGGCCAAAATCAAGGGACGTTCGAGCCAAAATGCATGGACACACGGAGTTTGAAGCAATTTAAGTCATAGGAAGAGGGAAAGACTGATTCTGGAAGAGAGTTCCAGAGCTCAGCTGTTGAGTAGAAGAAAGTTTGAGAGTAACGTTTCACTCTTGGGTTGGAGAGTTGCACAGAGTAGGGGTGGGATTGAGTTGTAAGACGGGTACCACGTGCCCTACGTAAAGTAGCTGGTATGCACTGGGATAGCTCTGAGGAACACTGATTATTATAGTAGCGATAGAATAGCGAAAGAGATGCAACATTGCGGCGGAGAGAGAGAGATTGCAGAGAGTTGGTGAGTGGAAGGAAGTACAGTTTTTGAGAACAACAGGAGGAACACCGTCCGGACTGTACGCCTTATTAGTGTTAAGCCCAGAGAGGGTAGAAAGTACATCTTTAGAAGTGATTAGGATATTAGGCATAAGTAAGAGAGAGGAGGGCGGAGAGGGAGGAATAGCACCGGAATCATCCAAGGTGGAGTTTCTAGCAAAAGTTTGAGCGAAGAGTTTAGCTTTGTCAGAGGAAGAAGTGATGGTTGTGCCATCAGAGTGGGAAAGGGGAGGGAAAGACGAGGAAGAGAAATTGTTGGAAAGGTTTTTGGCTAGATGCCAGAAAGCTTGGGAAGAGCTAGAGTTGGATAGTTCAGTGCATTTATTATTGATGAAAGAGTGTTTGGCAAGTCGAAGAACAGATTTGGCTTGATTCCGGGCAGAAACATATGAAGAATGAGAGTCTTGAGTTTTAAGGCGTCGGTACCGTTTGAATGCTTCCTCCTTATTGCGGACAGCAGTAGAACAGGTGTGAGTAAACCAAGATTTTTTAGCATTAGTCTGTGAGAAAGAGAATGGAATGTATGCTTCCATGCCCGATAGGATTACCTCGGTAATGCGTTCAGCACACTCCTTGGGTCCTCGGCCATGGAAGCAGAAATCATTCCATGGGAAATCAAAGAAGTACTGCCGAAGAGCCTCCCAGTCGGCAGCGCCAAAGTGCCACAAGCGCCGCCGGCTAGGAGGATCGGGTGGCCGTACTGGAGAGATAGGACAGGTGACAGAGATAAGTTTATGGTCAGAGGAGCCCAAAGGAGAGAAAAGATCGACAGTATAAGAAGAAGGGTTAGAATTTAGAAACAGCTCAAGAATGTTGGGCCGATCTCCGATGCGATCCGGGATGCGGGTGGGTTGCTGAACTAACTGCTCTAGGTCATTTAGGATAGAAAAGACGTAGGCTTGTTCACCAGGTGGATCAGTAGTGTGAGAGGAGAGCCATTGGCGGTGGTGAACGTTGAAATCTCCTAAGATGGAGATTTCTGAGAAAGGAGAAATGGATAGAATTATGGTCTGGAAGCTTCAAAAATTACACTTTATCAGAATTCAGATGCCTATCATAATCTACCTTCAGTCTAGTTACTGATACCAGTGCCAAAATGTCCTGAATTAATACGAGAACAAACTTGCTCATGAAAAATTGACGGAAAAAGCACTCGTGTGACACCGCCGTAAGGGGAGACTGACCGTTTGTTTGGTCTGTTGATTCATTTATTCATATATTTTTTTAGTTTCCTCCCTAGACCTCCATCAAGCTTAGAGAAACACCCCCTAGACCCCCCTTCAAGATAAATTTGTAAATTTTTCGGTAGAAATATTTCTCGGCCGAAGGCCGGTTCGTCTTAAAATTACAGGCTCGCTATCGCTCGCCAGGAAATAATCGACAACTAAATGGCACGAAAGGTGTTAAAATTGGCAACGAAATTTGGCGAAAGGTGTTAAAATCCCCAAACTAATGGGCCGAACATCTTATAATCTCAAAACTAGTGGGGCTAAACATTAGGGAGAAGGGGGTCCAGAAAAACGGTCTGCCTCCCCTTAACTCCGTACGTGGCCGGAATATATATTATTAGAAATTCCAATATCTGCATAGCTAATATCGGGTTGGGACTTGGGAATTTGTTCTTGTTCTGATATTTGTTTTGTTGTTGTTCGTTTTCATCTGTATTTTATTTGTGCTTTCATGTTTTCCCTTTTCTTCCCCCCCCCCCCCCCGCCCCTGTCTCTCCCTGCCGTCCATTTCTTCCACTATTCTTTATCAACTCTGCGAAGCAGAGTGGTATCGTACACACAGGTCCCGCCCGTATACTGTGCACCACAATTCAGCTTGTCCGTCGTCGTCCGTCGTCGTCGTCGTCGTCGTCCGTCGTCCGTCCGGAAACTCCTCCTAGACCGTTCGATGGATTTTCAACAAATTTCACAGGTATATTCATTTGGTCAATGCGAAGGTCAGTCGAAAAGAAATTTTCAATTTAACTTAAAGGTTAAGGTCAAAGGTCAAGGTTAAAAATAAGGTTAATATTTCATGTGTCTTAGTTTTTACTCAAATTTCTTAATTTTCACTATACAAGTTACTAGTAACCTCGATATCCTACTGACCAAAATTTTAGATAAATATTCTGAAGGGTAAGGTCAAAGATCAAGGTCAAAAGTCAAAATATTTGTTTTAATAGTTTTTCTTATATTAACTGTTTGATTCTCACTAAACTTACCATGTATATTCGGAATACTTAGGGCAAGGTCATACAAGAAACTAAACAATTCCATATGGAAGGTCAAGCTCACAGGTCAAGGTCAAATAAGAGGTAAATATGCTAATTTCATTACTTTTCATGCAAACTTCACAAAATTTGGCAATATAGTTGCACTTTAAATGAAAAGGAAAATACTATATTTTGAGACGCATATCATGAAGGTAAAGGTCAAGGTCAAAGGTCAAGGTCAACTACTCTATAAATAAATATGAAACTAACTGATGGGTTTTAATGAAATTAGTCATGCTTATTTGATTTTCCTGGGCAATGTCAATGAAAAGCTATGTTTTACTCTTACATAAAGGTCAAGGTCACAGGTCATGGTGAAAGGTCAACTTATACAATTTATTTTTAGTTTTTATTCAAATGTCTTCATTTTCAGTTTACAAGTTACTGGTAACATTGACATCGTATTTCACAAATTTTAGATAATTTTTCTAAAGGGTAAGGTCAAAGTTCAAGGTCAAAGGTCAAAATAGTATTTTTACTAGTATTTCTCATACTAACTGTTAAATTATCACTAGGCTTACCATGTATATTCGAAATACCTAGGCCAAGGTCATACAATAAACTATTATATTCCATAAGAAAGGTCAAGGTCACAGGTTAAGGTCAAATAAAAGGTCAATATGCTATTTTCTTTACTTTTAATGCAAACTTCACATAATTTGGTGAGATCGCTGCACTTTAAGTGAAAAGGAAATTAATAAATGTTGAGACATATAAAGGTCAAGGTAAAGAGCAAAGGTCAAGGTCAACTATTCTCTTAATATATATGAAACTAACTGATGTGTTTTAATGAAATAAGGCATGCATAGTTTATCTGCATGGGCAATGTCAATGCAAACTAAAATAAACTCCTACATAAAGGTCACAGGTCAAGGTCAAAGGTCAACTTTTATTATTTATTAAAAAAGATTACTCAAATACTAGAAAACTGGCTGTGTTATGACTTTTTAATTAAATATGGCCTAATATATATCACATTTTACATAAATATTGTAATAGTTAAGGTCAGAGGTCAAGGTCAATATAAGAGTATTTGTCATTTTCCCTAAACTCCTCCTTGACTGTTTAATGTATTGTCATAAAATTATACAGGCAAATTTAGTTGGTCAATGCGACGACCATCCAAATGTATGTATTTTACTTTTAGTCAAAGGTCAAAGGTCAAGGTCACAGTATATGATCACTATTTGTAATCAATAAGTTTTTATACGAATTAGGCTACACCATATTCATAATGCTAGTTAATACGAACATTGCTGTTAAGCTAACTAAATCCTTGATAAGAAATTCTAATGTCGAAGGTTAAAGGTGGATATATGATTTTTACTAGTATTTCTTATTTAATGTAGGATTCTCATTAGGCATATCATGCATATTCGGAATGCCTAGAACAAGGTCATACAAGAATAAGCATAATTCCATTTGATTGGTCAAGTTCACAGGTCAACGTCATATATAAAGTCAATATGCTAATTTCTTTACTATTCATGTAAACTTCACAACATTCGTTGAGACAGTTGTGCATTAAGGGAAAAATAAAATTTTAAATTTTCAGACATCATGAAGGTCAAGATGAATGTCAAAGGTCAAGATCAACTATTCCTTTAATACCTCTGAAACTAACTGATGATCTTTAATTAAATTTGACACACATATTTGATATTCTAGTTACATCAAAGAAAACAAAAATATTATTCCACATAAAGGTCAAGGTCACAGGCCAAGGTCATAAGTTAACCTTCAACATAATTTTTTTCTTTTTTCGATAAGCTGACGACTGTTAGTTGCATTTTACTTAAATCACATATAAATCATTCATATATATATATATATATATATATATATATATATATATATATATATATATATATATATATATATATTGTAATAGTTAAGGTTAAAGGTCAAGGTAAAAGAACAAAGAAGAGTGTTGATAATTGTCTTTAAACTCTTCCTAGACTGTTTAACCCGTTGTGTACCGGTGATGTCTTTTTCATTGTATTCTAGCTATAATTAGACGATTTTGTGGAGCTTATGAAGGATCTGTGGTAGTAAAAAGGGTTAAGATAGTTGAAAGCCTGTTACTTTTATGGAGGTCCTTCATAAACTAAATAAAATTGTCTTAGTATCCAGTATGAAATGAAACCGACAGAACTGTACTGAACGGGTTACGTATCGTCACCAAATTTTGCTGGCAAATTTGGTTGGTCAATGCAACGATTGTCCATTTTGTTTTCTTTGTTATTCAAAGGTCAAGGTGAATGGTAAAGGTCACAGATTATGGTCACTATTTATTTTTTATATATATTATATATATATGTACAGTATAATTATACAGTATATATATATATATATATATATATATATATATATATATATATATATATATACTGTATATATTGTATATAAACCTATTTTACCTAAGAGATTCAATACTACTTGCAGAATTATAGGTCGCAGAGTTGCGTATGCAGTTTTTTGTTTGTATTTTTGTTTTGTTGGTAATGCGAAAACTGCACACCTACTTTATTTGTGGTTGTGCTATCTTTATTAGTACTATGCCTTTGGATCGTAATGGCTGGGTGATCTGTGTATCCGTGTAAATCTATGTAAATTATCTTCTCTCTCTCTCTCTTTCTCTCTCTCTCTCTCTCTGCGTGGATAACCTTATTTTCTGTCTATCTTCTCTCTCTCTCTCTCTGTCTCTCTCTCTCTCTCTCTCTCTCTCTCTCTCTCTCTCTCTCTCTCTCTCTCTCTCTCTCTCTCTCTCTCTCTCTCTCCGTGGATAACTTAAATTCCAGTCCTTCTTCATTAGCTACACTGAATATTCTGGTTACTTTGTCCCGACCTACATTAACACCCCTCTCTAGTGTGTTTGTTTATCTATCTATCTATCTATCTGTCTGTCTGTCTATCTATCTAACTATCTACTTGTATGTCAGTCTATCTACAAATCTGCCAATCTATCGATCTATCTATCTATCTGTCTCTATCTATCTATCTATCTATCTATCTATATAGATCTGTCTGTCTGTCCGTAGTAGTAGTATTTTTAGTAGTATATTGTTATTTTTATTGTCATTATTTTGTTTATTTTTGTTTTAATATTTTGTTTTTCCATCTATTTTCTCTCTCGAAATATTCCCCCTTCTTTCCCTTCGCAATTCGGTTTCGGCCCAGACCCACCACCACCAGCTGTTTGCAAGGGGGCCCGAAATATACGCTCCAGTAATGATTAGACGTGACTGGGGGCCGAAATGGTACACACACACACACACATTCACACACACACTCACAAACATATTCACACACACACTCACACACACACACAGTCACACACACACACACACACAAACACATATTCACACACTCACACACACACACATTCACACACACACATACACACACCTATGGCGGCCGAGCGGTTTCTAAGCATTTTAAGAATCTGCGTACAGTAAAACTGACAGCTCAGTCTACATTTACACATACGTGAACCTACACAATACACATTGTATGCATTAACTCACCAATACTTGCACACACACAAACACACATACACACGCGCGTGCACACACACACAGACGGATACACACACACAGAACAATTCCTACACATACTACCACATCAAAAAAACAAAAAAAAAACAAAAAAAAAAAAAAAAAAAAAAACGTGTGCCCGGTACTGAAGCTGTTCTTAAACTGGTTGGTCTGGGGGGAAGGTGCCTGTTTAGTGTTGTTTATTCTGATTCCATTGGTTGTTTATAGTGTGTGTGTGTGTGTGTGTGTGTGTGTGTGTGTGTGTGTGTGTGTGAAATAAGAAATACGAAACCAAAACTACCCAACCGTTGAAAAATTAAAAAAGGACTTGGATGATTTCCTGTCATCACTGCCAGACCAACCAATCCTACCCCACTACTACCTCCGTGCTGCCAGCAACAGCATTCTTGACCAGCTGGCACAGAGGAGGGTAGATGGGATGTACAGTGGCGGCGCCGCAACGGCGTGGACCACGGGGCGCTAACTGACAGCCCTCAACTACAACCACAGGAACCACAGGTGTGTGTGTGTGCGTGTGTGTGTGTGTGTGTGTGTGTGTGTGTGTGTGTGTGTGTGTGTTTTGACTGGCCCAGTATTAAGTGTGAGCTGGGTGAAGTTGATTGGCAAACTGAAATTGAAAGTGCTTCAGTTGATGAAAAGTACAACACAATCATTTCAACTACCCTCAAGATTGTAAAAAAAGTATACTCCTCTCCGGAAGGCCTGCTACAAAGCAACCATCCCACGTGGGAGGAAAATAATCAAGAGGAAAAGGAGCAAACTAAACTCCAGGATAAAAACATGTAACAATGACCGTGACAGAAGAAGCATGCAGGACAAGGTGAAACAACTGGAGGAACAGCTGAGGGAGTACCACAGGAACGAAAGAGCCAAAGATGAGAAATCTGCTGTTGAAGCCATTCGGACAAACTATAAGTATTTCTTCAAGTATCTTAAGAAACGAGCCACAGTGAAAGCAGGTATTGGTCCTCTCGTCGCCACAGATGGAGAAGTCATCAGCAATCCACAACAGATCTGCGAGACAATGAGAGGTCAATACGAAAAAGTATTTAGTCTGCCAAAAGAGATGCTCAGAATCAATGACCCAGATATTTTCTTCAATTCTATTGGGCAGCCACCTCAACTGGAGAACATCTACTTCCAACCAAGTGATATTGCTGAAGCAATAGATGAGCTTAAACAAACTCTACTGCTGGACCGGATCAATTTCCAGCAATCCTCCTGAAAGAGTGCGCTTCAGAGATTTCAGTCCCACTATACATGCTGTGGAATGCATCTATGAGAGAGGGAACTATACCAATGTTATTGAGGACTGCAAAGATTACCCCAATCTACAAAGGAGGACCATGATCCCTACCCAAGAACTACCGACCGATTGCACTGACTTCTCACATAATCAAGATATTTGAGAAAGTTATCAGTAAGCATATAGTGTTTTTCTTAGAAAACAACAATAAGATGAACAGTGGACAACTTGGCTTCAGAGGAAGGGGGTCCTGTTTGTCTCAATTGCTGGAGCACCATGACTATATTCTGCAAACACTGGAGGATGGAGCCAACCTGGATGTGGTGTACCTTGACTTCGAGAAGGCCTTTGATAAAGTCGACCATGACGTCCTCCTCCATAAGATTCGGAGACTCGGGATCAGCGGACGTGTAGGACGTTGGATAAGTGCCTTCCTCAGAGATAGAGTCCAGTCTGTAGCAGTTGGTGGCTGCATGTTTACAGAATCAAACGTGACCAGTGGAGTTCCCCAAGGTTCTGTTCTTGGACCAATACTGTTCCTAATACTCTTGTCCGACATAGATGTGAGGTTCAGATGGCTCAAGTTTCATCTTTTGCCGACGATACACGGGTGTCTGGAAGAGTGAAGAATGAGAACGATGCAGCATCACTCCAGCAGGATCTGATGTGCTGTACCACTGGGAGGAAAATAATAACAAATCTTTTAATAGCTGCAAATTTGACCTCATTAGATATGGACCTCATATCAAACTAAAAGAAAATACTGTATACTCAACCTATGATGGAAACAGTATCAATTCAGTGGTCAATATTATAGATCTAGTGGTAACAATAAGCACTGATGCAACATTTAGCAAACACATCCAAGATATAGTCCGTTCTGCTCGCAATCAAATGAGTTGGATTCTACGGACGTTTGCCACAAGGGAAGAAAAATCAATGATAATATTATACAAATCTCTAATAATGCCAATCCTCGAGTACTGCTGCCAACTCTGGGACCCGTGGAGGGTTGAAGAACGACAAGCACTTGAAGGCGTCCAGCGTACATTTACAAACAAGATCTCCTCCGTCCAACATCTCGACTACTGGGGAAGACTTAAAGCACTTGAATTGTACTCGTTAGAGCAACGGCGTGAGCGGTACATCATAATCTACATTTGAAAAATGCTAAATGGCCATGTCCCAAACTTAAACAATGAGTTGAAAGTAATTGACAAAATCAGCAAAAGGCGAGGCAAACTCTGTGAATTGGGAAACATCAATAATAGAGCCTTGGCCAGAGTGGTGACTTAGAGAATGACCTCAATATCATACCGGGGCCCAACACTCTTTAACGCGCTGCCAAGATATGTGCGTGATGCAGAGTGCTCCTCGGCTGACCAGTTCAAGAGGGTGCTGGACAGGTTCCTTAAAAGTGTCCCTGACCAGCCAAAAATGCCCCACTACAACATCAGGGCACTGAGTAACAGCATTCCTGATCAGCTTGCCCTGATGAGGGTAGACGGTAATTTTATTACCGATCTGTCTACCATGAACAGTCCATCTACTGGTCCCCTTGCCCCCGTGTCCTCCACTGGGGTCGGGGACGAGCGGTGTATGACTGCTATTGGCAGTGGTGCATCAGCATGACCGAGGGACGACCAGATATCCTCAACTTATCACCAGGATCACCAGGTGTGTGTGTGTGTGTGTAAGAGAGGGTGTGTGTATATGTGTGATTATTGTTCGTGTGTGTGTGTGTTTGTGTTTGGAATGTGTGTGTGTTTGAGTGTATGTGTGTGTCCTTGAGAATGAATGTGTGTGTGTTTGTGTGTGTTTGAGAATGTGTGTCTGTGTATTTTAGAATGTGTGCGTGTGTTTGAGTGAGTGTGTGTATGTGTCCTTGAGAATGAATATGTGTGTGTGTGTTTGAGAGTGTGCTTCTAGCCTTAATGTTAGTGTGTGGGGGTGTCTTTGTTTTAGAATGTATGTGCTTCAGAGTGTGTGTGTGTGTTTGAGAGTGTTTCTAGCCTTAATGTTAGTGTGTGTGTGTTTGAGAGTGTGTCTAGCCTTAATGTTAGTGTGTGTCATTACTAGAATTATTCCTGAACTTCAAACGCCCACAATGATATCTCTCTCTGTGCCTCAAGGATCATTATAGATTATCACCAGAACTTATGTAAATTAAACAATGACACGCCTGCAGTCAGCTTAACACTATCTGGCCCCACGTCTTGGAGGTTATTATGATGTTGTATAATTTGTAGTTAAGGGGTTTGGTCGCTTTTTCCATTTTCGAGTAAGTTGTATTTAGTTTGCCGCCTAGATTAAGATTAAAAGTGAGAGATAGATAGATAGAGAGAGAGAGAGAGAGAGAGAGAGAGAGAGAGAGAGCGAGACACAATACTAACCCTCTCTGTGCCTCAAGCTTCATTAAGGATTATCATGAGAGCTTATGTAAATTAACATTGAAACGCCTGAAGTCCGCTTAAGGGAGACCACCTCGTTTTTTGCTCTGTCTCTCCCACTCTCTTTGACTTGCATCCATTCAGCCCCATTCAGCCTACTGTTTGAAGACGTTTACCCCCATCCAGGTGTCAATATTTTCCTGGCGAGCGGTAGCGAGCCAGCATATATATGTTTTTGTTTTGACAGCAAGCTAACTTTGTACATTTTTCGATAGAAAAATGTCTCTGGCGAAGCCGGATTTCTCCATACAATGCTGGCTCGCTATCGCTCGTCAGGAAGAAATCGACACCTAGATGGGGATAAACATCTTAAAACAGTTGGCTGAATGGGGCCGAATGGATACAAGCCAGAGAAAGAGACAAAAGGAGAGAAAGAACAAACAAATTTGACTCCATTTACACTACCTGGCCGACGTCTTGCCGGTTATTACGATTTTGCTTGATATTATTTCAAAGGTTTCTATTCTTTTTGCTACTCTCGACCCCTTCAAGCTAGATATGTACATTTTTCGGTAGAAAACATTCCCGCCCGAAGGAAAATTCCATCATCCCTCGTAATGTGTTCCGGACATTAAATATAATATCTAGTTACGAACCATCGTATTGTAAGTTATATGTACTATATATATATATATATATATATATATATATATATATATATATATATATATATTTTATTTTTTATTTTTTTTGTAGATGAAGAGTAGGACAAGAGCCACAACAGTATACATGTTGAGAATGATTTATTTGCAAATTTCCGGACGTATCACACATCCATCTTCAGGCTATATTTCAACATACGATCCTAAAAAGAAACTAACCTAGTAGAAATATAGGTTACGTCCGAAAATTTGCAAATAAATCATGCTCAACATGTACACTGTTGTGGCTCTTGTCCTACTCTTCATCTACAAAATTTGATATCCTGGAAATGTGCAAACCACTGACATAATAAAATATATATATATATATATATATATATATATATATATATATATATACCGGTATAATTATCTATCTATCTATCTATATGGAGTCCGAGGAATAACATAAATACCGTTACGTGTTGACCACTTACAGTAGATCCCTAGATACCCTGCCTATACAAATTGTGTGTGTATGTGTGTATGTGTGTGTATAATAATAATCATAATAATAATTAAAGAATGGCAACCTGATGAGCTGAAAATACACATTTTACAATTTAGTGGATGGACATGAAATGTACAGATATGAAAATGGTAAGCTCAGTTTACAATATGTGAGTATAATATACTTTAAAATTTAAAACACAAAAATACAATAATGATGCTAGTGCAAGGTACAAATGATCATAAATTAACCATGAGAGTAAGTGATATACAGTACATATACACATTTATTTTACTTATATAAAAAAATATATAAATCTATGTGTGTGTGTGTGTGTGTGTGTGTGTGTGTGTGAATGAGTGTGTGTATGTGTGGGTGTTTATGTGTGTGTGTGTGTGTGTGTGTGTGTGAATGAGTGTGTGTATGTGTGTGTGTTGATGTGTGTGTGTGTGTGTGTGTGTGTGTGTGTGTGTGTGTCTTGTGTTGTGTGTGTGTGTGCGCGTGTATGTGTGTTGTGTGTGTGTGAGTTATGCTGTGTGTGTGAGTGTGTGTATGTAGGTGTTTGTGTGTGTATATATATATATATATACCCTATCATATTGTATCATTGTAGTGGATCTAGTAAACCATTTAGATGATTGGCTCCACTGGTCTCTCATTGTAATGCTGTAAAGTGCATTGTAGGGTGTGTGTGTGTGTGTGTGTGTTGGTGTATGTGTGTTGGTGTGTGTGTGTTGGTGTGTGTTGGTGTTGGTGTGTGTGTGTGTGTGTGTGTGTGTTGGTGTGAGTATAAGTGGGTGAGTGAGTGAATAGATTTGTGAGTGAGTTCAGTTAATGAGCGAGTGGGTAGATTCGTTAGTGAGTAAGAGAGTAGAGTCACGAGTGAGTGAATTAGTGAGTAGATTCGTCAGTGAGCAAGCAATTTCGTGATTGAGTAGATTTGTGAGTGCGTAGAATCGTGAGTATATAGGAGTCGATTCGTGAGTAGTTCAGTTACGGTAGTGAGTGATTGGGTAGATTTATGAGTGAGTGAGTGAGTAGCTTCGTGAGTGAGTGAGTGAGTGAGTGAGTAGTTTCGTGAGTGAGTGAGTGAGTGAGTAGTTTCGTGAGTGAGTGAGTGGGTTAGTGAGTAGATTCGTGGGCAGTAAGATGAATGTGATATTGATTGACCGGGTGAATAATGTGATTGAATGATTTATATTCCATTCATTATAGGTAGGCCAGAAATCGTGACCCCTAACCTCTGTAACTAAAAAAAAAAAAGGGTTAGAGAAAATGGGCTGTACATTTCCACACCTATTCCCTGGCTGACCCTTCCCTAATGGTACACATATCAGCTCAATTACTTACGTCGTTTGTGAGTAACAGAGGTTAATGTTCAAGAGTGTTGGCCTTCGTATTTGGAACAGGGTATAGTGCAAAGAATCCAAGAAATACTGCCAGAAACATAGTGATGATTAAGGGGACGTGGGCCGTTTTTGTGGGCCGTTTTTGTGGTATCGTGTTTAGCACCATTAGTTCGAGATTTTAAGACGTTCGGCCCATTAGTCTGGCGATTTTAACAAATTTCGCCCCATTTCTTCGTCAATATTTAGACCTTTCGTGCTATTTAGGTGTCGATTTTTTCCCTGGCGAACTATAGTGAGCCTGCAATGTTAGAACAACCGGCCTTCGGCCGGCACATTTTTCTACCGAAAAATGTACAAATTAATCTAGAAGGGGGATCTAATGGATGTTGTTTTTAATTTGATGGAGGTCTAGGGAGGAAACAATAAAAATACTGAATACATGCAAAAATCGCCCAATAAGTGAACCATCCTCCCTTGACTCATACAGTTCCGGTGACGTCCACTTCATTATATTCTGGCAACTATTATACGATTTTATTCAGCTTAGGAAGGACGTCTACATGTTAAAAAGGCTGCCGACTATCTCCTATTAAGACTCTTAGCTACCAAAGACCCTTCTTAAACTGAATAAAACCACCGAACAGTGACCGTAATATGATGAAAAGGTCGTCGCCGGTACTGCAGGGGTTAAGGGGGGTCACCGTTTTTTTTTTTTTTTTTTATCTTTCTATAATTTTCCCTCTTTTCCTGGCTTGTATCCATTCGGCCCCATTCAGCCAACTGTGTTAAGACGTTTATCCCCATCCAGGTGCCGATATCTTCCTGGCGAGCGATAGCGAGCCAGCATTGTATGGAGAAATCTGGCTTCGCCGGAGACATTTTTCTATCGAAAAATGTACAAATTTAGCGTGCTGCCAATACAAAAATATATATATGCTGGCTCGCTACCGCTCACAAGGAAAATATTAACACCTGGATAGGGGTAAACGTCTTAAAACAGTAGGCTGAATAGGGCCGAATGAATACAAGCCAAAGAGAGATGGAGAGAAAGAGAAAAAAAGCGAGGTGGGCTCCCTTAATAATTGACGACATAACTCCCGTGTGACAACCCTTAGCTTATATTAACGGGTTTTACGGCCAATTATAAAGCCCATTGCCGTCATTGTATTTTAACCCCTTCTGTACCGGCGATGTCTTTTGTATTATTTTCTAGCTATATAGAGACGATTCTGTGCAGCTTAAGGGGAGGTCTTCACTTGAGGGATTATTTTTCTGGACCCCTTTCTCCCTCATGTTTAGCCCCATTGCTTTTGATATTATAAAACGTTTGCCCTAGTAGTTTGGACATTTTAAGACACTTTGCCCCATTTCTGTCAATTTTAAGACCTTTCGTGCCATTAAGGTGTCGATTTTTTCCTGGTGAGCGATAGCGAGCCTGTAATTTAAGAGCAACCGGTCTCCGGCCTGGACATTTTTCTACCGAAAAATGTACAAATTTATCTTGAAAGGGGGTCTAGGGGGAGTAATTTTAAGCTTGATGGAAGTCTAGGGAATCAACTAAAAACCTCCCCTTAAGCAGGATCTATGTTAGTAAAAAGGGTTAATTAAGATAGCCTGTTAATAATTACTGGAGGCCCTTAAATTAAATACAATCGTCTAAATATAGCTGGAATAAAATGTAAAAGACGTCCGCGGTACAGAAGGGGTTAATGGGGGATTTTCTGGACCCCCTTCTCCCTCATGCTTAACCCCATTAGTATTGTATTATTTAATAAATTCGCCCCATTTTTTTGGTAATTATATGACTTTTTGTGCCATTTAAGTGTCGAGTTTTTTCCTGGTGAGCAATAGCGAGCCTGCAATATAGGAGAAACCGGCCTTTGGTCAGAGCATGTTTATAAAAAAAAAAAAATGCACTAATTTATCTCAAAAGGGGGGGGGGGGTCGTGGGGGTATTTGATTTAAGCTTGATAGAGGTCTAGGGAACAAACTCAACAAAGAAAAAAGAAAAACAAGCATACAAATATATACAAAACACAAATAAATAATGAATACATTTAAACATACAGTACAGTATATAAATATACTTCAGTTTTTTTTTTTTTTTTTTTTTTTTTCTATGTGATTGAGGGAGGCAAAAGGCATAACTGCCTATAGCGAGTGCCTCCCCCATAGTTGAAAGAGTGACAGGGCCAAAATCAAGGGACGTTCGAGCCAAAATGCCTGGACACACGGAGTTTGAAGCAATTTAAGTCATAGGAAGAGGGAAAGACTGATTCTGGGAGAGAGTTCCAGAGCTCAGCTGTTGAGTAGAAGAAAGTTTGAGAGTAACGTTTCACTCTTGGGTTGGAGAGTTGCACAGAGTAGGGGTGGGATTGAGTTGCAAGACGGGTACCACGTGCCCTACGTAAAGGAGGTGGTATGCACTGGGATAGCTCTGAGGAACACTGATTATTATAGTAGCGATAGAATAGCGAGAGAGATGCAACATTGCGGCGGAGAGAGAGAGATTGCAGAGAGTTGGTGAGTGGACGGGAGTTAATGATACGAAAGGCCTTCCTTTCAACTTTGTCTAGGAGAGCAGTGTGAGAGGAACCTCCCACACATGTGAACAATACTCAATACAAGGGCGCACTATGCCCCTGTACAGAGCAAGAAGCTGTGCAGGGGAAAAGAACCCCCTAAGGCGGTTGAGCACACCCAGCTTCTGGGATGCTGCCTTAGCAAGACTGGTAATATAGTCCTTCCAAATGAGAGCAGAAGAAAAAGAGACACCAAGAATATTGAGAGAAGATGAAGGGTTGATTTTTGTATTGTTGAAGAATAAGGGATAGTCCGCTGGGAGATCCTGACGGGTAGATAGATGGAGAAATTGGGTTTTGGAAGCATTAAAGTTAACAAGGTTTTCTCTGCCCCAATTGGAAATAGTATTTAGATCAGAATTTAAGATTTCTATGGCTTCATTACGTTTGTCGTTGAGGGATTGCTGGCTGGGGCGTTCTGAAAAACTAATGGAGTTAATCATTAATCAATGTGGCAAACATTTTCAAACTATTCTCTCACCGAAGCTTCAATTCACGGGCTTTACTGAGAATTAAAAATATCACTCTTTTCATTGTAGTTTAAATGAGTTCGCCCTGTTTCATTCCTATTTTTTTTTTTTTTTTTTTTTTGGTATCCCGATTAATGTTTTAAATTGCGATGTACATTTTTATTTCCGGTTATAAAGACTCATTGTTCGTATCTCTCTCTCTCTCTCTCTCTCTCTCTCTCTCTCTTTGTATGTTTGCTATATTTGCTAGGCTAGTTTCTGTATAATTTTAAACACCTTGATATTAGTGAACCTATAGACCAATCTAACCTATCCTAGTCATGTTGTGTGTAGTCTAAACCTAATTACCTCCTTCTTACTCTCTCTCTCTCTCAGTGGAAGCTAGCCAACGTAACACCGATATTCAAAAAAGGCAGAAAATCCCTACCCAGTAACTATCGTCCAATTAGCTTAACCTAAGTTGTATGTAAAATGCTAGAAACGGTCATAAGAGACAGATTCGTAAATCACTTAGAGGAAAATAACATACTTAAAGATACTCAACACGGCTTTCGTAAAAAACGTTCCTGTTTAACAAGCCTCTTAGACTTCTTCCACGATATCCTCAACCTCTACGATGAGAGTAAAACTGTAGATATTATATACCTTGATTTTCAAAAGGCCTTTGACAAAGTTCCCCACAAACGTTTACTGCTAAAATTAAAAGCGCATGGAATACAAGACGGTGTGTTGAAATGGATAGAAAATTGGCTCAGCGACAGAAAGCAAAGAGTAGTCATAAACGGTAAGGCATCTAAATGGATCAATGTAAGTAGCGGGGTACCCCAGGGATCCGTACTGAGAGCAATTCTCTTTCTAATTTACATCAACGACATAGAGGAGGGTCTCACCTGTACAATCTCAAAATTTGCTGACGATACAAAAATTGCAAATAGCGTACTCTCAAAAGAATAAGTTGACGATATGCAACACAATCTAGATAAATTGTCATGTTGGGCCCAAATTTGGCAAATGAGTTTCAATGCGGATAAATGTAAAGTACTACATATCGGATACCTAAATGAGAAAGCAAACTATTCGACGAATGGCACTCAGCTTAAGAATGTAAACAGAGAAACCGACCTGGGAGTAACAATATCGAGTAACCTAAAACCGAGTCAACAATGTTCAGAAGTTGTTAAGAAGGCAAACAAAATAATTGGCTTTATAGGCAGGTCATTTGAGCATAAATCCAAAGACGTTATCCTAACCCTTTACAATTCCTTAGTCCGCCCTCTTCTGGAATACTGCGTTCAATCCTGGTGCCCTTATTACCAAAAGATAACAAGCTAGAACGAGTTCAACGTAGAGTTACCAAAATGATACCTAGCCTAAAGAACAAACCATACGAAGAGCGTCTTAGAGAATTAAATATATTTCCATTAACCCAGCGCAGATTAAGAGGTGACTTAATTCAAGTGTTCAAAATCATCAAAGGCATCGAAAATATGAACTGTAGTAAGTACTTCGCTATCGACCAATCTAATTACACGCGGGGAAATGAAACGGTTTGCAAAATTATTGGTAAATCTTTTAACTCACACGAATCTAAGAATTTCTTCTTCAATCGAGTTGTCAACTTGTGGAATGGGCTTCCCCGAGACGTTATAGACTGCACACCGTTGATTCATTTAAACTCCGCCTAGACAAATATCTGGCATCAAACCCGCGACTGACTGCATTTGTAAATGAATAACTTTATTGTATCCCCCCCTCAGTTACTAACCCATCTGTCCCCTACTAACTTCCTAATCCTGCCACGGACATTAGTTCCAGGGCAGTAATTCCCTTTCCAATGTTCCCTTACCCACTCTAAACCACTGTTTGGACACTTGATCCTCAGTGTTTTGGAGGACAAGCAGCCTAGAAGGGTCACTAGATCTGTTGTTGCTTGATTTCCTTTGTACTCTCTCTATCTCATTCACACCCATACATTATCTCTTTCACTCTCTCTCACTCTCTCTCACCTGACACACACACACACACACTTCTCTCTTTCATTCTCACTCCCCCCTTCTCTCTCTCTCTCTCTCTCTCTCTCTCTCTCTCTCTCTCTCTCTCTCTCTCTCTCTCTCTCTACCCCCGGAAAAGCCCTCCCACAACCCCACCCAATCAAACTCCACCCGCACAGTTAAGAGAAATAAATAACCCCACCCAACCCTTAGAAGTCCATCACAACCATTTAAAGGAAACCGTCAACCCCAATGGCCCACAAGTTGCGAAAACTTACCTACCGGAACCACAAAACAAACTAAACAACCCCACCCAACCCCACCCAACCAACTGAATGAATTTGACAACCCGCCGCGGCTTCAAGTCATAACCCCAAACCCATCCTCACCAATAAGAAAAACAAATCCAGCGCATGCTGAGAGAAATGATATAAAAATAATATCCATAAATGCCTGCTCAATAAGAAACAAAATAGACGAACTCAAATGTCTGTTATTAAATGAGAAAGTTGACGTTATTTGTATAACGGAAACACATCTGAACCTTAAAAATAAAGATCTACTTCATGAATATCACATAGAGCCATATAAATTTTTCATAAAGACCGCAACAATGGAAAACAAAGAGGGGGGTTTGCAATGTACGTTGCAACCTACTTAAACCCAGTCGAGGTGACTCTCCCCGAAAGTAATGCAGAAATAGTGTGCGTCAAAATAAATACAAAAAACATGAACTTAAATATCACTACAGCGTACCGACCACCGAGACTAACTGTTGCCGATGATACAATTTTTTATGAAATACTAGAGAAAACCCTTAATTCCGACGAAACAGTTTTACTAGGTGACTATAACCTCCCCCTAATTGACTGGAATACCACGACCGGAAAAAATGCTGAGTCACGCCTAATGACAAGCTTCATCCAGGACAATTTTTTGACTCAACACGTAAAACAGCCGACGCGAGACAGGAATATACTAGACCTCGTAATCACTACCAAAGAAAATGTATTATCAAACCTGGATGTAGGTGAACATCTGGCAACGTCCGATCATAAAATCTTAAGAATCAACGTTATAAGCAAATATTCCTCAATAAATACAACAGGAATGGTTTCGGACTTCAAAAACGCAAATTATGACGGACTTAAGGAATCGCTATCAAACATACACTCAAACCTCATAAATATAAACGAAGTAAATGAACTATGGGGACATTTTAAGTCTACAATTACAGAAGCGCATAAACAATTTGTACCCATGAAACCAAAACGTAGTACGAAATCAAGTATGCCCCCTTGGTACAGTAGAGACATTGGCAAGGCAATAAGGAAAAGGAATCAACTCCACAAACTTGTAAAAAATAACACAAACACTGAAGTAATTAAAAACTTGTACAAAAATAGTAGAAGGGAAGTGAAAAAAATAATTAGGGCGAACAAACAAAATTACGAAATGAAAACTATTGCCAGAGAAAGTGCCACAAACCCCAAAAAATTCTACAGTTACGTAAACAAAAATAAACAGATCAAAAGCGGAATCGGACCGCTAATAGAAGATGGCCAGACAATAACAGGCGACACAAACACGGCAAATCTGCTCAACAAATATTTTGGCTCAGTTTTCACAGAAGAAATTATCGATCATACCCTTGAAAATAACACCTCAACTCATGAGATAGGAGATTTCACCATCAGTGTTACCGAAGTACAAAGCAAATTGAGTAATTTAAATGTAAATAAGACCCCGGGACCCGACATGCTCCACCCGAAAATAATTAAGAATGTCAAGGACGAAATAGCAAAACCCCTGACACAACTATTTAACTTATCACTACTACAGGGGATTGTACCGAGTGATTGGAAAGATGCGAACATTACGCCGATATACAAGAAGGGTAGCAAGGCCAAAGCGAGTAATTACAGACCAATTAGCCTAACTTCACAAGTAGGAAAAATCATGGAAAAAATCATTAGAGATAAGATTGTAGATTACCTCGAATCAAACAACCTAATCAAAAATAGTCAACACGGCTTTAGATCAAATAAGTCATGCCTAACAAATTTGATTGAATTTTATAACAAACTATTCACATATAACGACATGACGAAATCACTAGATATAATCTTCTTGGACTTTCAAAAAGCTTTCGACAAGGTGCCTCACCGAAAACTATTGGCTAAACTGGAGAGGATAGGTATCAAAGGTGAAATTCATTCTTGGATAAAAAATTGGCTTACGGACAGAAGACAGAGAGTGGTGATAAATGGAGTGGAATCGGAGTGGGAGCCTGTCACTAGTGGAGTTCCACAGGGTTCAGTCCTTGGACCGGTCCTGTTTCTCATTTACATTAACGATATCGATGTAGGGGTAAACAACACCATTTCCAAATTCGCCGACGATACAAAAATAGGAAATACAGTCCTGAACGAAGATGATAGAAATGCGTTGCAATCTGATTTAAACAAGATATCAGAGTGGTCGAAAAAATGGCAGATGCCCTTCAATGTCGATAAATGTCAGGTGCTGCAGGTTGGTAGCAGAAATATGAAATACAAATACGAAATGAATGGCAAACAAATAAAAATCCGCAACGGTAGTAAAAGACCTAGGGGTACTAATATCTGAAAACCTAAAAACTTCCGACCAATGTATAGCAGCTGCAAATAAGGCAAACATAGCATTGGGCTTTATTAAACGAAAATTTACATATAAACATGAAAACGTAATAGTGCCACTGTTCAAAAGTATGGTGAGGCCCCACCTTGAATATGGTGTGCAGTTCTGGTCACCTTATCTGATCAAGGACATTGTAAGACTCGAGTCAGTACAGCGTAGAGCGACGAAGATGATACCCTCATTAAGAAATAAACCATATGAAGAAAGACTTAAACGATTGAACCTGTTCTCATTAAAAAAGAGGAGGTTGAGGGGTCAGCTTATTGAGTGCTTTAAGATACTAAAAGGTTTCGACAAAGTCGATGTAAATGCACTATTCACATTAAACAATACTAATCAAACTCGCGGAAATGGAATGAAATTAAAAACCAAAAAGGCAAACCTAGATGTCACAAGAGTTTCTTCACCTACAGTGTGGCGACAGAGTGGAATAAACTACCAGCGAGAGTGGTGGAGAGCGACACAATAAACGCCTTCAAGGGAAGGCTTGACCTCTATCTGCAGAGGGCTGGGGTGATATGAATGGAAAAAAAAAAAAAAAAAAAAAATGTATGTATATGTATGTGTGTGCACTGTACAGTATGTATATATATACTGTATATATATGTGTGTATGTATGTATGTGTATATGTATGTGTATATATATGTATATATATATATGTATATGTATGTATGTGTATGTGTGTATGTGTATATATGCATATTATAGTTTGTAAGGCCAGACTGCCTAGTAAGGACCTTGAGGTCTGTGTGGTCTGTGTATCTATGTAGCTCTCTCTCTCTCTCTCTCTCTCTCTCTCTCTCTCTCTCTCTCACACCATTGATTGATAGAGAGTGTTGTTGTGGTGTTGCAGGAAGTACGTATACAGTATGCCGAGTATTGAACCGTGGCAGGCCCTTCAATGTTGCAACCAAGACTTTGTTTATGGCCATGGAAGCGTGATTGGATAGTGTGTTGAGAGAGAGAGAGAGAGAGAGAGAGAGAGAGAGAGAGAGAGTGTGGGGGATAGACAGATATTTCTAGATAGATAGATAGATAGAGACAGATATAGAGCGAGATAGAGAGAGAGATAGTGCTGTGGCATATCATGGAACGGTCATCACTGCAGCGTACACTTCCTTATAATAATTCGTGGACCCCTTATATTTTTATTTATGCAATTGTAGCTTTCCGGGTCAATTTTTGGATGGGATTTGCTTTTCAGTAAATAGTGTATATCATATTGTAGTTGATTTATAGAAAATGATATGCATAATGATATGCATAATTTGTTTCCAGAGACAAACTTTCCTAATTTGAAATAGGAGACTCTTGCGGTATATATTCACAACTACCTGACAGCCGTGTTTATTTATTAATTTTAATTCGCACACAGATCGATAGATAGATACTTTATTGACCACAGAATACATCGTAACATTTATACCTAGTGTAATTATAGTTTTCCAACAAGCAATGCAGATCTCACTGTCTAATCTTACAACATAAGTGAAAACTGTAGTCCAAATACAAAACCCTTACCAAATATACTGTATATGATACAATATGCAATATATGCAAACACTGAATATCCTCCTCGCCTTTGATCGTCCGAATAACTATCAATAAGCAGCCAAAATATCATGAATGTTTTTACACAAGATATCAGGTGTGAACTGATCTGAAAGCACTAACTGTTGTAAATTTTCGAAATGATAGGTCTGCCTGAGGTGATTGGTGAGTGGAACGTTTTGTACCACACGTTGTTCATTCTGTACATCTCCAAACACATACAGGCGCTCCTCAGGCGGCAGCCGACCCGGCCACGCCTATTCCACCGACCTGTCTCACAAGCTAACACACACACACATACTCACACTCTCTCTTTTTCTCTCTCTCTCTCTCTCTCTCTCTCTCTCTCTCTCTCTCTCTCTCTCTCTCTCTCTCTCTCTCTCTCTCTCTCTCTCTCTCTCTCCTTTGATACAGATCCATCCAGCTCGTCTCTCCATCTGCCAATATATACACAGTATAGAGTGGCTTTACCACGAAGGCAGTCTCAATGGTCTCAGCCAGGCTCTGAGGGTCTTAAGGGGGGATGGCTCACGTTTTGGGCGATTTTCGCACGTATTCATTATGTTTTCTAGTTTTCTCCCTAGACCTCTATACAAAAAAAAAAAAAAAAAAATTAGATCCCACTTTTAGATTAATTTGTAATTTTTTCGGTAGAAAAATTTTCCGGCCCATGGCCGGTTCTTCCAACATTACTGGCTCACTATCGTTCGCCAGGGAAAAAAATTACACCTAAATAACACGAAAGGTCTAAATATTGACGAATAAATGGGGCGAAAGGTCTTAAAATTGACTAACTAATGGGGCAAACATCTTAACATCTGGAAACTAATGGGGCTAAAAATGAGGGAGAAAGTGGTCCAGAAAACCGGCCTATGTCCCCTTAAGGTCTAACTACTTGGATCTGAGAGCTGGTTGGTGTGCTCTTAGAAGCCTGAGGAGAAGGTGAATATTAGAACGTAATGGAAGGTATCACACGAGAGCTTTTTTCCCTCAAAATGTATCTTCAACACTGATCTGGCAGCTTATAAGGTCAACATTTTAAATCTTTCGGTTCCGTAAATTCATATATCAGCAGTCTAGTTTCCGATGCCAGTGCAAAATAGTCCAGAAATGTTGCAAGAAGAATGTTGATTATCAAATTTTGACTAAAAAAGCTCTCGTGTGATACTGGCTTAATGGAAGGTACTCTCGGATGCCATAGTCTTTAGCCCACCCATAATCATTTGTCAATCCTCTATGTTGTTCTTTGTGTAATTATACCTAGCTGAATTGATTTTAGGATAGAACTAGATGAAGGTATTGAGGGATAAGCCTTTACAACGGAACCTCGTATCTACATTCTACTTTTCCTATTTTTTTTTTCTTCTGAAGAGTGTAGAGAGGGGAGAAGGGGTGTTGGAGAGAGAGAAAGCTGTTGCAGTGGCTTTGTTATGTGTGTTAGCCTGTATACGTCGTCAGGATGTCCCCTGGCACTAGCTTTTCAATAAATAGTATATATATGTAGTTTTATAGTTGATTTATTTATAATTACATTCATGAATTAGTTTCCAGATATATGCTTCGATAATTACAAATAGGTGATGTCCACGAATGTATGCGAGTGTGCTACAGGCTATGGTATCCGAGTGTACAGTCGCGCTAATAAGTGATGTCTTGGCACTAAGTATATTTTGATCAATAATTGGTATCAGCAATATCTAAGCTTCAGTTCTTCATATCGAGTGAAATATATAAACATTTTCCTACACTTAACCACCCTATTCAACATCTGACAGACATTAATACAGCGCAGAGCAAGTCAAACGTAATGCCAGCTGGGACATGACTTATTAGCGCGACTGTACAGCTACTGACAATTTAATGTTCGTGACTTCTTGCAATGTCCTTTATGCAAATACAGTATATCTATTTAGATTAACGTTTAGATCAAATCAACTATATATTACTGAATACATATTATTTATTTATTTATATATAGCTGACTTGATCTGAACATCAAACCTAAATGGATATAATTATTTGCATACAGAAAATCTGAAGAGTTTACGAACATCTGTCTGTAGTTGTACCCTCCATTACGTGTTCTCCTAATATTCTCCTCATTTACCTCATAGAGTGTTTTATACCCTAGATTATGCTTTACAGTGTAGTTGGGAGTAATGAGGTTAATTTGGGTAGATTTGGATGTGCTTTGTGCATATTTCTTCTGGGTCGTTCTTTGCTTAATGGTAAATGTTGCTTGGCATGCGATTTGGTGTGTAAGTATGTTTGTTAAGGTTTTTGTGCTATCGTGTGTGTGTTTATGTAAGTGCGAGTGTTTATGGTGTTGTTCATACGTGGTTGAGTGTATGTGTGTTTGTAGGTGGGTGTAACCCATATGGGTATTTGTGAGTGTGTGTTAGTAGGTGTGTGTATGTGTGTTAGTGTTGATGTGTATTAGTGTGTGGATGTGTGTTTGTGTGTGTGTGTGTGTATGTGTATGTGTGTGAGCATGTGTGTATGTGTGTGTTTGCGTGAGTATCTCTAGGTGTGTGCGTGTGTATGTGTGCTGCTGTAGGTATGCTAATCCAGACACGTGACTTACTGGTGTGTAAACAATTATTTACCAGGGTGCGTGACTTTGCCAACCCGGCCGACAGTTCCAGGGCTTATAACACAGATAAACAGACAGACAGACAGGTAGATAATGATTGAGGCAAGCTTGAATGCAGTAGGTAAGATTGTAGGGAGACAGACAGACAGACAGACAGACACGCACACAGTAAGAAGGAAGACAGATAGAAGGGCGGACTGAGAAATACTTTTTATTATAAAACCTCAATCAATCTTTCCTTCATCCTCTGACTTGGACTGCTTTAACCCTAGAACCGAGAAGCTCCTGTAACTGGGACACACATCGAGAAGTGGGGAACAGCATACTCCTAGGAAATATACATTTGTAAACAAATATATTTATGACTATTATTAAGCCTTCAATGGTCAAAAATATAGTTTGGCTTTATGGCCGTCATCTGAACCATATATTTTTTGTTCTATGTGAATGAGGGAGACAAAAGGCACAGCTGCCTGCAGCGAGTGCCTCCCCCAGATTTCAAAGAGTAACAGGGCCGAAATCAAGGGACGTTCGAGCTAAAATGCCTGGACACACAGATTTTGAAGCAATTTTAAGTCATAGGAAGAGGGAAAGACTGATTCTGGGAGAGACTTCCAGAGCTCAGCAGTTGAATAGAAAAAAATCTGAGAATAGCATTTCACTCTTGGGTTGGAGAGTTGCAAAGAGTAGGGGTGGGATTGAGTTGCAAGGTGGGTACTACATACCCTATGTAGAGGAGGTGGTATACACTGGGAAAGCTCCGAGGAACACTGATAATTGTAGTAGCGATAGAATAGCGAGAGAGATGCAACATTGCGGCGAAGAGAGAGAGATTGCAGAGAGTTGGTGAGTGGACGGGAGTTAATGATACGAAAGTCTTTCCTTTCTACTTTGTCTAGGAGTGCGGTGTGAGAGGATCCTCCCCACACATGTGAACAAAACTCATTGTAAGGACGCACTGTGCCCCTGTACAGAGAAAGGAGCTGCGCAGTGGTAAAGAACCCCTTGAGGCGGTTGAGCACACCCAGCTTCTGGGAGGCTGCCTTAGCCAGACTGGTATCATGATCTTTCCAAGTGAGAGCAGAAGAAAAAGAGACGCCGAGAACATTGAGAGAAGATGAAGGGTTTATTTTTGTATTGTTGAAGAATAAGGGATAGTCCTCTGGTGGTTCCTGACGGGTAGTAAGATGGATAATTTGAGTTTTGGAAGCATTAAATGCAACATGGTTTTCTCTACCTCAATTGGAAATAGTAGCTAGATTAGAAGATAAGTATTTTATGACTTCATTAAGTTTACTTTTGAGGGACTGCTGGCTGGGGCGTACTAGAAAACTAATTGAGTGGTGTTAGGTAGAGTCCTCTGCATATGAATGGATAGGACTTGATGTACAGTTGAGAAGATCATTTATGAAAATTAGAAAGAGAATAGGAGATAGGACAGAACCCTGAGGAACACCGGAGTTCATAGCATAAGGAAATGAGCGATGGCCGTCCACAACCGCAGCTATGGAACGGCCGGAAAGGAAATTAGAGACAAAGGCACAGATGGAGGGAGAGAAACCGAAGGAGGGCAGTTTGGAAATTAAAAATTTGTGCCAGACTCTATCGAAAGCCTTCGATATGTCTAGTGCAACAGAAAAAGTCTCACCGAAGTCCCAAAAGTTGGATGACCAAGAGCTAGTAAGATATGAAAGAAGATCACCAGTAGAGCGACCCTTAACACCTTAAGAGCGGCCTAGGCGGTAATTTCTATGTACCGCCCAGCGTTTTTTTTTTTACCCTATGTAGGGTTGTTTCCGTGCTCATTTTCATGCTTAAACAAGACCCAGAGCGTAAAACAAGTATCTGTCCCTGAAAGGCCGTAAACAGAACTTTCCAATGACACCCGAACCATCCTTGTACGACCACTGATTCTCTTGCAACGATCGTGCAACACGAGTGCAAAAAACCTAAAATAAGGTAATTTCCGTATATAATTCCCTGTGTAGCGAGTGAGAAGAGGGGGAGGAAGTTAGAATACAGTTCAGTACACCCGCGGTGGTCGTGGGGAGCGGTCATAAGATTACTACGCTCGTCCCGCTGCTCAGCTCTCTCTCTCAGCAACATTATGTGCTGAAAATGGCACTCGACAGCTGTCGTGCACCGCCACATAGTCTAAATTTATTTCACTCGACATATGTTGCGCGCCGCCAATAAGAGGTTAAGTAAGCCATACTGGCGATCTGAGAGCAGGTTATGAGAAGAGAAATGCTTAAGAAATTTGGAAGCCAGAATAGTTAAAAAAAAAAAAGTTACAAGTTTCCGTTAGTATTAAAATTAGCAGGCACTTTGGTATGAAATTTTATAAATTAAAACAATTACCTTGAAATATATATATATATTTAAAAGAAAATTACTGACCAAACTAGTTGAAACAAAGAAGTTGATTGCCTGATGTTGGGGGAACTCACTGTGCACCCCAGAACATCCAGAACATCCTTGCTTACCTGTTGAAAAGTAGAGAAATGCAATTTATTAGAAACATTCGTATGACAAGGTTAATAATATCAAATCACTGTAAATCAACCATAAAATGATGGGGAATTTATCGAGACATAATATGATGGTTATACAGTTTAAACAGGTGCATTAGAATTTGGCATAAAAACGACAGGTTAAAATTATAATTTTGGAATTACTTACATCCAAAGCGAGAAGTGGGGTGTGAGATACCCCAAAGGAGCTGTAGAGTGTGGAGGGAGGGAGCTACCTCTGAAATTACAGGCTTGCTATTGCTCGCCAAAAAAAATCAACACCTAAAGGATACGAAAAGTTTTAATATTGACAACAAAATGGGCCGAAAGATTTTAAAATTGCCAAACTAATGGTCCGAAAGTCATAACATCTGAAAAGTAATGGGGCTAAACATGAGGAAGAAGGGGGACCAGAAAAACGACCCATCGTCCCTTAACGCCTTAAGAGCGGGTGGTGTGTATTTTACACCATACCGCACAGCGTTTTTTTTTTACCCTAAATATGGTTGTTTCCGTGTTCATTTTCATGCATAAACAAGATGCAGAGTGTAAAACAAGTATGTATCCCTAGAAGGGCGTAAACAGAGCTTTCCAATGACACCCGAACCATCTTTGTACGACCGCTGGTTCTCTTGCAACGATCGTGAAACACGAGTGCAAAAACCCTAAAATAAGGTAATTTCCGTACATAATTCCCTGTCTAGCGAGTGAGAAAGTGGGGAGAAGGGTGGGATACAGTTCAGTAGATCCACGGTGGTCGTGGGGAGCGGTCATAAGGTTACTACGCTCGTTCCACCGCTCAGCTGTCTCTCTCAGCAACATTATATGCTGAAAATGGCACTCGACAGCTGTCGTGCACCGCCACATAGTCCAAATTTATTTTCACTCGACATATGTTGCACGCCGCCGATGGTTTTGGGTTACAGGAAGTTTTAAGGGTGTGAAATATTATTATTTTCTCATTTCCTTATATGTTCAACTAGAATGGCAAATTGGAGAGTCAAATTTGCGTTTTCTGATATATTTTGGCAGGAATAATCAGACACATTCAAACTAAAAGTGTTACAGGAATTTTATATCGGTAGTAATGTTGGTAGCAGTAGGAATGTTGGTAGTAGTAATAATGTTGGTAGCAGTGGTAATGATGGTAGCAGTAATGTTGGTAGTAGTAATGTTGATAGGTATAGTAATGTTGGTAGCAGTAATGTTGGTAGCAGTAGTAATGCTGGTAGCAGTAGTAATATTGGTAGCAGTAGTAATGTTGGTAGCAGTAGTAACGTTGGTAGCAGTAATGTTGGTAGCAGTAGTAATGTTGGTAGTAGTAGTAATGTTGGTAGCATTAGTAACGTTGGTAGCAGTAGGAATGTTGGTAGCAGTAGTAATGTTGGTAGCAGTAGTAATGTTGGTAGCAGTAATGTTGGTAGTAGTAGTAATGTTGGTAGCAGTAGTAATGTTGGTAGCAGTAGTAATGTTGGTAGCAGTAGTAATGTTGGTAGCAGTAGGAATGAAAGCACGTTGTTGTTATTGTTGAAGGCAGGAGAATTGTTTTGTTTTTGTTGCTATGTTGCACCTTGAATACCTCCGCTTAACGCCTCATGTTATTGCTCTCTCTCTCTCACTCTCTCTTTTCTATATAAGGAGATATGATGATATTGAATTACCGGTATATCCTTAAAGTGAAGTAGTGTGTGTTTGTCTTCTCAGGCGACTGTGATTTATATGTCTATCCATATCTAGCTGTCTGTCTATCTATCTATCTATCTATATGTCTATCTATCTACCTATATATCTGTCCTCGCTGTCTGCCTGTCTGTCTATCTATACATATATCTATCTATCTAGTTATCTATCTATCTATCTATATATTTATCTATCTATCTATCTATCTATCTATCTATCTATCTATCTAGCCATCAGTTTATAACAGTATAATTAGTTTGTTACTTAATTCATCTTCTTTGTTTAAGAAAGAACCATTAACAAAGTATAAAGTTATATCAGGTTGGAATGATGAAATTAAGGATTTGCATAAGTTTGCGAGAAGTAAGTTTTTAACTTGGAAGAATATGGGACGTCCACTTGCAGGAGTTGAGTTAGAAGAAAATATGAAGGAGTCTAGAAAGGACTTTAGGAATGTATTGAAACAAGTTAAACAAAATGAGTCTCAAATTAGAACAAATAAGTTAGCTCAATCTCTATCTAAAAACAATTTGAAATCATTTTGGAAAGAGGTTAGACAAATAAAGAATAATAAAGTTTTTGTAAGTATGAAAATAGATGGAGAATGTGACCCAAAATGTATTGTAGAGAAATTTTCCAATAAGTTTTAACATGTATATGATGATTGTAAATGTCAGAATGATGATGACTTCATGATAGATAAATTGGTGAAAAATGTACGTGACGGTGAAATATTTGGTAAGGTAAATAGTCATGATGTATCTACAGCAATATCTGACCTCAATTGTGGTATTGGCCCAGATAATATACATTCTTTTCATTTAAAGTATTGTACAAACGAATTGATAGTAGTAATTGCCTAGTTGATTTCTTCTTGTGTTGTACATGGTTGTATGCTTGTAAGAATGAACTTTGGAATTATGGTACCCTTATTGAAAGATAAGTATAAAGATAACACATCACTTGATAATTATAGATCAATTACGTTATCGCCAATATTATTGAAGGTATTTGAATACTGCTTGAAGTACAAAATTTTAAGATATGTTAGTTTAAATGATAGGCAGCATGGATTTAGAGAGAGGTATTCTACTTCTACTGCATGTTTAGTTCTCAAGGAAACTATTTTAAGGTACACCACGGAGGGATCTAATGTTTTTTCATGTTTTATTGACCTGACGAAAGCTTTTGATAAGGTGAATCATTTCAAACTTGCAAATAAGCTTTTAAAACTAGGATTACCACATTTCTTGGTTAATATTTTATTTTACTTTTACAGAAACCAACATGTTGTTGTCAAATTTAAAGATTCAATTTCAACTGAATGGACTATGAAAAATGGAGTGAGACAGGGTGGGGTTTTATCTCCCTTGTTGTTTTCAATTTATATTGATGACTTATTAAGTAAATTATCTGCAAGTAATGTAGGCTGTAGACTAGGTTTACAAGTCAGCAATGTGATTGCCTATGCAGACGATCTTGTAATATTGGCTCCTTCGGTTAGAGGTCTGCAAACATGGATAGATATTATGGATCATGAAATTAAACAACTAGACTAATCTATTAACTCTGCAAAATCAGTATGTATGATCTTTAAATATAAGTATGGACAGGAAATTAATCCTTTCATATATTTAGACAATAACAAATTAAATATTGTTTCTGAATACAAATATTTGGGTTTTATAATTGATTGTAATCTTAATAATGACTTGGATATGATAAGATGCAGAAATAAGTTTTACAATGAGTTTAATTGTCTTTTAAGAAAGTTTAGCAACACGAGTACTGAAGTATTTTTAAATTTATTTCAAAGCTACTGTTTGAATTTTTATGGCGCTGAACTTTGGTTTAATAATAGAAAATGTTATATACCGTTTAAGCAGTTTTCCATTGGATACCACAAGGCAATACAGAAAATATTGAATATGAAGTACTGGGAGAGCAACCACAGTGCTTGTAGAGAATGTGGAGTGATGGTGTTTAGGCATTTGGTTAACTGGATGAAAATAAGATTTGTATATAGAAATCTCATAAAGCCATGTAGTTTTATAGAGAAGAACATGTATTACATGTTACATAGATCTTTTCTTGTAAAGGATGTTGAAAAAATAATCCTACATGAGTATGGATTTACTAACTTATTGCTAAATGATATCAATGCTATCAGATCAAGAATTGTTTATGTACAGAACACAGAACCAACTATGCGCTAAGGACTTTTAGCTTAATGTAGATTACGTAAATAACTCTGTAAAAAGTGTATGTATATGTCTTTTTATGAAATAAAATTATGACTGACTGACTGACTATCTATCTATCTATCTATATATCTATCTCTTCGACCCTCTCAGCACCCAATTTCCTAGACGTATCATCTCATTCTCATGCTCTCCTTCTGTATCCTAATTCTTCAGGGCTTCTCCAGTTTTCGTGTCTCTGTATATTCTCTCTTGATTCTCTCATTCTCTTTCTCTCCTTACCTCCCAGTTCCCTCTTCTCTCCTCTTTTTTAAATATTTTTCTTCTCTCTCTACCTCTCCCTCTCCTATCTCTGTTCTAGTTGTTGCTCTCCCCCGTTCTTCACTTCTCTCTCTCTCTCTCTCTCTCTCTCTCTCTCTCTCTCTCTCTCTCTCTCTCTCTCTCTCTCTCTCCAATTTCCCCCTAGCCCCTACCTCATTCGATATCCATTTGTTTTCCTTTTTCCCCTCTCGTTGTCCTCTTGTACTGCCTCTGTATATATACTCCCCCCCCCTCTCTCTCTCTCTCTCTCTCTCTCTCTCTCTCTCTCTCTCTCTCTCTCTCTCTCTCTCTCTCTCTCTCTCTCTCTCTCTCTCTCTCAGCTCTTAATCACCCTCTCCATACTATGTAATTCCCCAGAGCCCTTCAGACTTCGCTTTTCTTTCTCCTCATCCGGATTCCTTCGCGTGCTATCATACTACTTGCTTGGTGAGTTTATTCATGCTGTATATTATGTTGTATGTTTATTGGAAGTTATAATTTATTATCTCTGTCTTGATGGTGTAATGGTTAGAGCGTGTAAGTTCTGCATATATCTGATATCCTAGGTTCGAATCCTGGGAACATCACATGCTTTCATTAATTTAATTGTGGGAGTTATTGGTGTTAAGAAAGATGTAAACATTTGTCAACTACTGGTAACTATTCTATTATAGTCTCTTCTACTCTACTTTTCTGTTGTTGTTTACTTTTCTATTTTTTTTTTTTTTTTTTTTTTTTTTTTTTTTTGTACACGGTATTTCATAGTTTTCCACAGTCCATTACTCTACTATAGTATAACCCTTACAGTCCCTGGCCCGAGTATATTCGTCAGTAGATAAGTAACTCCCCAGTCCCTGGCCTGAGTATATTCGTCAGTAATGTACTTTCCTTGTAACTACCTGTACGAGGCTTAGTTTTTTTTTTTTTTTTTTTTTTTTTTTTTTAAGCCTTGTTAAAAAGAAATACAAAAGTGAGAGATCCAGTCTTGCCTCATCTCTTTAGGTGAAAAGGTGGTCTCTGCTGCCATTTTCGCCACAGTGCTTGGGACTGCTGGGGACTTTTATCACTGTATCCTACGGTACTCAACGGGATAACAGGTACTCTAATTATTGATCGTGGTGTTAAATAATCGTGATAAACAGGTCTGCCACCTATATGAATACTGGTATTGCTGGTCTCATTGCTGTGGACATGAATAGCCTCCCCCCCCCCCCCCTCTCCCCCGCAAAAAAAAAAATATATATATATATATATATATATATATATATTTCTAGTCTCTCAGTGGGGATCGAACCATCGACCATCAGAACGATAGCCGACGCTTAATCAATTACACCACGGCAGTGGTGTAATTGATTAAGCGTCGGCTATCGTTCTGATGGTCGATGGTTCGATCCCCACTGAGAGACTAGAAACATTTAGTGGCTCACGTGTATTTGTGATATATTCTCAATATATATATATAAACAAATAAATAAATACATATATATATAAATCAATTACAGTATATATTATATATATATATTGTATAACTTACCTTAATATTGCAAATATTTTCCTATAAAATGTCGAAGGGACGAAAATGTTGGCAGTGCAATAATAACAATATGAAAACTCTCATGGCAAGAACTTGAATTGGCCCGATACAAATTTTCCTGT
Source organism: Paralithodes platypus (assembly GCA_032716605.1). Lineage (NCBI taxonomy): Eukaryota > Metazoa > Arthropoda > Malacostraca > Decapoda > Lithodidae > Paralithodes > Paralithodes platypus. Next base: position 18,110,856 of record CM064510.1, on the reverse strand, counting down.
TTTCCTCGAGTGGGATCCGAGAGAGAGAGAGAGAGAGAGAGAGAGAGAGAGAGAGAGAGAGAGAGAGAGAGAGAGAGAGAGAGAGAGAGAGAGAGAGAGAGAGAGAGAGAGAGAGAGTCAGATAAACAAATATAGAAGTAAATGAAGAAAGTCAGACATATAAATATAATACAGAGAGTAAGATAATGTAAGAACGACAGATACATAGGATAATATTTAATATATTCAGTTACATAAAGAAAGTCAGATGCATACAGATATCAGACAGAAACAGATAATTAGATAAATTAATATAGTAGGAGTAAAATAAATTAGCTAAATATATATAAAGGAAGATAAAAGGAAAGGCAGATAACTAAAATAATTACGCAATTTAAAGGAAACAAAATTAATAAAGAAAAATTAAATTAAAGATAAGATAGAAAGCAAGAGTAACAAGGCTCCGAACGATAACACTGCTCAGAAATGGTTACTTAAATTACGTGGTTCTGGGGGGAAGGGAAGGAGGGGGGGGGGGAGGGGGGGGGGGAGAGAAGGAAGAAAATATAGAGGAAATGCGATGATGAAACGAAAGAGGGAGAAGGGGAATAGACAAAAAGGGGGAGGAGGAAAAGAAAAAGGAGAGAAGGGAGAGAAAAAGAAAAAGGGAAGGAGGAAGAGTGAGAAGGAACAGAAAGATGAGGAGGAGGAGGAGCAAGGAAGTGAGAGGAGGAAGGAGCAGTAGATGTCGAATAAAGAGGTTGAGTTCAAGAGGGTCGGGGATATCATAATTATAATATTAATCAGAATAACACTAATACCAATACTACTACTACCACTAATAATAATAATAATAATAATAATAATAATAAAAATAATAATAAAAATAATAACAATAATAATAATAATAATAATAATAGAAACATTACTCTCATCTAATAAAGGCTCGTGTTGGCTCGCCAGGATAAAACGTCTATCCACAAATGGCACAAATAACTTATTATTGATAAACAAAATGGGACGAATTAAAGGGCTTGTCTTAAAACCACCAAATTAATGGAACGAACGTCTTACACTCTCAAAACTGATGGGGTTAAACATGAGGGAGAAGGTGTCTAAGTTTCTCAGAGCAGTATTTCCGGGCCTCTTAGTTATATTATACACGCCTTAATAATTTCTGGTCTACGTCCCGCATTTGTGAGACAGGATTAGTTCCTCCGTGGATTTGATTTGGAATTATGGTCAGGGAAGGTGGGTAGTGATATGATAGAAATTATACTTGTATTGTTGTTTGTGGGATAACTTTTAACTCTGTAGTGGTATGATATTTTCTATTCATTTTAACTATCTTTAGACATTATGTTTAAACTAGGGAACGACCAATTAGAAGCACGTGAGCAATCGACAAAACCTTTTAGCTATAAGACCAGTTGTTGTTGTTGTTGTTGTTGTTCCCCAGGCTGTCTGGCTGAACAGCCCCAAGGTCTCGAGCAAGGCCATAAACGAGCGCCCCCACAAAATCCTCCCTGCTTACCACTAACAAAGCCCGGGTGACCGAAGCCACTCCAAGGCAGGGAGCTGAGGAGGGTGCGGAAACGCTCGGGAAACCAAAGCCCCACCCAAGGCCCTGTGCCCCTCAGCAATTATGAAGGGAAAGTTTAGGGGTAAGGGAAAAATGTGACGCTTTGGCTCCCAATCTGCCAACTTCTAGGTTGGCAGTAGGGAGGTCAATCCACGGAAAAGACGCCGTCACTTGAGATCTAGAAGATATATAAGTAAAAGGAACAGTCAGAGTAAGCTATGGGTATGGCAGAGATCGCTCAGTTCTCACTCAGATAGACCAGCCCATCACCACATGACTAGAACCCAATCCTCTCAGCATCAGCTAGGAAAGGCCCTAGAAAGCCGCCTTTGGCGGGGGGATAGCTCCCCTATTTCAACTCCTTTCGGGGTTGGGCACCCGCCCGCTATAAGACCAGTTATGAATAAGTAATCAGCTCTTCACAATCTTCCATTGCTGCAACATACCATTCTGGCCGGGAACAGTAATATGCGGGCCCCTAAAGTAATTGAAATTAACAAAAAATATGCATCTGGAAGATCAATTAGATTACGTAAGTGATGAAACGTTGGGTGCTCAGAGTGAAGAGATACGAGTGATAACTGTGAAACAAAAGAACAATTACCGATATCGGCATGTTAGAAAAGGAGAAAGATTTACCGGTACATTGATATCAGATATGGATAGATAGATATATAGATCGAGCGAGGGAGGGGGGGAGAGAGAGAGGGTGAGTGAGTGTGTAAGTGAGATGTTATTCATTTCGAATTCTGTAATGATGATGGAAATTATAATTATATTCACATTTAATTTGTGATTGGTTGTTATGGAGGCAAAGCCGATCATACTTCCAACATTATTAATTAATTGGTGTTAAAATTATGATTATATCAATTCAGGTTTGTGGGTTGATGATAACATAGATTTCCCATTATGATATTAATTGTTAAGCCCTTTTGTACCGGCGACGTTTTCTTAATTATATTCTAGCTCTATTTAGGCGATTTTATGCAGCTTAAGAAAGAGTTGTGGTAAGCAAAAGGGTTAAGTGAGATAGTTTATAATTGCTTTATAATTGCTATATATAACCTTTATTAAACTGAATAAAGTCGTCTAATAACAGTCAGAATACAGTTAAAAAGACGTCACCGGTCCTGAAGGGGTTAATGCATCCATTAACATTATTAAAATCAGTGTTATATATAATTTACGATTTATATAGTGTCTGTCATATTTACTTTCCTTTCTCATTAGCTGATTGATAACTATAAATAATAAATATATTTTGATTGTCAAACAATACTTTCATTCTTTCACATTTCCTGATTGGGGGTTAATAAAACATTATGATTGCAGTTCAGCTAAAAACCTTGACTTTATTTAGATTATTCGATGGGAGTAGAATTTTCGTAACGTGCATATGGCATTGAAAAATGCACTTATGTATTCTATATTTTTTCGCTCCACTCAAATTGCCGGTATATTTTAAAGCGTTTCTGTCAAAAACTGATTTGTGTAATTGAAAATGCTTGTTTTGCTTTCATAGTATACGGTATATATATATATATATATATATATATATATATATATATATATATGGTGACCGGACAACTCAACCAGTAAACCATTTCAACCAGTAGCTCTCAACCAGTACCATATCAACCAATACAGTTAGGTTAGGTTAGGTTAGGTTGGGTTAGTACTATATTTTGCACTGGTTTGGTAGGTCTTGGTTGATTTTGCACTGGTTGAGAGCTGCTGGTTGAAATGGTCTACTGGTTGAAATGTCCGGGAACCATAATTATATACAGTATACTGAGTATACTGCAGAGAGAGAAGTGACTCTCTACCACCCTTCATATACTGCAGAGAGAGAAGTGACTCTCTACCAACCATCATATACTGCAGAGAGAGAAGTGACTCTCTACCAACCATCATATACTGCAGAGAGAGAAGTGACTCTCTACCAACCATCATATACTGCAGAGAGAGAAGTGACTCTCTACCAACCATCATATACTGTAGAGAGAGAAGTGACTCTCTACCAACCTTCATATACTGCAGAGAGAGAAGTGACTCTCTACCAACCTTCATATACTGTAGAGAGAGAAGTGACTCTCTACCAACCTTCATATACTGCAGAG
>CM064510.1:18074672-18102172 GCA_032716605.1 Paralithodes platypus | reverse complement strand
CTTCAGAGGTAAGGCTAAGAGATTCATTATGTTAATGACTATGAGCCTCGTGGCCAGCCTCATTAAGGGTATTCTTAGTTGGCTAGGGGTATGATTTACTGCTTAATTTTACTGTTTTAGCCCTAAGATGTGTATATTGTTGTCATGTGGGGTATTTTACATGATAACAATCTGGCAGGAGACGTCCTGTCTATTTGGTGGGGTTTTGAGGGTTTCTGACTTTCCCATATAAGTCAGTCTCCTTCAAAAGTTTGTTTATTTCCTACGTCGATCTTTCTGTGTATCGATGCCGGATACTCTACTCGCCTCGCAGGCGAGAAAGGAACTAGCCAAATTACCCAGAGTGGTGTGTTGTACCACTATTCCCGGCGGAAATGCGGATTCTCAAGGGAATTTTGGCCCGGCCGAGTGAACTCGCCCAGACCAAGAGCCTCACGCGGCATGACCAGACTTATACACGCCCGGCAAAACAGTCCAGTGAGATTGATTACTATCCTTCAGGTCTTTTAGACGAAGGGTTAGTTTGCTTTTTAAGGTTATTACGGGCCACTGACACTTTTTCACAGGTAAGCAGTTCTAAAAGACGACAAAACCTTTAGCGTTTTTTTCGCAGACAAGTACAGCGGAAGGTTCGAGTAGCAGTTGGTCTACAGCTAATTTTCCGGCGTATTTGTGAGAGTAATGATGTGTGTACCTCTCGGTTTATCCTTACGAGCATTGATTCCTGGAAATTTCCTATTTCCAGATCGCAGCACATCTCTAGCGGCGCAGGTTGGCAGGGGAAGGGGCCGATCCCGGCAGGGGCGGTTTTTAGCTCCATTATGCCTCTAGTTATTCTCTGTGCTACGCCTACTTGCTCTTTTATACCCGTTTTTGCACACAAACTTTGTATCAAATGTGTAAAATGCCTCGATAGATCACGAGGCATTTGGGTATCCAAAAAGTGCGTCATTTGTCCCGAACTCTGTTCAAATTTATTTGGTAAGAAAGATCATTCATGCACTCATAGCACTCAATAGCACTCATAGTACTCAAGGAAATAAAAAATACTTGTAATGCCTACACGAAAGACATTGCCCATTAGGCCCTACACTGTGACGATGAGGCACTTTGGGAGCACTTGGTTATCAAGTCACCGGTGCTTAAGTTAACGCCAGCTAAATCCACTAAATCTAAAACCAAAACTAAAATTCTATCAAAACAGCTAGTGAGTAGTGATGAGAGCAGTGTATTTAGCAAGGTAACACCCCCCCCCCCCCCCTGGCTGCCATAAGAGGGACCGTTCACCTTCACCGAGTGACCGCTCAAGGTCCCGGTCGAGGACCCCCCTCAGGCAATCTAGACAATCTTCGGTAGAGTTTTCAAGATCTCACAAGAGGCGCAAAGATAACGAGGCGACATCTAGCCATAGAAAATCAGAGAAGGGACATACAAATTTCTGCAAGGAGGAGGCGCAGTCGCGGCACCGGCTAACGCCGGAGCTGCGTCCATTTCCCTCCACCCCCACCTCCACCGTGCCTAATGTCCAATCTGGCAGCTCAGAGGTGGGGACGGAGGGGACTGAGTCAACTCCCAGGGAGGAATCTAGGGAATCATTAAGTGTTAATCAGGACGTACATTTTGCAATACCAAAATTGAACTTACCTGTCAGTAGGCCCCCAATAGGGTCACAAAGAGTGTTAGCTGAACAGTATCGGGGCTATACATCAGGCAGACATCAGGACCATAACAGTTCACAGGTTAGTCAAGTGATACCTGATTCTCAACCTCCTAATCAGGATCGAAGTGTGTGGAGACAATCAGAACCCTCAATAATGGAGAACAATGTGCAGTTCCAAGACAGTGTCAGGGACAGAGAGGATATTGAAATTATCCCTTCCTCAGTGCCTGACTTAACTTGGCCGCCCTTTACACCACGGTCAGATCCGCAGCAACAACAGCCGGAACCGTTAGAGGTACAGGAAGAGCCGGAAGTGGTAGAACTGTCTTTGGCTCAACTAACACATACAGAGGATGGTTCGGAAGTTGGGTCAGAGTGTTCTAAGGAGTCATATAGTAAATATATAACTATTGATGATTTAGATTATATTTTGCATAAAGTTATGCGCCAATACAATGTACCAAAGGGTCAGGATACCCCCATAGCTCCGCCGGGTGCTCCCCCGATAGGGACGGCTGTGCGGCCCCTAGAACCTTCCAGACTTGTCCCTAATAGATCACTTCCTCAAAGTAACGTATTCCCAGTGAACACTACGGCAAGTGGCACTATAGTGCCCGCCTCCTTGACCACTACCAATGTTCGCGTTATCACGGACGTTACCCCTCCCCCTCTAGACAAAACCCCACATACAAAAGGCCCTATGCCTCTTTTATATGGTCCCGACTGCCCGTGGATTCCAGCTATTGCTAAAATCCCGAGCTTAGCACAAACAACAGTATTGGGGAGATCCCAGTGCCCAGTGAGTGGGTAATAGAAGTTAGTAAGAGTAAGAAACTAAGGGTCAAAGATTCACAAGGGCAAGTATTAGATGTCACTATCAAAGCGATTCTATATGTGTATTCCCCTGAATTTTTTGTATACTCTTCTACTCCGGCATTACCTCCCGCCTCATTTGCACGACTTTTTGCGGATTGGACGAAGTCTGACGGCGTGAACGATATAAAATCGCTCAATGCGCTAACGCCGAAGTTGGATACAACTCCAGCCCTAGACAAGTCTCACAACCCCGTTCTGCAGGTGGGGCAGGTAGGTGTTGGCCTGTGGCTGGACTGGGAGGCAGAAGCTCAACAGTTTGCAGCTACTATCACTTCAAAATCCTCCCACCAAATTCCCCAAGATAACCATATATGGTTTTCCATGCCCATCAATAAAGCCGGAGGGGTGTCCCCAGCTCTTTTTTATTTCTTGTCGGCTCCCAAATTGTCTCTCTATGACTTACAGGAACCTTTCTCAACTCCCCCTCCTGCACACTTAGACAGAGTTTTTAAATTGAGAAATAAAGCTTTCAGACTATTTTCCCAATTTTTGTTGAGCCGCCAAATAGCCCAGTCCCTCACGAGGACCATAGCCGCTATTTCTGACCAAAATGTACAGAAGGCCACTGAAGTATCTAGAAGGCTTCTGTTACAAAATTCCATCCTATCTGTGGGCGACATCCGGATAGCCTTGTTGGAGGCTGTCCGGGCATGCCAAGACTTGAGAGTGTACATGGTTAAGAAGTTACCGGAAGACATTGTTCGCCGGGTAACTCTTTCCCCAGTTTTAACTGCTTCTTTGCTCAGCCTTGACATGTGGAGGGCAGTTTATAATATGGTTGACAACTTGCAGCCGGGTACCTCCCAAGCTAGAAAGGAGAACTTCAAGAAACCGTACTCCAAGCCTAAAGGTGGAGGTAAGTCACATCCTTCTGGAGCTAAGCAGCCCTTTCAGGGCCCCATGTCTCCCCAAGCACAAGGAGGTACCCAGCACAACCCTAAACTGGGTAAGCACTCAGGTAAGTGGCATCACAAGAATAGGCCACAACATAAGTCAGGACAGGGAACGGCACCAGCTAAAACCAACCAACCGTCCACACCTACCCCACCACCAGCAAAATACTAGCCAGTCAAACTCTCTCTCTCCCAGGGCCTATCGAGGGCGAGTTGGATCCGAGGGTAGTGTCGCCGGACAGACCCAGTCAAGCCACTGGGTCTTTCCGGGCGTGTCATCGGGCTTGGCCCCGGTGAACTTGGGCAAGGACTGTGGTATGCAAAGGGATCACCTGGCGGTGGCTCCGGCGACCTCGTTTACGTCAGACTCAAGAAGTCAATCATGTTTTTTTAGAGGTGGAATCGCTAGTCCAGGAAATGATCACCAAGCATGTCATTGTCCCAGTCGATCCCACTTGCCCTGAATTCACGTCCAGACTTTTTCTAGTGCCAAAGAGGGACAGTGTTCAAATGTGACCAGTAGTAGATCTCTCGCGTTTGAACAAATATATTCTCAATGTACCCTTCAGGATGCTCACTGTGAATCACATCAGGCTAACCCTTCCACCACTAGGGTGGATGTGCTCGTTAGACCTGACAGACGCCTACTGGCATGTCCCCATCAACAAACGGTTCAAAAAATTCCTCGCCTTGAGGATCAGGCAAGAGACTTATGTCTTTCAAAGAATGCCATTCGGGTTGAACCCGGCACCGAGAATTTTCACAAAATTAATCCGGCAGGCCCTCATGCCAATGTTAAATCAGGGGATCAAGGTGTTGTGGTACCTGGATGATTGGCTGGTCGTGGCGGAGTAAGAAAGTTTATGCAAAACCCATATCATTCTCGTTATCAATCATGTACAATCCCTAGGGTTCAAGGTCAACTTGGCAAAGTCGCATCTTGTTCCCACACGGGCGATTCAGTGGATAGGGCTGGTCTGGGACACAGCCAATCTTACTCTCAGTCAGAGTGTTGTTACGATCCAGGTTCTCAAAGACACAGGGCTCTTCAACATTGGACTAGATAATGGCAAAAAGCAACAACGGTAACACTAGATCCAACCCCTGCCTTAAACACTGGAAAACAAAACACCATTACCGCCCTGAGTCGTGCCTGGACAACGAGGTATCCTATGACTCGGTAACTGGTGCACACACACTAGGCTGACGCTCAATGAAACAGCCTATTCTCAAACAGTAAAAGATTACTCAATTATGTTACACAAAGAAAAGATAGTTAACGTGATTAATTAACGTTACGGTAGATACTCAAATAACTGGCACTCCTGTATTAAAGAAAGTGCAATGCTAGTCCTGCAACATCAACTGGAAACTTCTGAAATAAGTCTGATGCTGGGAAGATGTTCGTAAAGAATCTTGAACAATTATAATGCAGAATACGGGTCACAATAAATGCTAGGACATATAGTAATAATAGGCAGGCGAATAATAAAGACTGCGCAAAGGTAGTAATGCTCGACAACTAAAGAAATGCTTTGTGACACAACGCAACAGCCTACTAGGGTTGTGCAACTCAACAACAACCTCGGCTCAAAAGTGCAGTGAATATTAATGCTGCATACATATAATAATGGGACTTATCTCTAACCAGTGTCTGCTCAGTTAATAAAGTCTAGCTGGGGTATCAAGGCAGGGCAACAATGGGCGAGCATGCGGCTCGTAGCCTAACGTTGTCCGAAGGTGGTATAATGAAGATTACGTTATATGACGGGGATGCTCTCTTGATAAATCTAGGTCTCTAGTACCTAGCTCTATCCTGGCGATCCCTCAGAAGTCAACACAAAGAGGCAGCACTATGTTGTGAGGGATAGGCTATGGCCCTCTCACACCACAGCACTGTGCTCGCAAAGTAAACCAACCCGAAGACAACTTAGGCTCCCACAATACCTGTCGATGTCGTGCAGAGCTTAGCTAACACTGCACACATCGGAGACAACGACACAGTAACCTTACCCCTAGTTTAGCTTTAGATAACCAAGCAGAATCACTCAACACCTTGCAAGGGAGACATATACCGGTCTACAACCTTCCCGAGAGAGGACACATACGGAAAAGTCCGTCTCTCTAAACCTCAATAAAGCATAATACCTCCTTAACCTAATACATGGAAATATCTGAGAGCTTCGCGTACAATACGACTGGTCGACGGTGAACGTCTATGCTGAAACCAGAAGGGATGTTGAGTTTAATAAAGATTAGAGAATGAGAAAGGAGAAGTCGAGAGAGAGAAATAGTATGCAAAGTAGCGAGTATGGGGGACAGAATTGCAAAGGATGTAGGCGATACGCGTGTCAGGCAAGCTCTGAGCTGGTAAAGAACACGAGGCAGCGACGGGAAGGGACTAGTTGACCACCCGGCCGCCAACGCCGTCAGCGCCCAAGCGAGCCACGTCATAGCTCACCTCGCTGCCGGGTGTACCCCCTCACACTCTCTCGCTCGCCTCCCACACAAGCAACATTTATATTATAGCGAATATAAAATATAAGCCGCGGTCAGAGACCAAAACAAAGACTATTTCTAGACTGTCTGTGGCACCACGACACTAATGAAATAAAGCAGATCATTCAAGGACAAATGTAGCCTATCCCCCCATCCTGGCGAGCGCTAGCGAGCTGCAATGCCCCACGCAACCATTCTGCTAACGCCGGGAGGCGTCACAGTGTGGACAACCGCAAAAGATTTCGAAAGAAAATATTTGTGTTTCTCCACAGTCTGAACACGACGAGGAGGATCTGGGAGTCTCTGGTCGGTTCTCTCAACTGGATCCAACTAACTGTATAGTTGGGCCGATTGAACGTAAAGAGATTAATCTTGGAAGGCAACAAATATTTCCTGCTATTGCCGGCGGGAAAATTGTAGAAAATTCCTCCCTTAATTGACAACTTACTGTCGGTCTGGGCAAAGAGAGAGATATTGCACTCAACAATGACGTGGGTTTCTCCCCAACCTACGGTATGGGTAGACACAGATACTTCGGGGACAATAGGCTGGGGTTATCAGTCAAGCCTAGGCCACCTAGGGCAAGGGCTTTGGTCCCAAAACGAGAATTATCATATCAACGCGCAGGAACTGTTAATCCCTTTGTTTTTCCTTCAAACTCACGGCTCCACATTGCGGGGGAAATCAGTGGCGTTTCGGATGGACAATTTGAATGCGGTACACTGCATTCAAAAGCAGGGGTCAACGAGGTCTCGAAAGTTGCTAGAGTTGTCAGAGAAGATTTTTGCTCTGGCCGAAAAGCTGAGCATTCATCTCCACGCTTCTTATCTCACAGGCGTTTCAAACGTCTGGGCAGACGCACTGTCATGGCAACAGAGCAACACAGTAGAATGGGCTATCAAGCAAAACGTCTTCAACAAGATGATTGCAGAGCCTTACCGTTCTCAAGTAGACCTATTCGCGTCCGAAGGGAACCACAGACTCCCTCTCTACCTAACCTGCCGGGTAACAACTTCGGCGGGAGGTCCAGACGCTTTGACGGAGGACTGGAACAAGTGGAGTTCCATTTATCTTTTTCCGCCTCCCGACGCTTCACTCATGTGTCAAGTAGTTCACAAACTACGGGGTTACCGAGGTCTAGTCTCGATGATCTCGCCTCTTTGGCCGGCGGCTCAGACGAGGTACCATAAGTTGAAAACGTGGTGCGAGAACCCGGTGTCGCTCCCGGTCTTGTACTTCCACTTGAAGACAATTGGCAACCTAGAGACCTCGCTGACTTTTGCCTTTTGGACATTCAGAAAGCTAAATGGTTAACTCCGTATGGGGAAAGTGTCACTAATAAATTACTTGATCAGTATACTATGTCTACCGGGAGGCAATACCAATCACATTGGAAAACTTTCACTGCCTCGATAGTGGAAACGGCGCAAACAGACACATCAGTAGCTTTGGTTTTTAAGTACTTGGATTATTAGTTTGACCATCAGCGCTTTTCTGTAGTTACACTAAAAAATCATCTGTCTGCCATTAGAACTCCCTTTTACGACCTCACTGGTCTATCCATACCACAGGCGGAGGAGAAAGGGTTCATGAGGGCGTGTTTCAAGCTTTGCCAACCGGGGTGGGCAAGCTCAGCTCATGCCTACCTGGTCACTAGACAAAGCCTTATCCCTGCTTCATTTGCGCAAGTATAGCCTTGCGCCGGATTTTGACTCATTATTAAAGAAGGCTGTGTTCCTTATGGCCTTGTCTACAGGAAACAGGGTGTCAGAGCTGGCGGCGATGAGCTACGAACCTAATTGCCTCAGGTTTAGTAGATTAAATGAAAATTTGTATATTGCCCCATCTCCCACATTCGTGGCAAAGAATGAGCATAGCAAGCATGTATTCTCGGAATTTACAATCCCGGCTCTCAAAAGGGGACATACACATCATAAGTTATGCCCGGTGCTGGCTATAATCTAGTTTATGAGGGTGTCACAGCCTCAACAACAGGGAGCCCTATGGGTCAATAATACTGGTACGCGCAGCACGAGGATAAAATTAGCTTTCTTACTCGTATATGTAATCAGGGAGGTAATCCTGGAGTAGTGGGCCGAGCTCATGACATCAGGAAATGGGCAGTCACTTTGCGGTTTTACAAAATTATTCAATAGAGGATATTGCTAATACCAAATTGTGGGCTTCCAACCATACTTTCTTAACTCGGTACCTGTCTGTGGCCCTAGATACACCAAAAATAACCTGTGTGGCCTTGCGTCAGCGGGTCTATTTTAATTTAAGTGAAAAGAAAAGTGGGGGGGGGGGGAGTATCGAAGAGCTTAAGACATCTAGACCGTACGCCGGACTATGTGATAAGATCACGAACTGTGATACTTAATAAGTCGAGCTGGTGCTACAGCTCAAGAAAATGTTATTTTTTATATATAAGATAACTATCAGAGTTGTAACTAAGAAGATAGTAAATGAAAATGTACAAACTTTATACTATGTACAAAGTTATTTTAAGGACATAAAAACATATTCATATAATTTATGTGCCTTTAACATCAAACCTAGTGAATCTTAATGTGATATTCTCTCTGATGTACCTGAATGGTCATTGTAAGCAGACTTTCTTTGAAGTAACGCACTGCTTTCTTTCCCATTTTTTATTTGATTGCATGTACGCAATAGACACTTAATTTCTTATATGATTCTTTTTCTCTACCTATAGGTATATGTTAGTGGTACGATATTGTCACGAATGTCCCCCTCCAGTCTTGAGATATCAGGCATATCGTCAATGATGGAGGGGCCACTAATAAATTATAGGTTTGAGTCCCGGAGGGAAGAATGAAAACCTAATAATTTAGTAGTGGCCCCGAAATCATTGCCGATGTAGGGCCCTCCCTTCCATCCCCTTCCCAATCGTTCGATGTCTTAAGTTTAGTCTTGATATATCATTGAAGGAAGTATGGGGACGCTTGGTTCAGCGTCTCGGCTAGAATCCACATAAGACATCCACGATCTGGAAAGCCTTAATAAAACAACATTTAAGTTAATTTTATTTTGTTATTTTTTACGAAGTTTTTTCGTAGTGAGTACCCAATCATAAAGACGATTCTTTAAGATAATTAGCGTTACACTTATGATGAGGACTCTTTCTCCCTGCGGCGGGGTTTTCAAACACGCTGACCGCGGGTGCTTGAAAGAGGACTATTATACTAATAGGCATATCGTCAATGATTTCGGGGCCACTACTAAATATTAGTTTTTCATTCTTCCCTCCGGGACTCAAACCTATGATACAGTATAATGTAAGCGTATACGTATTAAATCACAGTAAAAAAAACAGAAAAAACAATGAAGGGAGACCAGGAACATGGAAGACAAATATAAAAGATACATATGAAGGAATTGGGGGAGAGAGAGAGATAGGTTGGAGGAAGAATGGAACTGAGAGAGAGAGAGAGAGAGAGAGAGAGAGAGAGAAAGAGAGAGAGAAGAAAAGCAGGAATTTGAAGGCCAGGGAAAAGTGTGACAGTAAAGCAAGCTAAAGAGAGAAATTATAACTTCACAAGAGAGAAAGTGTTAAAATGAGTAAAGTTGGGAGGAGTTGGAGGAAGGTAAAGAGGCGAGAAGAAAAAGAGTAAATAATGGCGTGAATATGGTGAATATGACTGGAACAGGACAAAGAGTTACAAGGAGTTGCAAGGGATAGTTGGTATGTCAGGGGAGGTGTGGTGGAGTGGTCTTGCCACTGGCCTGGTAATCCAAAGGTCCCGGGTTCAAATCCCGATGTATCAATGGGAAGATATTATTGGGATGGAATTTGTGCTGTACCTGGTATCAGTGCATTACCACAAGCCCACCGAAACGTCAATAAAATACCCTCATTGTTCCCTGATTAAATAGCACTGTATGAATATTCCCATATTCAAAATATGCTATAGGGGTGCAATGCCTGGTGAGTTATCTGCTCAACAGGTGGCGTTGTGTGTGTGAAAGTGTGAGAGTCCGAGTGTAGGGGATGAGACAGTGAAGCACGGGAACGAGGTGGCTTCAGAGATGGGGTCGTTTCGGGCCATGAGTGAGCACCGTGCCTCATGTGAAGGCAAGATGGCAGGTGCTCGTTGTACTCTACGTGCTTCACATGTCTCACTCCCTAGACTGGAACAAGACCTCACGGGCTTCACTGTTCATTGTAAAGCGGTGAATGTTAAGGCTCTCAGCCTATGCCCGAGAGGAAGTAAGTTGGAATATATAAAAAAAAAAAAAAAAAAAAAAAAAAAAAAAAAAAAAGTCAAGTGCTCTGCGGTCTATATCAGGGAGTTATCTAGATGACCTAATTAAAAATATATATATACAGTATAATATATATATATATATATACAGTATATACAGTATATATATATATATATATATATATATATATATATATATATATATATATATATATGAGAGAGAGAGGAGATATAGATAGATAGATAATATTATATGAATAGATAGATAGATAGATAGATAGATAGATAGAGAGTGAGTGAGAGAGAGAGCAAGAAGGTACCATCATTAAACAAATATGTAAAAATATAGATAAAATATAATTAAAAAATACAAAAATAACCAAAAGCTAAAATAAAGCCTTAACAATGGTCTGTATCCCCTGGCATCTATTATTTAAGTCCCCTTGTTCTCAAAGTGGGTGACCATATTCTATTCTCCTAGCTGGCATTAAGGCTGATGGAGAGATATATATTTAATTTCTTATTTATCTATCTATCAACTCTGCTAAGCAGAGTGCTATCGTACACACAGGTCCCGCCCGTATACTGTGCACCACAATTCAGCTTGTCCGTCGTCGTCGTCCGTCGTCATCGTCGTCGTCGTTGTCGTCCGTCGTCGTCGTCGTCCGTCCGGAAACTCCTACTAGACCGTTCAATGGATTTTCACAAAATTTCACAGGTATATTCATTTGGTCAATGCGAAGGTCAGTCGAAAAGAAATTTTCAATTTAGCTTTAAGGTTAAGGTCAAAGGTCAAGGTTAAAAATAAGGTCAATATTTCATGTGTCTTAGTTTTTACTCAAATTTCTTAATTTTCACTATACTAGTTACTAGTAACCTCGATATCCTATTGACCAAATTTTAGATAAATATTCTGAAAGGTAAAGTCAAAGGTTAAAGGTAAAAATATTTGTTTTACTAGTATTTCTTATATTAACTGTTAGATTCTCACTAAACTTACCATGTATATTCGGAATACTTAGGGCAAGGTTATACAAGAAACTAAACAATTCCATATGAAAGGTCAAGTTCACAGGTCAAGGTCAAATAAGAGGTCAATATGCTAATTTCATTACTTTTCATGTAAACTTCACAACATTTAGCAATATAGTTGCACTTTAAATGAAAAGGAAAATAATAAATTTTGAGACACATATCATGAAGGTCAAGGTCAAAGGTCAAGGGCAACTACTCTATAAATACATATGAAACTAACTGATGGGTTTTAATGAAATTAGTCATGCTTATTTGATTTTCCTGGGCAATGTCAATGAAAACTATGTTTTACTCTTACATAAAGGTCAAGGTCACAGGTCATGGTGAAAGGTCAACTTATACAATTTATTTTTAGTTTTAATTCAAATGTCTTCATTTTCAGTTTACAAGTTACTGGTATCATTGACATAGTATTTCACAAATTTTAGATAATTATTCTAAAGGGTAAGGTCAAAGTTCAAGGTCAAAGGTCAAAATAGTATTTTTACTAGTATTTCTCATACTAACTGTTAGATTATCACTAGGCTTACCATATATACTCGGAATACCTAGGCCATGGCATACAATAAACTATTCTATTCCATATGAAAGATCAAGGTCACAGGTCAAGGTCAAATAAAAGGTCAATATGCTATTTTCTTTACTTTTCATGCAAACTTCACAAAATTTGGTGAGATAGCTGCACTTTAGGTGAAAAGGAAATTAATGCATGTTGAGACATATAAAGGTCAAGATAAAGGTCAAAGGTCAAGGTCAACAATTATCTTAATATATATGAAACTAACTGATGTGTTTTAATGAAATAAGGCATGAGTATTTGATGTGCATGGGCAATGTCAATGCAAACAAAAATGAACTACATAAAGGTCACAGGTCAAGGTCAAAGGTAATCTTTTATTATTTATTAAAAAAGATTACTCAAATATTAGAAAACTGGTTGTGTTATGGCTTATTACTTAAATATGGCCTAATATATATCAAATTTCACATAAATATTGTAATAGTTAAGGCCAGAGGTCAAGGTCAATATAAGAGTATTTGTCATTTTCCCTAAACTCCTCCTTGACTGTTTAATGTATTGTCATAAAATTATACAGGCAAATTCAGTTGGTCAATGCGACGACCATCCAAATGTATGTATTTTACTTTTAGTCAAAGGTCAAAGGTCAAGGTCACAGTATATGATCACTATTTGTAATCAATAAGTTTTTATACGAATTAGGCTACACCATATTCATAATGCTAGTTAATACGAACATTGCTGTTAAGCTAACTAAATCCTTGATAAGAAATTCTAATGTTGAAAGTCAAAGGTTAAGGTTAAAGGTCGATATATGATTTTTACTAGTATTTCTTATTTAATGTAGGGTTATCATTAGGCATATCATGCATATTCGGAATGCCTAGAGCAAGGTCATACAAGAATAAGCATAATTCCATTTGATAGATCAAGTTCACAGGTCAACGTCATATATAAAGTCAATATGCTAATTTCTTTACTATTCATGTAAACTTCACAACATTCGTTGAGACAGTTGTGCATGAAGGGAAAATTAAAATGTTTAATTTTCAGACATCATGAAGGTCAAGATGAATGTCAAAGGTCAAGATCAACTATTCCTTTAATACCTCTGAAACTAACAGATGATCTTTAATGAAATTTGACACACTTATTTGATATTCTAGTTACATCAAAGCAAACAAAAATATATTTCTACATAAAGGTCAAGGTCACAGGCCAAGGTCATAAGTTAACCTTCATTATAAAATAAATACATTTTCGATAAGCTGACGACTGTTAGTTCCATTTTACTTAAATCACATATAATTCAATCATAAATATATATATATATATATATATATATATTATAATACTTAAGGTTAAAGGTCAAAGTAAAAGAACAAAAGAAGAGTGTTGATAATTGTCTTTAAACTCTTCCTAGACTGTTTAACCCGTTGTGTACCGGTGACGTCTTTTTCATTGTATTCTAGCTATAATTAGACGATTTTGTGGAGCTTATGAAGGATCTGTAGTAGTAAAAAGGGTTAAGATAGTTGAAAGCCTGCTACTTTTATGGAGGCCCTTCATAAACTAAATAAAATCGTCTTTGTATCCAGTTTGAAATGAAACTGACAGAACTGTACTGACCGGGTTACGTATCGTCACCAAATTTTGCTGTCAAATTTGGTTGGTCAATGCAACGATTGTCCATTTTGTTTTCTTTGTTATTCAAAGGTCAAGGTGAATGGTAAAGGTCACAGATTATGGTCACTATTTATTTCTTATATATATTATATATACAGGTATATATACAGTATATATATACTATATATATATATATATATATATATATATATATATATATATATATATATATACTGTATATAAACCTATTTTACCTAAGAGATTCATTACTACTTGCAAAATTATAGGTCGCATTTTTTTTTTTTTTTTTGGTAATGCGAAAACTGCACACCTACTTTATTTATATATACATATAAATACAGTATATATATATATATATATATATATATATATATATATATATATATATATATATATATATATATATATACTTATTAATTTATTAATTATTATTATTATTAAACATTATTATTGTTATTATTTTTTTTTTTTTTTTTTTTTTTTTTTTTGAAGTTGATATTAGTTTCCTCCCTAGACCTCTATCAAACTTGAACAAATTGACCCCAAGACCCCCTTTTAAGATATATTTGTGAAGTTTCCGGTAGATAAATGGCGCAGCCGATCATCCTAAATTGCATGTTCGCTATCGCTCGCCACGAACAAATTGGACACCTAAATGACACGAAAGGTCTTAAATATGACAAAGAAACGAGGTGAAAGGTCTTAGAAGAGTCCAACTAACGGGGCGAAAGTCTTAAAATCTCCAAACTAATGGGGCTATAAGCATATAAAGTAACTGTACGCCATGGAACACTCACTATAAAGGATCTCTGATGTGCCCCCCCCCCCTTCTCCGCTCTGGTGGTTGGCATTCATGTGGGATAAAATATGCACTATTCTTCTAGTCTTGCATTCACGTTCATTATGGCTCTTTACTATCTATCTATATATCTATCTTATCTATCTATCTTTCTATCTATCTAACTATCTCTGTTTGTTTGTCTGTCTGTCTGTCTGTCTGTCTCCTCTCTCTTTTTGTCTGTCTCTCTCTCTCTCTCTCTCTCTTTCTCTCTCTCTCTCTCTCTCTCTCTCTCTCTCTCTCTCTCTCATACTTTGCCCTTGCTCACACTTTCTAAGACCAATATTGACCATGCCTATACAGTGGAAGGGTACTGAAACACGGGTAGCAAAGACCAAAGACTTTATTACAAAATTTGTTCAGTGCTGCCGTAAGAAAGGCCTCGGGAATTACGTTATTAACCCTCTCCGACATATGACGCAATTTTGAGCCTATTAGGGATACTTTAAAGCCTTTATTACCATCAGGTTTTTTTACAAACCTTTATTTTAGTTACTTCAACCTCTGCAGTTGTCTTTGAGTTAGATGTGGGCAGAAAACTAATTTTGGAGAGGTAATTATAAGAGTGAGAGAACTCTATTTCTTATTGCTAATCTGGCAACCTCTGCGTCATATATGTCTGAAGGGGTTAAGGGACCTCAGACGGTATTGTGCAGAATAATTTACTGGTTCGGCTCAATGATTTAAGGAAGGGGTTTAGTTTGTTCTCTAAACCTCTATCAAACTTAAACAAACACCCACAAGACCCCACTTCGATATAAATTTGTACATTTTTCGGTAGAAAAATGTCCCGGCCGAGGGCCGATTCCTCTTCAAAAACAGGCTCGCTATTGCTCGTCAGGAAAACAAATCGACACCTAAATGGCACGAAAGGTCTTAATATTGGCAAAGGAATGGGGCAAAAGGTCTGAAAATCGCCAAACTAATGAGGCAAAAGTCTTGAAATATCATAACTAATAGGGCTAAACATGAGAGAGGAGGAGGACTCGAAAAACAAACTGCCTCCCCTTAAACCAGGAGAATTTTGTTGGTGTCACATGAACGCTTTTTTTGGCATTATTTTCCGGTAATTTTGGTCTGATATATTTTTGAATTATCTATATTTATGGTTTCAGATTCTTAACATTCTATAAATTCAGTCTAGTTATCGATTCCAATGAGAAAATAGTGACAAGTAGTAATAGTGAATAGTAGTATTAATATAATTGAAATTACGAGCCCATTAGTTTGGTGCTTTAAAGACCTTTCGTCCCATTTCTTTGTTGATATTCAGAGTTTTAGTGTCATTTAGGTGTCGATTTTTTTCCTGGCGAAGAACTGGCCTTCGGCCGGGACATTTTTCTATCGAAAAATGTACAAATTTATCTTGAAAGGGGATCTAGTTTTCTTGTTTGTAAGCTTGATGGAGGTCTAGGAAGAAAGAAACAATAGAAAGCAAAGTAAATGAGCAAATGAATACTCCGATCCCCCTTAATAGCAGTGGCCTCCTGATTGTGTGTGCCCAGTTTAATGCTTATATCATTAAGGGGAGGCAGATCGTTTTTCTGGACCCCCTTCTCCCTAATGTTTACCCTCACCAGTTTTGAGATTATAAGGCGTTCGGCCCATTAGTTTGGCGATTTTAACACCTTTCGCCCCATTTCGTTGTCAATTTTAAGACCTTTCGTGCCATTTAGGTGTTGATTATTTCATGGCGAGCGATAGCGAGCCTGCAATTTTAAGAGGAACCGGCCTTCGGCCGGGAAATTTGTCTACCAACAAATTTACAAATTTATCTAGAAAGGGGGTCTAGGGGGTGTTTTTCTAAGCTTGATGGAGGTCTAGGGAGGAAACTAAAAATACATATGAATACATGAATTAATAGACCAAACAAACGGCCAGTCTCCCCTTAAGTGTACAATTTCCACAACTGATATATATCGTTTATTTCGCCAAAGAACTTGACAATAATATATCTTGATCCCTGACCTCTCTGTAACTCAAAAGGGCCTAAAGCAAATTGGCTGTACACATCCACACCTATTTCCTGGTGGACTCATCCCAAATGATAGCAACGTCAGCCTGATTGCTTTCATTCATTTCGAGTTATAAGAAGTTAACCCCTTCTGTACCGGCGACATCTTTTTATGATTTTCTTACTATATTTAGACTATTTTCAACAGCTTAATTAAGAAGGGTCTGTGGTAGCAAAAAGGGTTAAGGTAGATGGTTCGAAACCTGTTAATTGCTGAAGGCCATTTTTAAACTGAATAACATTTTCTAAAAGTAGGCAGAATAAAGTTAAAAGGACGTCGCAGTAAAGAAGGGGTTAAGGGGTCAAGAATATTGTCAAGTTGGTTGGCGCTACCTATAGTGTTTGTACTGTAGTGTGTTAACGACAAGGCGCTGATGATAAAAACACATATATGAAGAATTGGCTTAAGGGGAGGCTGACCGTTTTTCTGGACCCCCTTCTCCCTAATGTTTAGCCCCACTAGTTTTGAGATTATAAGACGTTCGGTCCATTAGTTTGGCAATTTTAACTCCTTTCGCCGCATTTCGTTGTCAATTTTAAGACCTTTCGTGCCATTTAGGTGTCGAATATTTCCTGGCTAGCGATAGCAAGCCTGAAATTTTAAGAGGAACCGGCCTTCGGCCGGGATTTTTTTTTACCGAATATTGTACAAATTTAACTGGAAGGGGGGTCTAGGGGGTGTTTTTCTAAGCTTGATGGAGGTCTAGGGAGGAAACTTAAAAAATATATGAATAAATGAATTAATAGACCAAACAAACGGCCAGTCTCCCCTTAAATTGAGTTGCAATGCGTACACACACACACATACTCACTCACTCACTCACTCTCTCACACACACACACACACACACACACACACACACACACACACATCGATACACAGGTGCGAGAGTCTAGCTCGCAAACAAAGGGACACATGGATAAAGAGGCATGTATTCATATACCCACACCAATGCCGTACATACAATACATGCGCAAATACCCTGTTGTACACATTAAGGGGAGGCAGACCGTTTTTCTGGACCCCCTTCTCCCTAATGTTAAGCCCCACTAGTTTTGAGACTATAAGACCTTCGGCCCATTAGTTTGGCGATTTTAACACCTTTCGCTCCATTTCAGTGTCAATTTTAAGACCTTTCGTGCCATATAGGTGTCTATTATTTCCTGGCGAGCGATAGCGTGCCTGCAATTTTAAGAGGAATCGGCCTTCGGCCGGGAAATTTTTCTACCAAAAAATGTACAAATTTAGCTTGAAGTCTAGGGGGTGTTTTTCTAAGCTTCATGGAGGTCTACGGAGGAAACTAAAAAAACATATGAATAAGTGAATTAATAGACCAAACAAACGACCAGTCTCCCCTTAATATTTGTAATAAAACCTGCTGCGTGTGTCATTGTGAATAAAAACAATAGTGAAATGTGGGTACTGAAATCCATAGACTTTATTCTGTTCACCACACTATTTTGCATACAGGGAATATTATAAAACAGTTAATGTTTATCATTATTATTCGTCAGTTATAGCACTTTTTGAAGTGACCTTTAAACAATTACTTATTTTTATCTTATCCATTTTATCCATCTACAGACTATGTAGATGTATACACAACTAACACACACACACACACACACAAAAAACCACAAACACAGCCCGTAGCCTAGTAGGTAGAGCTCTCGTCTCACACACGAGGGGTCGGGGGTTCAATCCCCGGCCGGACGGAGACAAATTGGGCTTGTCTCCTTTCATGTGTTAGCCTCAGTTCACCTAGATGTAAATAGGTACCTGGAATAAGTGGACGACATTGTGACGTCCCATCTGGGGATGGCAAAAATGGTACAAGGCGAGATGGGTATCATATGGTTCACCTAAGCTGATGGCTACCTAAGCCTTCGGGCGAGACGGTACCGTCTATAGTGAAAATGGTACCATACAGACCCACCCTAAGCCTTCGTTTCCGATGTCGCCAATTGGCTAAAAATACAGACTACACACACATCCACAGCCATTCCAACGATACATCTAACACCTACACATATAGGAGGCGGGAAATAACGAGCATGCTCACTCCCGCAATACAACTAGAGTAAGTACACACACACACACACACACACACACACACACACACACACACACACACACACACACACACACACACACGCACGCACACACACACACGTTCGGACACTACAGTCAATATGATTAATTTACTGTGTGTGTGTGTGTGTGTGTGTGTGTGTGTGTGGTAAACTATCAATGGAAGTTAAATATTACTAAGCTATAATGAATCAAATAAATCAATCTAAATGAATACTACTCCATATCTAAATTGAATTCAATCTGAAACAAGCTAATGGTCTCACATAATAAATTTATATATAGGGTAAGGTTATAAGGGTTAATATTATCCAGGAATTAACTCACCAATAATTCCACGTGGCAATGAGGCAAGGGAGAATGTTTACCCAATATGGCGGTGGACAATGGGGATCGAGACTTCGGTCCCGAGACACGAATCAAGTTAAAGAAAGAATAAATGATTACATGGGAATGGACATGATTTTTATGCTTATCTGTCAGTCAGTTATGGTGTCGATGAGAGGGTCGTGATGGTGTAGCTGTGTGTATTGCTGTATGTGTATTGTGATTGGAGGCACAAAAGCTCGATCAACTGAGGGCGGAAAATTAGATGTTAACTGGTTGGTGTTCGTGAAGGCTCTGGCGTTCCTCGAAAGCACACCTTGCTGCCTTGGCAAACCGCCAGGAGCCCAAATTATCGTACCGCATCTAGGTTGCTCTATACGATAAATTATATTAATATATACGATAAATTCATATATACTACATAAGACCATGGCAATATTGCTTAATAGCATATTAGGCCTTTTATAACTTAACTTATTTACAATCTTATAATATACGATCTACTTGTCCTACGTCATGCTGTAGGAGCGATCGTGATGTCACAGAGACATACGAGATCAAAAAATAGTCATATTCTATCGTATTTATACGATACATTCCCCCCACAAAAAAAGACCTGAACCCCACCTTAAACCTAAAGTTGCCCAGAGGCTATCTTCTGATGCCACAAATCAACGGCGCCAGCAGCAGCACGTCTGGGATGCGTCCCGGTCCGAGAATGATCAGTATCAGTAAGAGGTGAGTCGTTCCTTTGAGAATCCTCGGACCCAGCAATAACAGGTGGAGCATCAGATTGCAATGCGGAATCGAGCTCCAAAGCGTACAAACGTGCGATAGGACGAACAGTAGTTCCAGTGGCTGTCTTCAATAGCGCCACCCGCTCTACAGAGTCTGCCCCCTTGTATACCTCCAACACGCGGCCCAATTTCCAGTATAAACGAGGACTATCTTCTTTAATTAAAACAACTTCACCAACTGTAGGTGCCGTTGGTCTACCAGAGGGAGTAACACTCCTTTCCCTCAATGCTAGCAGATATTCACTAATCCACCGTTTCCTAAAATCCTGTATTATCCTGGATATATAATAGTATCTCTTTGACACCGCTACCTCAGAGTACAACGAGGGATCCTCTAACTCTACTATGGACTGAAAATCAGATGGAAACGCAGTCAATGGTTTCCCATATAGAAAGTGAGCTGGCGTTAATGG
Organism: Paralithodes platypus; assembly: GCA_032716605.1. Classification (NCBI taxonomy): domain Eukaryota; kingdom Metazoa; phylum Arthropoda; class Malacostraca; order Decapoda; family Lithodidae; genus Paralithodes; species Paralithodes platypus. Next base: position 18,082,336 of record CM064510.1, on the reverse strand, counting down.
TAGTGGTTCTTGCAGGTCGGTGTACACATATGTAAGCGGGCGATCATTCATGACTGTCTCTATCTCTGTGAGGACTGTCGTCAACTCACTCTTCTTTAATAGAGCACGTCTACAACCGCTCTGAGTCCTGACTTTACTATGCCGACACATCGTTCCCACATTCCACCAAACCAAGGTGCCTTAACTGGAATGAACCTCCATTCGCACTTCTTCTCTCCCAAAAAAGTGATGATAGTAGGATCACTACTCATATCCTTTAGATATTTTGATGCTTGGACATAAGTGGGAGCATTGTCGCTAAGAATGAGTTGAGGGAATGAACGACGGGCACAAAACCGTCTGAACGCCAGCATAAATTCTTCGCTAGACATATTATCACATAGTTCTAGGTGTACCGCTCAAGACGTCGCACAGGTAAACAATAATATATAAACCTTCTCATGCTCCCTCGTCTTCAATGCCCCTGTGTAATCTAATCCTACCGCTTGGAAAGGTTCTACGTGTTTTACACGGCATTCAGGTAGAGGTGGAGCTGGTCCAGTTGCATATGGTTTACCTTTAAGTCTCTGGCATATCACACACTTTCTTACTATGCGTCGATCTACTTGTCGAACTCTGGGTATTCACCATGTGAGACGTAAATTTTATATAATATAATATGACATACCCCGTAGTGTTTTACTTCCCCTATGTGCACGTATGATCAATAGATCAGTAACATGATGTCTTGTTGGCATAAGTATAGGGCGGTTTGTGCCGTCTGGTACACCCGACCACTTCAGGCGGCCCTCACACCTGATGAGGCCATTGTCTAGGTGCAACCTTAGTTGACGCACTATATTAGGCATTAATGTCTTATTCGAGCTTTGCAAGGATTCTAATTCATTGGAAAAGGTTTCTACTTGAACCCATTTGATCAAAGTTACTTCAGCTGCTTTAAATTCACAAGCATCAATGTTGTGACCCCTGTTGCAGAGTTGGCCCGTTACTTTAAGCTTGAGATTGGATACATATCGCAATACCCAAGCTACAACTCTGACTAGTTTATTATAGTCACCGAATCTTGCCAACTCTATGATAGAACACGGTGGCTCATTTGGTTGGGCTGTAACTGCCACTGTTTCCAGTGGCAGAAGTCCCTCACCAACAGCATGCCATATCGTCCATTCACTTTCATGGAGCACCCACTTTGGACCATGCCACCACAATTCGGACTTCATTAACTGGCTAGCCGTTATACCCCTAGTTATGAGATCACTAGGGTTTTCTTTTGTATTTACATAATGATAAGCAACGTCTGGCAAAAGGGCTCTAATCTCATCTACCCTATTTCGCACATAAACTGGCAGAGACTCTTGCTATGTATCCAGTTGAGTGTGACCTGACTATCGCACCATACATGAACGATTTCAATATTTAATTCGCTCTCGTATGCTGCGCGTACATGTTACACCAGACGTGCTAATAGCAGCATGGCAGTCAATTCCATTTTAGGGATAGTTACCTTTTTAACCGGGGCTACCTTGGCCCGGGCTGTAACTAAATGTGCCCCAAATGAAGTAACAACATATATGGCTACCCCGTATGCCGTGGCGCTAGCATCGCAAAACGTGTGTAACGTAACGTCACCGAACGCCGCCACTTTACGAGGTATAGGTTTAGTACATAGGATGGCATATTCGTTCAACAACAATGTCCCTTGGGCATTCAGGTCCTCGGGCAAACTGTCATCCCATCCTATCTTATGTCTCCAAACTTCCTGCATTAGAATCCTAGCTCTTATGGTAACAGGTAATGCTAGACCCAAAGGATAACAAAATTGCGCAACTTTGCTCAACAGACTTCTTTTTGGGTGCGCTCCTGTCTGCTGAGCAAAAGACCTTGTTTGAAATGTTAGTATGTCATATTTAATTGTTTAGGTTGCCAGATCATCCCCAAATTTCTGGACTTTTCATGGTTAAGAGATGCCATACCATCCACCTGTATTAAACTCTGAAGATCTTCACTATTAGTAACCCACATGCGGAGAAATAGATGTGCATCCGCAAACAATCTGCGTGCTTGCCAGTATGTATACAACAAATCATCCTGATTATCGCTAGAACCCTGCAAATTGTCAATATATAATCCGCGAGATAGTTTACTTGTGTCCTCATGAGTGTCAGCTAGATGTTTTCTGATTGTTGCATTTAACAAAAACTGCGAGCACGTGGCCCCAAAGAGTACAACCCGAAAACGGTATATTATGATTGGACTCTCAGAGTCGCTAATGTCGCTAAACCAAAGAAAGCGGGTAACCTCTCTATCTTCCTCCTTTAGCTTGACCATCAAGAATGCTTTCTCGATGTCACTGGTATAGGTGTACTTCCCCAGCCTAAACCGCAATAGATGTTGGGACAGGTCCGACACCATGGACGGACCTGTCAACAGGCAGTCATTTAGACGGGGTTGTTGACCTTGGTGGGCAGAACAGTTATACACCAACCGTATTGGTGTGGTGACGCTGTCTTTCCTTACCCCATGATGGGCCAGATAGTGAACCCTACCCTTCTTAAACGGTTCCTTGACATTGACTCTCTCAATAAAGCCCCTATCTTCATAACTCCGAAATACATCGTCATACGCCTGGCGCGTGCTCGGTTCATTAGACAATTTGCGCTGTAATGCGTGCAAGCGACCTAATGCCAAACCATAGTTGGTAGGCAGGCTTATCTCACTGTTCTTCCAGGGTAAACTAACTTTATATTGCTTGTCTGAGGCACAGTAGCACACAGACTCGTCAAACCTTTGTAGCGCAACTTCCGAGTCATAATCAGTCTCCATAGGATTAATGCCTATGTGATCCAATCTTCACAGTCGTTCCAGGTCGAACTCGGCAACCATCTTAGGGTCACTAGGTTGGGAATCCTCCCTTCCCAACTCCTCTGCCGCGGTTACATTGACTCTATATATCGAGACCGTGTCGACCAGGACCTTTGACTGTGTAGTATGCACCTTTCCGCTTATGCAATATCCGAATTTAGTGGCGATTAAAATTACACCACACATCTTTTTAAATCCAGGGTATACTACTTCATAATAATGATCCACACCAAGTAGAACATGCACCTCACTCTGATTTCCCATGGGATCTGACAAGTTAACCCCTTTGCTACGTAATGCGTGTTCCACCTTCTTCACTCCTACAGATACATATTCTGGTAGGGTGTCTACTACGATACAAGTCATAAAGTACCGGTTTTTACGGTAGAAATATGAAATCTCCGCTATCTCGTAGTCTTGCTTATCAGTAACCCCTGTGAAGCCCTGTAATCGAAGTCTCAGCCCCTACGATTCGGTGCTTCAGTCCCACTAGTACAGACCTCTTTATACAGGAACGTTGAGACCCTTGATCTAGAAGTACCCGACAAACTTTGTTACTGTCATTACCTTCCATGGGAATCTGTATTGTGGGCAATATAGTGGTGTCTTGCGTGCTACCTAGTGCCACAGTTGTAGTACCCTCTTTGTTGACATCTTTGACTTTATCTGCAGTAGGACACAACTTATCAAAGTGATGTCCTTTGCAGTGGCGACAGGGCCTTAAGTATGTAGCAGTACATTGTCCCTGCTTACCATGTTCCCCACTTAGACAACCCACACATATCTTCAATCTTTTCGCCTGTGCTAGTTTTGTCTCATTTGTTGGGTATTTTACGCAGAAACTCCATTTATGTTTGTTGTTACATAGCTTACATAGAATCTGAGCAGGTTTCTTATACGCACCCTCTTTCTTTTCTTTAGTCCCCACTGTCATGCTTACTGTTCCCCTCTTCTCCACATTCCCACTCCCTCCCGACACATACATTCTCCCTTTGTTCAACTGTAGATTATTGATCTCCTTACTGAACGGAGTTTTGAACTCTCCCAGCTCAAATGATCTTACCTTATCTAGTATTGCCATAGGAAGCTTCTGACGCAAGATAATGACTATCATTTCCTGCGTGGTAAGCCCTAGGGTGTCTAGCGATCGAGTATGGCACTCCATATTTGCCCTGAAGTTTGTCAACTCATCAACCTTATACTGTGGTTCTGCGAGCCCCAACAAGGCAACGACATGGGCCATCTTCAACTGCTCTCTATCCCCGTATGTGGACTCTAATAAGTGTACCGCTTCAAGATAACTACCACCCACTACTGCAAAACCCTCTATTAAATGTAAGGCCTCTCCTTCCATTTGTCCCTTCAGATAGTGAAACTTGGTGACATTATCCAAAGAGAATGCATGAACCGTAGACCGAAATACGTCCCAAAAAGCTAACCACTCCGTTAACTTGACCCCAAATGTAGGAAGATTGAGCTTTGGGAGGTGTACAGTATGTTTAGGGTCAGCCCTTCTATGGGCCTCATTATCGCCTCCCTTCTTACTCGCGACAGCACGCTGTAATAGGTACTTCGCTCTAAAGACAGGTTCGTCATAGAGGGCGCGATTATCACATTCTGTAACTATCTCTTCCTCCTCTATCATGTCAGCCACAATAATCTCACTCAGAGCCGTAATACGACCGTGGCTAGCCTGGACGTTTTCTAATCTAGCCTCCAATTCCTCTAGTTCAGCAGTAGTGATGAAAGTGTTGACGTCCACAATTAGCCTATTTAATACTCCCCGAAGTCCCGCCCTTTGATTTTTAGGGGCTTTGATCAGCACTCCACTAGACGTTGTCTCTTTATCGTTTTTATTCATTTTGCATGTGAGCCTATAGGCTATGTATCTAAATGTTACGTTACAAAGACAACGGCCAAATAATAGTCTAGTTAAGAGACGCCAACTGGCGGACTTCTATGTTATGGAGAAAAAATAGTACACTAAATAGCAATACCTACTAATGGATCATATTGAAAAGAAAAAAAATGTTAGGTAAGGTCATAAGTCACAGGAAGTCTGAAACGGAAAAGAAAATTATTGGGGAAAGATGATGGGTGGGATGCAGGACTTAGGCAGGTGCAACGATGTAACCCTGCATTCCGGCTCTAACCATCGCTTGGCTAGCCTTGCCAGTATATCATAGAGTTGTTCCTGCATCCTGTTATATGTCCCCTTGTTTATTGCCTTAAAATCCCTTACTGGTAGCTAATTCCCGAGGTCTGGGCACCAATGTGGTAAACTATCAATGGAAGTTAAATATTACTAAGCTATAATGAATCAAATAAATAAATCTAAATGAATACTACTCCATATCTAAATTGAATTCAATCTGAAACAAGCTAATTTATATCCAAAGGTCTCGCATAATAAATTTATATATAGGGTAAGGTTATAAGGGTTAATATTAGCCAGGAATTAACTCACCAATAGTTCCACGCGGCAATGAGGCAAGGGAGAACGTTTTACCCAATATGGCGGTGGACAATGGGGATCGAGACTTCGGTCCCGAGACACGAGTCAAATTAAAGAAAGAATAAATGATTACATGGGAATGGACATGATTATTATGCTTATCTGTCAGTCAGTCATGGTGTCGATGAGAGGGTCGTGATGGTGTAGCTGTGTGTATTGCTGTATGTGTATTGTGATTAGAGGCACAAAAGCTCGATCAACTGAGGGCGGAAAATTAGATTTTAACTGGTTGGTGTTCGTGAAGGCTCTGGTGTTCCTCGAAAGCACACCTTGCTGCCTGGGCAAACCGCCAGGAGCCCAAATTATCGTACCGCATCTAGGTTGCTCTATACGATAAATTATATTAATATATACGATAAATTCATATATACTACATAAGACCATGGCAATATTGCTTAATAGCATATTAGGCCTTTTATAACTTAACTTATTTACAATCTTGCAATATACGATCTACTCGTCCTACGTCGTGCTGTAGGAGCGATCGTGACGTCACAGATACATACGAGACACAAAATATTCATATTCTATCGTATTTATACGATAGTGAGTCTAATAATAGAGAAACGGAGCTGCAGTCCCTGTGAGAATCAGCCCTTTGTTATTGAGAGAGAGAGTGTGTGTGTGTGTGTGTGTATTTAGTGTGCGAGTTGCATGTATGTAGGCTATGCATGTACATACTTACATACCATTACTTTAAGTTCGTTCCATTAGTTTCGCGATTTTAAGAGCTTTTATGCCATTTAGGTGTCGATTTTTTCCTGGTGAGCGATAGCGAGCATGATATTCAGGAGGAACTGGCCTTCAGCCAGGACATTTTTCTACCGAAACATATACAAAATCATCTCGATAGACGTCTTGGTAGTATATTATAAGTGTGATGGAGGTCTTGGAAAAATACTAAAGAGAATACTGAATAAATAATTACACGAACAAATATATGTAAAAGTGGTCCAGTTAAGGGGACATGGGCCGTTTTTCTGGTCATTTTCCTCCCTCTTGTTTAGCACCATTAGTTTCGAGATTTTAAGACGTTCGGCCCATTAGTTTGGCGATGTTAAGAACTTGCGCCCCATTTCTGTCAATTTTAAGACCTTTCGTGCCATTTAGATGTCGATTTTTTCCTGGCAAGCGATAGCGAGCCTGTAGTTTAAGAGGAACCGGCCTTTGGCCGTGACATTTTTCTACCGAAAAATGTACAAATTTATTTTGAAAGGGGGTCTAGGGGGTGTAAATTTAAGCTTGATCTAGGTTTAGGGAACAAACTGAAAACCTCCCTTTAAGTTAGCCTATTAACACTTCATCATTCCATATAGTAGCGGCTCGGATAATGCTACACTTCATTAAGGGGAGGCTGGCCGTTTGTTTGGTGTATCAATTCATTTATTGATATACTTGATTAGTTTCCTCCCTAGACCTCCATCAAGCTTAGAAGAAAAAAAACCTAGACCCCCCTTCAAGATAAATTTGTAAATTTTTCGGTAGAAAAATTTCCCGGCCGAAGGCCGGTTCCTCCTAAAATTGCAGGCTCGCTATTGCTCGCCAGGAAATAATCGTCACCTAAATGGCACGAAAGGTGTTAAAATTGACAGCGAAATGGGACGAAAGGTGTTAAAATCGCCAAACTAATGGGAAGAACGTCTTATATAATCTCAAAACTAGTGGGGTTAAACATTAGGAAGAAGGGGGCAGAGAAAAATTGTGTGCCTCCCCTTAATGCGATTTGTTTTAGCCTAGGTTGTATCATATGAAGGTTATCCGGTTATTGAGTTTAAAGGACAGAGTTTATGTGTGTGTGTGTGTGGGTTTGTGTGTGTGTGTGTGTGTGTGTGTGTGTGTGTGTGTGTGTGTGTGTGTGTGTTGTACATTGTGTAGGTCTGGTGAGTGTGCGTGTGTGTGTGTGTGTGTGTAGGTCTGGAGAGTGTGTGTGTGTGTGTCTGCCGTACATTGTATAGGTCTGGTGAGTGTGTGTATGTTTGTATGTTTGTGTGTGTGTTTGTGTGTGTATGTGTGTGTTTGTTGTACATTGTGTTGGTCTCGTGAGTGTGAATACATTTCCCAAACAATATCCTGGCCCTGCATTTGATGAAATTGGTCCTTTTGAAACTTGAATGTTGGGATATGATTCACAGGGTGTGAATCAGTAGGTGTGAATCAGCGGTTGTGAATCAGTGGTTGTGAATCAGTGGTTGTGAATCAGTGGTTGTGAATCAGCGGTTGTGAATCAGTGGGTGTGAATCAGTGGTTGTGAATCAGTGGTTGTGAATCAGTGATTGTGAATCAGCAG
>CM064510.1:17991160-18074572 GCA_032716605.1 Paralithodes platypus | reverse complement strand
TTCAGTAACAGCGACCCATCGCTACGATAACTTTCACTTTAAAAGTTTACTCAGTAACGAGCCAAATAGTAGCCCACCCACCTCCCCGAAAGTACCTAATTACAATAAAGCACATTTCATAAACGTAGAGCTATGTTTTAAAGAAACGGACTGAGGCTTTTAATTAACAAGAATGAACATAAATACTATCTTGGAAGTTAATCGAAACCATTACCTAAAAGACAGCCTGACAAAACTGCAATACCATCGAAAATACGGTGTCAGGGCCATAATAATAAGCCCACAAATGGTGAGAATTCAGGATATTTCAAACACCACTGCATCCTGTCGCCTTACAAAAAAATTTGGCTAATAAGTAGATTTACAAGCCTCACAAAAGGTGACGCGAAGACCGGGTGAAATTTGTAGAGCTACGAACGCAAAGCCAAAAAGTTAATTAAGAAAAGTAAAAAGACCCTAGAGCTTACATTATTGACGAATCAAAGTAAAACAAACCCGAAAGAATTCTATACGTTATATCATAAAGAAAAAAGTAGTTACTTCAACTGTTGGACCGTACGTCGAGGCAAATGAGAAAGAATACACTCAAAGAAACAAAGTACAAAGGACATGCCCTCAATACCTTCCTTGCCATCAGGTTTCAAACAGAAAGAACCTCAGTGATATCCCTACACCATCGGCCCGATTCAGATTGATAATTCAGATGTCCTCAAGCAATATCACCGTTACTGAGAGAGAAGTATTGAATTGTTTAGATAAACTCAAGGTAAATAAAAAAGCTCCTGGACCTGATCAAATCTCGCCTAGAGTTCTAAAGGAAGCTAAGGATGAGCTCTCCCAACCCACGGACATTACTACCTTCAATAAGCTTGCAAGTATGGAACTAGAACGGATCAGTGGAAGATAGCCAACGTAACTCCGATATACAAAAAAGGCAGAAAAAGTCCCTGCACCCAGCGAACTATTCGCTACATTAGCTTGAACCTAAGCGTGTATGTTAAAAATGCTAGAAATGGTCATTAAGAGACAGACTGCTAAATCACTTAGAGGAAAATAACATACTTAAAGATACTCAACACGGCCCCTTTCGTATAAAAAACGGTATGTTTTAACAAACCTTCTTAGACTTCATTCCACGATATCCTCAACCTCTACTGATGAGGGTAAAGCTGTAGCATATACTTATACCTTGGATATTCAAAAGGCCTTTGACAAGTTTCCCAACAAACGTTTACTGCCCTAAAACTAAAAGACGCATGGAATACAAGCAGGTGTGTTGAAATGCGATAGAAAATTGGTCCTCAAGAAACAGAAAGCATTAAGAGGTAGTAATAAACGAGTTAAGGCATACTAAATGGCAACAAGGTAAGTAGCGGGGTACCACAGGGATCGATATATAGGAAAAATTATCTTTCTAATTTTACATCAACGACATAGATGAGGGTCTCACCTGTATAATCTCAATTGAATTTGACATGACTTGCGATACAAAAATTGCCAAATAGCGTACTCTCAAAAGATCAAGTTGAAGATATGCCCACACAATCTAGATAAATTGTCACAATGGGCCAAAATTTGGCCAAAGAGTGTCATATGCGGATAAATGTAAAGTACTACATTATCGGATACCTAAATGAGGAAAGCAAACTATTCGATGAATGCCACTCAGCCCTTAAGAATGTAAACAGAGAAACCGATTCGGGAAGTCCACTATCGAGTAACCTAAAACCGAGTCAACAATGTTCAGAAGTTGTTAAGAAGGCAAACAAAAAAATAATTGAGCGTATAGGCAGGTACTGTCATTTGAGCATAAATCCAAAGACGTTATCCTAACCCTTTAAAACCAATCAACACAATCGTTAGTCCGCCTCATTCTGGAATACTGCGTTCAATCCTGGTGAGTGACCTTATTGTTATTTTATTTTATTTTGTCTAGGTGATTGAGGGAGGGTAAAAAAGGCCATTACTGAATATAGCGAGTGCCCCCATAGTTGAAAGAGTGACAGCGCGCCCCAAAAAGAGGGACGTTCGAGCCAAAATGCTTACTGGACATACGGAATTGAAGCAATTTAAGTCATAGGAGAGAGGGAAAGACTGATGATCTGGGAGAGAGCTTTCCCCCAGAGCTCAGCTGTTGAGTAGAAGAAAGTTAAGAAAGTAACGTTCTCACTCATGGGGTGGAGGTGTTGCCACAGAGTCGGGTGTGAGGATGAGTTGCAAGAAGGCGGTACCACGATGCCCCCTACGTAAAGGAATGGTGCGTATGCCACTGGGAGAGCTCTGAGGAGACACTGATTAGTCTATTAGTAGCGATCCTTATAGAATAGCGCGAGAGAGACCAAATCAAATAATGCCTACATTACCAAAAAAGCATAACCAACGCTAGAGAACGAGTCAAAAGTAGAGTTACCATAAAAGATACCTAGCCCTAAGAGAACAAACCATACGAAGAGCGTCTTAGAGAATTAAATATATTTCCCTTTAACCCAGCGCAGTAATAAGATGACGGACTTAATTCAGGATGTGATTCAAAATCATCACAGGCCCATCGACAATATTATTGAATTGTCAGAGAAGTACTGCAACTATGGACCAATCTCTTAAACGCGGGGTGGGGTTTTAGATTTTGAGCGACAACGGTTGCAAAATTATTGAGCGTAATATCTTTTAACTCACTTACGAATCTAAGAATTTCTTCTTCAATCAAGTTGTCAAATTGTGAGAATGGGCTTCCCCGAGAGTTATAGACTGCCAGCCACCGTTGCATTCATTTAAACTCCGCCTAGACAAATATCTCGCCCATCAACCCCCTCCTCCGACTGATGGTTTTTGTAAATGAATACATTTATTTTACCTTACAGCAGTTACTAACCCTATAGGGCCCCTACATAACTTCCTAGTCCTGAACACGCGACATTAGTTCCAGGGCAGTAGTTACCTTTCCAATGTTCCGTAACCCACTCTAAACCACTGTTTGGACACTTGATCCTCAGTGTTTGTGAGCGAAGCAGCCCTAGACGGGTCACTAGCACTGTTGTTGCTTGATTTCCTTGGCTACTACTTTGTACTTCCAGGCAGCTATAATTATGTAGTCAACCCTTCATCTCTATCTCTATCTCTCTTCTCTCTCATCCTATCACTTGTAGGGATATCAACCTCTAGGACATACTGGAAGCACGGCAACTCTCTCTCTCTCTCTCTCGTCAGGAGCAACAGAAGGGGGTGGGTTAGGGTTATTAATAATCATGTAGTCAACTCACTCTCTCATATCTGCGTCTATCTCGGTCTCTCTCTCTCTCTCATCTCACTAGGCAAGTAGCATCAAAAAAGGTATTTAGATTAGGTAAAGTCAAGCCTCTTTTCTCTCTCTTTCTCTCTTTCCAGGCATTATCTAGGGTAAGCCTCCTCTCCTCTGCTCTCTATCTCCTCTCTCTCGGCCAAGTCCCAGGATCTCTCTCGTATGAGTATGTCAGTCAAGCCTGGACACCTCTCTCCTCTAGTCTCATTTTCTCTCTCTTCCTCGCTCAACAAGGCCCACATTATTATTACCATTTAATTTATAATTAAGTAGTCAAACACTTCTACTCTCTCTCTCTCGCTACCTCTCATCTCTACGCACAGGCATGATGATACTTAGGCTTTAATTATGTAGGCAACCCTCCTCTCTCTCTCCTCTCTCTCCACTGGGAGTCCATAATTATGTAGTCAACCCTTCTCTCTCTCTCTCTCTCTCTCTCTCTCTCTCTCTCTCTCTCGAACTCCTACTCTCTACTCACAGGCAGCCCTATAGTTAGGTAGTCAACCTTCTAATATCTCTACCCTCCACTCTCTCTCTCTCTCTCTCTCTCTCTCTCTCTCTCTCTCTCTCTCTCTCTCTCTCTCTTATGTATTCTTGCCATAACTCTGTTTAATTTCACTTGACGGTAAATTGAATCCCTTTGATGAAAAAACAATATCTCGATACCTTTAATAGACCAAATATGCAATCCGGGACATATGTCTCTCAATCATATTATGACCATGTTTTAATAATTAACACCATATTTCAGTACAAAATCTTCAAAATAACTGAGAAATCTTGATGGGAATTTGCAATTTACGGTCAGTTGAAAAGAAGCAGGGTATAATTTAGCCACTATTCCCAACTTGTGCTGGATCTTATGTACGGTCGCGCTAATAAGTCATGTCCCAGCTGTCATCACGTTTGGCTTTCTCTGTGCTTTATTAATGTCTGCCAGATGTTGAATAGGGTAGGTAAGTGTAGCAACATGTTTGTATATTTCACTCGATAAGAAGAAATGAAGCTTAGATATTACTGATACCAATTATTGATCAAAACATACTTGGTGCCGAAACTTGACTTATTAGCGTGACTATACCAACCTTTTCACCCAATCACCTGACCTTTCTCCGGTAAACCCATTATATTTTACCTCACACATTCCTGATTTTCTAAAGGAGAATTTGTGTGTTATTATATAAATACAGTATACTGTATATACATATATATATATATATATATATATATATACATGGATGTTTAATACGTCCGAAAATTTGCAAATATATAGTTCACAACATGTATATATACTGTTTTGGCTCTTGTCCTACTCTTTACTTACAAAAGAAGATATCATGGAAATGTGCCTACCACTGACATAATAATTATACAGTACACAGTATATATATATGTATATATATAGAGATATGCGGCCTAGCTATTTCACAATTTGCTCGCGCGACTCATACCTTTACGTAACATACAAAAACAATTAGATAAGCCCTATTGTTCAACCATTCTTTCTTAAAAAGGTTGGTTGATATACTATAGGCATGCATATTATACATCCCCGCAAGTTATTGATTAGTGTATAGGAATGCAATCACTTAGGTACAAGTGGGCCCACGTTGCTCTCCGTGATCTTATATCATACAAATATAAACGTCCATGCTTGAATTACGCGTGTAGTTTTTTATGAAAGTGGTTAACTCATAGATTAGTCAACTGATGATTACCAAAACCACACTCGCAGTTCATTCTCACAATAAATACTTTCTTACATAAGCGTTACGACGAGGAACAAGAAACTTATGGCACCAACTGTTTTTTTGTTCTTTTCTATATTGAATGAGGGAGACCACAAGGCATAACTCCCTGCAGCGAGTGCCTCCCCCAGATTTGAAAGTGACAGGGCTAAAATCAAGGGACGTTCGAGCTAAAATGCCTGGACACACGGAGTTTGAAGCAAATTTATCGTCATAGAGATGATGGGGAAAGACGGATTCTGGGAAGGAGAGTTCCAGAGTTCAGCAGTTTGGAATAGAAGAAAGTCTGAGAATAGTGTTTCACTCTTGGGTTGGAGAGTTGCACAGAGTAGGGGTGGGATTGTGTTACAAGGCGGGTACTACGTACCCTACGTAGAGGAGGTGATATACATTGGGAAAGCTCCGAGGAACACTGATTATTGTAGTAGCGATATAATAGCGAGAGAGATGCAACATTGCGGCGAAGAGAGAGAGATTGCAGAGAGTTGGTGAGTGGACGTGAGTTAACGATACGAAAGGCTTTCCTTTCTACTTTGTCTAGGAGTGCGGTGTAAGAGGATCCTCCCCACACATGTGAACAATACTCAATACAAGGGTTCTGGGAGGCTGCCTTAGCAAGACTGGTAATATGGTCCTTCCAAGTGAGAGACACCGAGAAGATTGAGAGAAGATGAAGGACTGATTTTTTTATTGTTGTAGAATACCGGAAAGTCCGGAACGGCCAGAAAGGAAATTAGAGACAAAGGCACAGATGGAGGGATAGAAACCGAAGGAGGGTAGTTTGGAAATTAAAGATTTGTGCCAGACTCTATCGAAGGCCTTCGATATGTCTAGTGCAACAGATAAAGTCACCGAAGACCCGAAAGTTGTAAGTCTGTCGGTATATATTCAGACGATATTTCAACAACGAATTGCAACTTCTTTCAAGCCCTTCCTACACCACCATGTACCCTGATGGTCCCTTACCCAATCTTTACACCATGATACTTCCATTTTGAATAATGACCTCCAATGTGTGTGTGTGTGAGTGTGTGTGTATTCCTCCCTTCCCCCCCCCCCCTCTCTCTCTTTGAAAATTAGATTTGAAAACGTTCAGCACTAGTACTTGAGGAAACTTTCTCTTATAAAATATGTTCTACCTAGAACAAACTTGTAAACAGTTATTCAGTAGAGCAGTTCAAGAAGAGAGTAGATAGTATTTTGCACACTCTGTAGTGAGTGTAGTGCACTAAACAGTTTCTCTACTTTCACTTCGAGTATCTCCCTGGAATGGACCGCAAGGTCCCCGAGAAACTAACTATTCCTTGTAACTTATTATCTCTCTCTCTCACTCACTCACTCGCTCACTCACTCACTCGCTCACTCTCACTCTCTCTCTCTCTCTCTCTCTCTTGCACATCCGGGCGTTGGAGGGGATCAATCAGGGTGTCAGGATGGGCGTGGGCATAGGAGGGGGGGGGGGGGGAGATCACAGGCTGAGGAGATCATGGAAAAAGAGAGGTGAAAGAAAATGGACAACAGTTTGTGGAGGGGAAAAAAGAAGCAAGATAAGATGGAACTGAGTGGCGGAGAAAACGCACATACACACGAACACTACATACACAGTAAACATACCACACACATACATACATACATACATGGACATAATGGACACCCGTGGTTCCCGGTATTTCAAATTCAATTACGTTTGAAACATGTCATAATTAGTATAATATACTTTAAACACCCTTGTAAAACAAAATACAATGTCATATTTTTAGAGAATAATAAAGTGTGGCAACCAATCTCGTAATAGATCATTGAGAAAATAATAGTTATTGAGATTGCTGAAAAATGGTAATATATTCTAAGGGGATCCTCCCCCCCACCCCACCCCCTAGAAGCGCCAATCTCCTAAAGTATCGATAGTGTTTATATTATAAAACAAAATTTAAAAAACTACTTGAATACCCGACCAAAGTCTTATCTCCATAGTCCCAATTAGACACAGACAATAAACATACAATAAAACCTGTGTGTATAAAGCATATACATATATATCTATGTATCTATGTATTCTACAATATATATATATATATATATATATATATATATATATATATATTATATATATATATACATATATATACTGTCATATATATATATATATATATATATATTATATATATATATATATATAAATTAAATACCGGTATATATAAATTGTATATACAGAAACACAGTATCAGCAAGCAACAATTCGAAGATCATATACAGTAAATCCTAACCATCGATTTATATGTAAAGAATAAATCCTGAACGAATTGATAACTACATGTTGTGTGTCAGGAAGATGAGGGGGAGGCGTTGGAGGGATTTATTAGCTACCCATTAATTCCTCTCAGTCTCCGCTCCCCCTCCCCCCCCCCCCCCCCAACACACACAAACGTGTGTTTGTGTGTGCGTCTGTCACCACTTATATAAGGTGCTTGTAAATAGGCCAATTAGAGGCGTGGAGGCACCAACCCATAGTGTTTAAGCTCTAGCCACAATAAATCCGACCCAAAGTTGCCAGAACCAATCACAGCCCTCCATTATCTGGAATGAGCCAATAACGAGGAGGGAAAGAGGCTGGGGAAAAGGGGGAGGATGGTGATTGGTGGAGGGAAGGAGAGTGTAAATTTGGGATGGAGGGAAGAGGAAGAGAAGGAGGGGAAGATGGTGATTGGTGGAGGGAAGGAGAGTGTAAGTTTGGGAGGGGGGGAGGAGTACGAAGAGAATGAGGGAAGATGGTGATTGATGGAGGGAAGGAGAGTGTAAGTTTGGGATGGAGGGAAGAGGAAGAGAAGGAGGGGAAGATGGTGATTGGTGGAGGGAAGGAGAGTGTGAGGTAGGGAGGAGGGGGGGGGGGGAAGAAGAAGAGAAGGAGGGGAAGATGGTGATTGGTGGAGGGAAGGAGAGTGTGAGGTAGGGAGGGCGGGAAGAGGAAGAGAAGGAGGGGAAGATGGTGATTTGTGTAGGTGAGGATGAAAGTGAGAGGGGGAAAGAGGAAAATATTAATAACAAGACAAACACTACATCCTCCACCACCACCTCCACCTTACCAACCATCATCATCACCACAACTACAACTACCACCATCATCATAACCACCACTACTACAGATACAACTACCACGACCACTAACACCACAATAACAACAGGGAAACCAACGAACCTTTACCCATTATTATTCCACGCACGACTTTCAACCTTTTTTAGCTAAAGTACTCCAACACCCAACCACCAACTCCCTTTTGTCACAAACACATGATTACCCCCTTCAGCACGATGACGCCTTTTTACATTATGTTCTAGCTAGATTGTACGACGTTATGCAGCTTAAGATGGACCTATGTATCATTCACAGAGTTTTTTGAGATCGTATTTACCACTCGATCGACTCCTGAACGTAGATTATAAGCTAAATTAACTCGTCTAATGGTGCCCATAATATGATACAAATTACGTCATCGTGCTGAAGGGGTTTAAATTAGGAACACAACAACGAAATGTATTAATATATGCATCACGCACAGTCGTAGATATACCGTATGTTCCTAACCACCCTGAGATTGCCATTATGCAAGTATTACATATTGAAGTGACCAGTACATATATAATAGTTAAAAAATACTTTAAAACAAAAACATTTATATATCCTGTAAAAAATAAATAAATAATAATTATATATACATGTACATACAGTATATATATGTATACAGTATATATATATATATATATATATACTGTATATAATCATTCTTAATATCGGTTTGGCGAAGTATCTGGTTGGAGAATCCTTAGAAAGCTGAATTCCCATCTGAATAGCAAGCTTGTATATTTATATGATGCAGTGCTGTCTCTCTCTCTCTCTCTCTATATATATATATATGTGTGTGTGTGTGTGTGTGTGTGTGTGCTGCCTGTAAACACAAATCTCCCCTGCCTGAGAACAAGCAAGGGAGAGATGGAGGAGAAGAATAAATATGGAGGGCAGGGAGATGAGAAAAGGGAAGAGTGAGAGAGAAGAATAAATATGGGAGACAGGGAGATGAGAAAAGGGAAGAGAGAGGGAGAAGAATATATACTGTATATGACACGATGGTTAGCACATACTGGAAATGGTGTGTGAGAGAGAGAGAGTGAGAGTGTGTGTGTGTGAGAGAGAGAGAGAGAGAGAGAGAGAGAGAGAGAGAGAGAGTTAGTGAGTGTGTGTGTGTGTGAGAGCGAGAGGAGAGAGAGGAGAGAGAGAGCGAAGACGGACAGCCCAATAAGAAGAGAATATATTGCTTGCTTGAGCTTGTGTTTATGCTTGACTTTCACCTTGGTAAATAACCATGTCACTCAGGAGGAAGGGTGTGCATGTACAGTCGGCCTAATAAGTCATGTCTCTACACCAAGTATGTTTTGATCAATTATTGGAATACGCATGATTTCTTCCTGTCGAGTAGGATATACAAATCTGTTCCTACATTTACCCACCCTATTCAACATCTGGCAGACATTAATACAGCACAGAGAGAGCCAAACGTTATGCCAGCTGACCCATGACTCATTAGCGCTACCGTACAGTCACATATCAAAATTTGTGGACCCTCTGTTTTTTCTGTATACCATTATAACTATCTGGATTGATTTTTGGATAGTTGTTGATTTCAATAAATATCATATATAGCGTTGTAGTTGATGTATCAATAATTACATTCATAAATTAGTCTCCAGAGATATAATTCCATAATTAGAAATAGGTGAAGTTTGCGATTTTCTATGAATGACTGCACTGTATATATTATACATTTAACCCTTTCTGTACCGGTGACGTATTTTTGTATATGATTTCAGATACATTTAGGCGATTCTATTTAGCTTAGGAAGGATATATGGTAGCTAAAGGGATTGATTGGGATAGGCTGTAGCCTTATAATTGGTAGATGTCCTTCCTAATCTAAATATAATTGTCTAATAGTTGCCAGGATATAGTGAAAAGGACGTCGCTGGTACAGAAGGGGTTAAGGGGAGACTGACAGTTTGTTTGGTCTATTAATTCATTTATTCATATATTTTTTTTTTCCTCCCTAGACCTCCATCAAGCTTAGAAAAACACACCCTAGACCCCCCTTCAAGATAAATGTGTCCATTTTTCGGTAGAAAAATTCCCGGCCAATGGCCAAATCCGCTCAAAATTGCAGGCTCGCTACCGCTCGCCAGGAAATAATTGACACCTAAATGGCACGAAAGGTCTTTAAAATTGACAACGAAATGGGGCGAAAGGTGTTAAAATTGCCAAACTAATGGGCCGAACGTCTTATAATTTCAAAACTAGTGGGGCTAAATATTAGGGAGAAGGGGGTCCAGAAAAACGGTCTGCCTCTCCTTAAGTAGCTACAGTATGTACCATTTGGGGTTGTATTCTCTTTTCCTCTGCCAATGAAGTTGGAAGGGGTATATGTGTTTGCCTCCATTGCTTTGTCTGTCTGTTTGTTTGGTTGTCTATATACAAGATATTTCACAAAGTTATGAACCGATTTTCACGAAATTTGGTGAGCAGATACGATGTGCGCCATGGAAAATGTGATTCAATATTAACCCCTACAGTACCAGGGACGTCCCTTTGATCATATTCTGGCATCTACTAGACGAGTTTATTCAGCTTAGGAAGAACCTCTAGCAATAATAAGGCTTCAAACTATCTCAACCAACCTTTTTAACTACCACAGATCCTTCCTAAGCTGCCTAATATCATCTAAATATAGCTAGAATACAATGTAACATACGTCGCTGGTACTCAAAGGGTTAAGAACCGACCCGTACGTAATCAGTGTGTCAGTTTGTTTGTAAACAAGATATCTGACTAAATTATATACCAATTTTCAGGAAATATGGTGGGCAGATAGGATATACGCCGAGAAAGAAGTGATGCAAATTAGGAGGCGATCTCTCTCTCTCTCTCTCTCTCTCTCTCTCTCTCTCTCTCTCTCTCTCTCTCTCTCTCTCTCAAGCAAGCAAGCAAAATAAACTCTTCATATTGGCCTGTCATAATATTATGCCTTCACGTTCACCCTCCGTCTTCTCTCTCTCTCTCTCTCTCTCTCTCGCTCTCATATTCATACTGCATTATTCATTCTGTATATATATATTTGTTCGTACAAGCCCCAACACTTAGAGGAACATTGTTGTTGAAGGATATGCAGATACAACCAGACATTATTTAGTAATTAAAATATATTTCTTGAAACAGAAATAAAGTAGAACCAGAAACCACACAATACAAATATTAACACATTTATAAAAACAAAAATAACAGGAAAATATCTTATCTAATATTATGTAAAGTACCTCAGCCTACCCTCAACCCATTTTCTTCTACCACCCAGTTACATACATTTTCTTTGGCTATCCATCTCAATATATAATGGTTCAGTCTACCCTCAATCCATTTTCCTTTTCCATCCAGCCATATACATTTTCTATGGCTACTTATCTCAATATACTCAGTCTACCCTCAACCCGTTTTCTTTTTCCAACTAGCCATTTATATTTTCTATGGCTACCTATCTCACAGTTTGTGCATCTGTTTGTTTTCAGTTGACAAAAAATGAATTCCTTTAGCAGCTGATTCTTTGATACTTACAGTACATGAACAAATATGACATTAATATTATTATATATCCACACCCTATACATACCAGGTTTCCATAGTTAGTGACGTATTATGATAGACAATCTTCGTAATAGCTTAGTAATCAAAATGAGAAATTACCGGTTGATCGTCAGCTCAAGAAACCTATCACGAATAAATTGGGCTAGAATATGGGTCTTGTGGGTATTTTTTAAGGTTCACAGAGGCCTAGGGAGGAAACTAAATAATACATGAAAAAGATATATGTATATACACATTTCTTCCCTTAACTCTTTCATGCACCGGGGGTTGCCGTAGAGTATTCAGAAATATAATAATCTTTATTCATATTCTCACCAACCCACCAATTAACTTACAAATAAACATAATACAAAATATAAATGAAACTAATGAATACATGTTGCACTACAAGGATTTGAACCTAGGATATTCACACCGAAATTCTGCTTAACCTGACAAGCGCGATATAGACCTAGGTGCTAGGGTAGTTATTTGTGCATTTCTAGCCCTGGATTCTGACAGAATTCGTTATATTTACAATATAAACCATTATTTGTTTTCGGTATGCTTTTATTTTACATATATGATGTATATATGAACCTTCAAGAGTGCTAAAATAAGTGGGAAAAGCATTTGGGTGTTGAAAAACGAAGATATTGGCCACCCGGTCATAATCTCAGGCGAGAGAGAGACACAGGCAGCCCTCCCCTCTCGCTGTCTGGGAGTCAACTGAGACGAGCGGGGCGGTGTGTGCCGGTGTCTGGGTGTTGCATAACGATCTTTTATGCAACCCAATTGTGCTACATTATCGCGGGAGAGAAAATAACCGATAAATGATGATAATAAGAGGAAAAATAGGTGATAATTGAGGAGGGGAGGGAGGGGGGAATAAGGTGGGGAAGGAGGGGAGGGGGGTGGGTGAGATTTACTTGGATGAGTACTGGAGGGGGGATCTCACCTAGAGACAAATTCCTTTGTTTTGATAGGCCCTTTTTTTTTATGGAAGGCTTTTTTTATGGTCCTGCTTCCGTGAGGCCTATCGCGTTCCCTATAGGAAGCCTTCCGTGAGGCCCATCGCGCTTGCCGGGTTAAAGCTCGCTAAAAGACAACTGCAGAGGTTGAATTAACTATACTAAGGGTTTCTAATCACCCTCTATGGTCACAAAAAGCTTGAAGTATCCCAGAGAGGGCGCAAATAGCGTACTAGTGCGCGAAAGGGTTAATTTCAAAGGACTAACACTTTTGGTTGTATCTTTTCTCGGCTATGGGTCTGGTAGTTATCCAAAATGTTGTATAGTTCTCTCGTCGCCATTGCATTGTATATATTAATTTATTTTTACATTTTTTTAATATCATTCTCTATATATTTTGTGTAACTAACCTTTTTGCAACTGCCTCCCCTTACACTCATTGCTGCCCCCTGCTTTGGAATGGTTCGTTTATTCTCTCTCTCTCTCTCTCTCTCTCTCTCTCTCTCTCTCTCTCTCTCTCTCTCTTTCTCTCTCTCTCTCTCTCTCACACACAAATAAACCGATTGTTCTTCTTTTTCTTCTCATTATTATTTGTATCATTAATATTATTATTAAACAGACACACATAAGCACACACACAACTCAATCCTGACTCGTACTGACTCTTTTATTCTCTCTCTCTCTCTCTCTCTCTCTCTCTCTCTCTCTCTGTCTCTCTCTCTCAAGAATGTCCTGCCACGGACATTAGTTCCAGGGCAGTAATTCCCTTTCCAATGTTCCCTTACCCACTCTAAACCACTGTTTGGACACTTGATCCTCAGTGTTTTGGAGGACAAGCAACCTAGAAGGGTCACTGGATCTGTTGTTGCTTGATTTCCTTTGTACTCCTTTGTACTCCTTTGTACTCTCCTATGTTGTTTACTGTTTCTGATGTAGTTCCAAGTTACTATTAATCTTAGTATTCAGTTTCTTGTTCTGTTGAAGGCGTGTTTTCTGGACCCCCTTCTCACTCATATTTAGACCCAATAGTTTTTATAATATAAGACATTCGTCCCATTAGTCTTCGGCTGAGGCATTGTTCTACTGAAATCATGTATACATTTAACGCAAAGGGGGATCTCAGCTGGACTCAGGTCTAGGGAGGGAAAAAATATATATATATACTGTTTATATATATATATATATATATATATATATTATATAGTATATATATATATATATATATATATATATACGTTTATATATATATATATATATATATATATATATAATATATATTATATATATATATATATACACAAATAAGAAATATCCCCCTTTAGTATTTAGTATATTCACTGATATCTTTGTTAACAACAAAGTACCGCCCCTGGTGAAAAACTGTGACGTGTACGATAAAAAAGAAGTAAGCTTAATAAAATACCCCTCCCTTTGTCTGAGTTGCATTTTACTTTGTGTTTTTCCATGGTCGACTTTTGTTTTCCAGTATTGGTTCGTGACATTCACCTTTGTATTATTGTCTTTTCTGTATCTCCTCTATTTTACCTCTCTGTTTATAATAAATATATGCATAGATTCTACCATGCAAGATTTTGGCTTACATGACAATATTATATGCAATATATTGATTTGGACAATTTTACTCAATAAAGTTATGGTATGTACAGTTGGTCAAAGTTCCAGCTGACCCACCCTCACTCTGGGGTCGCAGAATTATCTGGCAATACTGGTGTAGGGAGGAGGTGTGTCTTACAAAGATTGAGATTGGTGGATCTGATTTCGGCTATATCATTGTTATAACATATACTAAACAAGGGAAAGTAAGCCTATCTCAAATAAAAATGCATACATCGCTATGTATGATCCCGAACATTCACCCAAAGTTCGTAGATTTGCTTAAATATTCAAGTTATTATATCCACTGATTGGCAACGCATATAAAACCTGCTGGCTGCCACAACATACTTTACTCAATTTTATAAGAATACATATTTCTGTTTAATTCTGCTAAATGAAGGAGCTTTTGATCTTCACAACGTGAACATTACATACTGTAATCTAATTTGCAGTAATCTACAGGACAGACACAGGTAACACATTAAAGGCAAGTGGTATCCCTGCACCACTTCACTAGTATTGCCAGCTAATTCTTTGTACCCCAGAGCAAGGGTGGGTCAGCTGGAACTTTGACCTACTGTACCTGATGTGTCAGATGATTGGTTGAATATGTTGATCAGTAATATGTGTTGTGGTATTTGACTCAAAGTATACTATACAATCAGGAAATATGTCAAGTAACACGTATATTTCACTCGGGTTTTGTCACTCAGATAATCCATCGCAAAGACAGCTCGGAAAACATAATATTAATAGATTTACCGGTACTGAATAATAATACATAATAGAAAAGAAGAACAAAAACATACTAATAATTAAATAATACATTATTAAAATTAATACAAACACAAATAAAATAACTATTAAAGCATAAATACTGTCCAATTTACAAAGTATAAATAGTCACAATAAATCGCCAGCAAATATTAACTGATAGAAAACATCCATAAAAAAACGTTTGTGTGATTGGTCATTGTTGTTGTTGTTGTTGTTGTTCCCTAAACTGCCTGGCCGAACAGCCCCGAGTCCTTAAGGAAGGCCATGGCCACGGTCGGGCTTTCCCACAGAGCTCTCAAATAGTGTAAATTGTGTTGTTGGCGTAAGTGGTTGCGTGAAATGCAGTCTTCTATGATGTGTTTTATGGTATGGGATGCTGTGTTACAGCCCGGGCAGGTGTCGACGACGGAGTCATCCAGTCTCTTCTGATAGCTCAGAAGAGCTGGATGGTGTTCGCATCTCAGCCTGGCCAAGTGGACTCTGTCCTCGCGAGGAAGGGAGGATTCAGAAGGATGGATTTCGGGAGGTCGTGCTTGCAGCTGCGAGTTGCAGCTCTATGAGTGAGTAGATGGAACGGCGAGTGATATGAGTGTGGATGTGCTTCCGGAAGTTGGTTTGGGGTGGGCAGGGAGGGAGAGAAGACAGTATTTGTGTGTGATAGCGTGTGCTGGGTGTTGTTTTGATATTTCTTGGTGTCTGTGGGTGTGTTGCCATGTAGTGTAGTGGGTGGTGTTGATTCGTGGAGGCTGCTGCCAGGAATTGGGCATTGTTATATTTTTCTATTAGTGTTTGTATTTATTGTATTATATAGTTATATACTTTGATCTATTATATGTTTTCTTATTTGTATTTATTTATACAATTATTAGTATATTTATTGATTTTTTTTCCTCACAAACGCTCTTGGTTGGTCTCACACACAAGCGGATTCAGGCCCATGTACTCACCCAAGCCAATAATACTGCCTGCTTCATTCAAGAGGAAATATATATAGCACAAAATGAACCTGGGTAAAATTCTGGAGATAACACCTAACGTCTTCTAGATATGAAACACACACGTACGCACACATAGACATACACACACCCATGTACACTCACTCTCATACAAACAGGTACACACTCTCTCTCTCACACACAAACAAATAAACAAACACACACACACTAAAACACACACAACCAATATATAAAACAAATACACACACACAAATTCACACACACTTACACTCACACACCCTTACACACACACACACACACACACACACACACAGTCTTGAACCAAAAAGAATAAAAAAAGCTCATCTTCGCGCTTCGATAATATCTGAGCACCAAATAGCGATATCAGAATTGAAATTTTGAGGCACACAACGTTATAAAAATTGCAAAAGAGATGCGTGTGTAGGAGGAGGGGTTAAATTGGGTGGTGGCGGTGGTGTTGTGGTGGTTGTAGTGATGATGGTGGTGGTAGTAGTGACGTTTGGAGTGGTAATGGTGTTGGTTGTGGTGGTGGTGGTGGTGGTGGTAGTGGTGATAATGGTGGTGGTGGTGGCGGTAGTGACGTTTGAAGTGGTGATGGTGGTGATAGTTGTAGTGATGATAAAGATGATGGTATCGTGGAATAATTACACCATGATAAAATTAGTCATTAGATATTTGTATCATCACACCACCACTATCACCACCACCACCACCACCACCATTATCATACCAACCACCTCCACCATTAATATCGACTTACGGTAATGACTGGTTTAAGGGGACAGTGGTTGGTTGTTTGGTCTATTAATGAATGTATTCATATATTATTTAGTTTCCTCCCTAGGCCTCCATCAAGCTTAGAAAAACACCCCCTAGTCCCCCCTTCAAGATAGATTTGTACATTTTTCGGTAGAAAAATGTCCCGGCCAAAGGCCGATTCCTCCTAAAACTAGAGGCTCGCTATCGCTCGCCAGGAAACAATCGACACCTAAATGGCACGAAGGATCATAATATTGACAAAGCAATGGCACGAATGGTCATAAAATCCCAAACTAATGGAACCAACGTCTTAAAATCTCAATACTAGTGGGGCTAAACATTAGGGAGAAGGGGGTCCATAAAAACGGTATGTCTCCCTTTAAATAGAGGACATTTCTTAACATTCAATAATGAGGGCTTAAAATCCGATTACATATGGATATCAATTTGAGGCGAGTAAATGCCCACCTGACATCGATCTATGAATTAGTGGATTGTATTTGATTTAGATGCAAACATTTATGAAACATTTATTAAATATATATATACCTCTCAATAATGATTGTGTTATGATAGCAAATGTAATAATGCATACAATATATACAATATGGTTAGGCCTAATTAGTCTCGAATTCCCAATTAAGGGGGGTATTTTGCTTCCTAGAGCTCTGATACTGTTCGGTACCTATCTATCTATATTTAACACACACACACACACACACACACACACACACACACACACATATATACACACACACCCACACACACAGTCTGTACGATAAATACATAAAAAGAAATAGCAACATTTAACAAAAAGAACACAACCACCAAGAAAGAAATAACGAGTTCGATGAAAACATTAGAAGAAAGACAAAGTCAAAAGTGATAACGCAGATAAGAACCAAGTGATAAAGGAAGGAAACACGACCATTACTGATAAAGAACGAGAGAAGGGAAGACCAAGAAAGCGATAACTGCCTGTGATAGTAATAACAGATCTGAGATATATAAGACTCGGAGTGCTAATATAACAAGGCAATTTTTATGTTCTCTCCACTAACCAACTTTACACCTAAACTTGATTAATGAAATTAACAAACACATATGGCAGTCCGGGGATTCGAACCCAGGACGCTCACACCGAAAATCAACACACTTATGCATTGCACCACGAAAACAATCGTAGGTGGCAGACTACGCCCCTATGTCGGAAACTGCCGTGTTGTCGGAAACTGTAAGGGTTAACCCCTTCTGTACCAGCGACGTCGTTTTTATTTTATTCTAGCTATATTAACCCTCTCCGTCTCATATGACGCGATCGCGTAATATGGCGGTTTCGCCCAAAAGTATCATATGACGCGATCGCGTCATATGAACTTAGTGAAATAGCTCAATAATAAGTTATATGACGCATTTGCGTCATTTTGAGCTCAGTAAGTTAGGTAAGCTAGATCATAATCTGTCGGTTGATGGCAATCCCAAATTCCTCCGATTTCTAACAGTCCCTCAGTGTGAGAAAGACTGTTGTGGGTGTTACGCCCTGGGATATATAAATACTGGGCTCTTTCTATTGGACTAGGTATGCGGCAACAAGCAACAACGGAAAACGCTAGATCCAACCCTTATCTATAAACCCAGGCAACAAACCACCCTAAACCGTCAAGAGTCCTGCCTGGACAACAAGGTATCCTATGACTCGGTTACAGGGTGCACGCACTATAGACTGCTGATAGTCAAGCAGGCTATATAAAAGATCACACAATTAAGTTGACTTAAAGCTTCAAGGAAAAGATAGATAACGGAATTAAATTGCAGAAACAATTTAATAACAAACTAGAAGAAAGTACATTTAACGTTACATTAATTAATACAACTAATCACCCCTGCGTGAAAGAAGGTGAAAGCAAACAGTCCTCAAAACATCGTACAGGTAGACAAGATGCAGGTTTCTAAACTGCATGCGGCTACTGTAGGATCTGATGCTTAGCAAAGAAAGTAAGTTACGGATTTAGAGAACTCTTAACTCATAAGCAGGAATAAATACTAGTGATAGGCCATACAGTGTATAATGGCATAGGTATAATTAAATAAAGGCAGCAACTTGCAACATAGCCACATACAGGTGTGCTTCTCACTCTTAGTCAGGCAAGCCTGCTCGGACAGAGTCTCTAAGCCACACCCTGACTCACAATGCTCACAAAAACGGTAAACTGTGGCACAATAACAAGCATACAGAAATAATAAACCCCTAGCTGTTAATCTGCCAGGTGGCAGAGGTCTAGCCGGAAGGATATAGGCTTCGGATACCCGGGCTGAGCCACCTGCTCTAGCCTAGGGACGTTCCCAAGTCTGTGCGCCAAATTACTCTAATTGAAAGGGTGCTCTCTTGAGAGACTCAGATCCCAAGTATCTGACTCTCTCCTGGCGACCCTAAAACAAACGCAAGACGTGCTAGCGCAGTGCTGAGTGGATTAGGCAAGGGCCCTCACACAACACAACACTAGACACACAGGCACACAGACAAGGAAATGCCCCCAGACTCCCACGGGTATCCTAGTAAAGTCGAGCGGGTCCACAGGACTCGCACCAGCAGACTTTACTTAAAGGATCGCAAAAAGCCTCCCCTCCGGTCTAGCCCCTGCTCACCTGCCACAAGAACACACTAGCAAGCATGAAACCACCAAATATGAGACAACAAAAAAGCTTCCTAGGTCTCATTAACAATTACATCTCTGCATAAGGCCCAAAATCCTATCTAATTATCTGAGAGCTCGTCGTTAATACAATAATAGATATAAGGTCTATCAAGGGGATGGGATAATTAAATAGATTGGTTAAGTAGTGGAAAGAAGGTATACAAAGTAAGAGAGAAAGTCTCTAGGTGGGGGTTGAGAGGGATAGATATCAAGGGGGTCCGAAGGATACGACAGTGAGGTGAGCTCTAAGTCTTGAAACTGTCTGGACCCCACCCTAGGCATGCAAAATACATCCCATGCATGGCAACACTCAACACCGTTGCCGGGTCAAAATCCTCTACCCCTTGCGTAAGTCGAAACTAAGCCTAACGTTGCGATCAATTGGCAATAATCAGGCTCGTCCCAAGCTAGTCTCTCCGCGCCCGCGCGAAGCAACGTCGCCCAGCCGGTCTCTCTCTCTCGCTCGTCTCCTCTCACTCTCACTAGACTTACATCTTATATATAATAATGAAACAATCAACTATCGAGAAAAAAATATACTAAGATGCATTGGTTAAGAATAAGGGCAGCTTCAAGCTGTGAAACAACATAAGAATATCCCAGACATTAGTTACATTGTCGTAGGATATATACTAAGGAAAAGCCGGCCGGCCGGCTGCCGCCAGCCGGTTTCTAAACGGCTGGGCAGCCGACCCTCGCGCATACCCGCACGTGGCTACTATGCAGGAGCGTCACATGGAGGAAATACCGGGCGCTCTGCCAACCCATAAGTAAGTTAATATAATCTGTCTGGGGGGGTTAAGCGTTTTTTTTTTTTGCAGTTTAAGAAGGATACGTGGTATTAAAAATGGTCAAGTAAAATAGTTCGGTGCCTGTTAATGACTGAAGGCCCTTTTTAAACTGAATAAAATCGTCTAATAGTAGCCAGAATGTAGTTGAAAGTACAGCACCGGTAATGAAGGGGTTAAGGGGACAGTGGATATTTCGTGGGGTCTATTTATTTACATATTAATTTGTTCTTTAGTAGTTTCCTCGCTAGACTTCCATCACAGTCTAGTGGGTGTTTTTCTAAGCTTGATGGAGGTCTAGCGAGGAAACTAAGAAATAAAGGAATAAATGAATTAATAGGCCAAAAAATGGCCCATCCCCCCTAAATCAAAAACAAACTTACGTATTACATTTATACCTGCTAAATATCAACGTTTACGGCTTCAACTTCCTTATAGCCTGAAAGTCCCAAATGGTCAAATATGTAAAGGGGGGAAGGGGTTATTTATGGGTAGATTTATTTATTTGTTCATTAGTTTTTAGTTTCCTCTCTAGACCTCCATCAAGCTTTTATATCCTATCTGCTCACCAAATTTCGTGAAAATCAGTTCATAACAAACAAACCAAAGTAGACGAAAACATAATCTCTTTCCAACTTTGCTGGCGGAGATCAATATTGCATTTGTGGCGATGTTGCAAGACGTTTGACCACAACTACGATAAATTACTTAGTTTGTCCCAGAAAGAAAAGTTCAAGTGATTTACGTAGTTTGTGATATTGATATTTAAGTTTTTCGCCTCTAATGACATAGCGTGGACACCAGAGAACTAAATGGTTTCTGGCACTCCTTCTAATGACATAGCGTGGACACCAGAGAACTAAATGGTTTCTGGCACTCCTTCTAATGACATAGCGTGGACACCAGAGAACTAAATGGTTTCTGGCACTCCTTCTAATGACATAGCGTGGACACCAGAGAACTAAATGGTTTCTGGCACTCCTTCTAATGACATAGCGTGGACACCAGAGAACGTTTCTGGCACTCCTTCTAATGACATAGCGTGGACACCAGAGAACTAAATGGTTTCTGGCACTCCTTCTAATGACATAGCGTGGACACCAGAGAACTAAATGGTTTCTGGCACTCCTTCTAATGACATAGTGTGGACACCAGAGAACTAAATGGTTTCTGGCACTCCTTCTATTGACATAGCGTGGATACCAGAGAACTAAATGGTTTCTGGCACTCCTTCTAATGACATAGGGTGGACACCAGAGAACTAAATGGTTTCTGGCACTCCTTCTAATGACATAGCGTGCACACCAGAGAACTAAATGGTATCTGGCACTCCTTCCAATGACATAGTGTGGACACCAGAGAACTAAATGGTTTCTGGCACTCCTTCTAATGACATAGCGTGGACACCAGAGTACTAAATGGTTTCTGGCACTCCTTCTAATGACATAGCGTGGACACCAGAGAACTAAATGGTTTCTGGCACTCCTTCTAATGACATCGCGTGGACACCAGAGAACTAAATGGTTTCTGGCACTCCTTCTAATGACATAGCGTGGACACCAGAGAACTAAATGGTTTCTGGCACTCCTTCTAATGACATAGCGTGGACACCAGAGAACTAAATGGTTTCTGGCACTCCTTCTCCCTCGTGTTTAGCTCCATTGGTTTTTAGATTTTAGGACATTCGGCCCATTAATTTGGCGATTTTAATACTTTACGCCCCATTTATTTGTCAATAATTAGACCTTTCGTGCCATGTCGAGCGATAGCGAGCCAGTCATTTTGAGAGAATCCGGCCTTTGGCCGGAACAATTTTCTATCGAAAAATTTACACATTTATCTTGAAGGAGGGTCTAGGGAGTATGTGTGTGTGTGTGTGTGTGTGTGTGTGTGTGTGTGTGTGTGTGTGTGTGTGTGTTCTGTTTAGCTTGATGAAGGTCTAGCGAGGAAACTAAATAAATTAATATATATATATATACCGGTATATATACAGTATATATATATATATACATAGACCCCCAAATTAACCACTGTCCTCTTAAGTTTTTCGCCAATAATGATATAGTGTGGCCACTAACCAAAAGTGTATTAATTTACTGTGCTATAATTTGCGATGTGCTTGGACTACCGAAAATTATATAGATTCCGCTTTCGAAAGTTCGCCGAGTTTTATCAACTAGATATTCGAAAATGATTGTAAGAGCATATTGTATTTGTATTAATGTTCGACAATGCTAACTCGACCAGATCCAACCAAACAACAGACTTACTGACTGACTGACCTACTGCCTGACCTACTGACTGACAGACTGACCTACTGACTGACAGACTGACCTACTGACTGTCTGCCTGACTGACATACTGACTGACTGACATACTGACTGACTGACTGACATACTGACCTGATGACTGACCTACTGACTGACATACTGACCAACTGTCTGACTAACTGACTGACTGAGATACTGACTGACTGACAGAATGACCTACCGACTGACAGACTGACCTACTGACTGACTAACTGACTGACTGACTGAGCTACTGACTGACTGACAGAATGACCTACTGACTGACTGACTACCTCACCCAACCCTAACCAATCATCCGATCTACCAACCAACCAAGTAACTACTCTAACCAACAAACTAAGCAACTGACCAAATAACTAACTAACCAACCAACCAACTATATAACTACCTAACCAACCAACCAACCAACCAACTAACTACCTAACCAACCAACCACCTAACCAACCAACCACCTAACCAACCAACCAACCAACTAACTATATAACTACCTAACCAACCAACCAACCAACCAACTACCCTAACGAACCAACCAACCAACTAACTACCTAACCAACCAACCAACCAACTAACTACCTAACCAACCAACCAACCACCTAACCAACCAACCAACCAACTACCCTAACGAACCAACCAACTAACCAACCAACCAACCAACTAACTACCTAACCAACCAACCACCTAACCAACCAACCAACCAACCAACCAACCAACCAACTAACTACCTAACCAACCAACCAACCAACTACCCTAACGAACCAACCAACCAACTAACTAACTAACTAACTAACCTACCCTATCAGTACAAGCTGGAACCGGTTGGCTACAAAGGTTTACATGGTCTACTGGTCGAAATAACTGGTCACCAACTTAACCCAAGTGATTTTAATATGTAAAGTAAATGGAAGAATATAGAATAATATTACGGACAAATTGATATGAAGGCAAACTGATTTAAGGAGGGCGGGTTTCTGGACCCCCTTCTCCACCATGCTTAGCCCCATTAGTTTTGATACTTGAAGGAATTCGCCCCAATAGTTTGGCGATTTTTAGACCTTTTGTGTCATTTAGGTGTCGATCTTTTCCTGACGAGCGATAGTAAGCCTGTGATTTAGGAGGAACCGGCCGAAGAGGGGTCTTGCGGGTATCTTTTTGATGGAGTTCTAGGAGAGGAAATTATAAAAGATAAATTAATAAAATATCAATCAATCAATTAATCAATTAACAAGACAGAGCCCGAACAGGGACGTCACTACACATCAGAAAACAAAACGAAACAGCACAAATACCAAAATCACACATATCTAGGTCGATATATAAATACATAAATAAATAAATAATCATATGAAAACAAATCTCCTTTTTACTGACAAACCAAGGTAAATAACACACGTCCGATGTCCTCCGTCGCAAAATAAACAATTCATTATACACTTCTCTGGTTTATTCGATACCTGTTAGCGACAAGATAATGGGTACGGTTGGCCAAATATCTCGTGTCTCCTCTGTCATGACGTTTGGCTCGCTGTGTGCTGTATTAATGACCGACAGATGTTGAATAGGGTGTGTACAGATAGGTACGGTTGCCCAAATAAGTCGTGTCTCTGCTGTCATTACGTTTGGCTCGCTGTGTGCTGTATTAATGTGTGTCAGATGTTGAATAGGGTGTGTAAAGATAGGTACGGTTGGCCAAATAAGTCGTGTCGCCGCTGTCATTACGTTTGGCTGGCTGTCTGCTGTATTAATGTCTGTCAGATGGTGCATTGGGTGTGAAAAGATAGGAACACGTGTGTATATCTCACTCGAAACGATGGAATAAAGCTTAGATAGTGCTGATACCCATTATTGATCGAAATATACTTGGTGCCGCGACGTCACTTATTTGGCCATGTCAAGTTTTTATACAAATTATCCTCAAACCATCTGACTTGGAAAGACAAAAATCATGGTAAAAAATATATATAATGCGTCAGTGAACTTGGAAATATGTTTATACGAAATCTGGTAAAGACAATTTTAAAAGTTAATTTGATGATTAATGTCTTGTATTTTTATTAAGGGGGTAGTGCTTGTTTTTTGGTCTATGTCTATATTTATTAATTTATCTTTTCAGTTTCCTCGCTAGACCTCCATCAAGCTTTAAAAAACGCCAATAAACCCCATTCAAAGATAAATTTGTAAATTTTTCGGTAGACAACTTTCCTGACCGAAGGCCTTTTAAAATTACAGGCTCGCTTTCGCTCACCAGGAAAAATCGATACCTAAATGGCAGTAAAGGTCTTAATATTGACATAGAAATGGGGCGAAATGTCTCAAAATCACCAAACTAATGGAAGGAATGTCTTCAAATCTCAAAACCAATATGCTAAACATGAGGGAGAAGTGGGTCCAGAAAAAGCGACTACCTCCCCCTTAAGTTCAAAGAAAAGGTAGAAGTATTTGAAATAAGTTTCTGTAAAAATATTTAGAGTTTCTTTTCAGATGATTTATTATGCCTTGTTTTACGGGCTTAGTAAATGTCAGCATCCAAATGTTTACTGGTATTTCAAAAGACTTAGTAGTTAATATACAATATATATATATATATATATATATATATATATATATGTATATATAATTATATATATATATATATATATATATTTTTTTTTTCTTCAGATTCCTCGCTAGACCTCCATCAAACTTAAAAGGACGCCCCCTAGACCCTCTTTCAAGATAAATGTGTACATTATTCGGTGTGTTTGTGTGTGTGTGTGCGTCTTTGTGTGTGTGTGTGTGTGTGTGTACCGTATACATGAGTGAAAATGGAGGTAGAATATTTATGTTTATTTACGGATATGTGTGTTGTGTGTGTGTTTTGTCCAGCCTGGGGAGTGAGACTAGGCATTGTCCCCCTGTAACATATTTTGAATATGGGAATAGGTTATTTAGTGTGTGTGTGTGAATATTTGTGTGGGTATGTTTGTGTTAAATGTGTGTAGGTCAATCTGTCAACCCAACCCAATACACAATAATGCTACATCAGTAAAAAATAATAAAAAACATTCGTGCCAAAGATAAAGGAACCATAACACGGAATAAATGAAAAGGTTAAGAGTTGCGAGGAGATGAAAGAGGAGCTACTATGGGAGGGAATAATCGTTTAATGGACACGACTTATTTGGCCAACTGTACAGTGTATAACCCAATACAGTAATCAATGCCCTACTCATGACCTTTGTGATATTAAATGCTTAAGGGGGATGGGCGTATTTCTTTGCTCATTCATCTATTTGTTTTCATTATTTTTCTAGTTTTCTCCCTAGGCCTCTAGAATACTTAGAAAAACACCCCCTAGACCCCACTTCAAGGTAAATTTGTAAATTCATCTTAAATTTACAGGCTCGCTTTTGCTCGCGAGGAAAAAATCGACACCTAAATGACACGAAAAAGTCTTAATATTGATATTAATATCTCCTCTTAATGGCATCTGAGTGTACATTGAAATCCGAATGAAGAAATTCAGTGCTCGACTCGCGACTCGTAACCTTTGTGATATTTGATCTTTAAAGAACTCTAATTCTTTAATGGTGGCTTCTTGTGAGTTCTAAAAGTTTAAGACGGGTGGTTGGAGACAGATGGAAGGATGGGAGAGACGATCGCTTTAATGTTTAAGTCTGTCCTTTCTCTGTCTGTCTGTCTCTGTCTCTCTCTCTCTCTCTCTATTTCTCTCTCTCACACACATACACACCAACACACACAGGCTCGGATTGAGAAAATGTTCTCTACTGACACATTATATATATATATATATATATATATATATATATATATATATATATATATACTGTATAGTGTATATAGATAGATAAATAGATATATTTTTACTTGTATTACCCTAACCTCAGCGAAATGAATGTATAGATTACATTTTGAATGCGCCGAGAGAGAGAGAGAGAGAGAGAGAGAGAGAGAGAGAGAGAGAGAGAGAGAGAGAGAGAGAGAGAGAGAGTGAGAGAGAGCGAGCTAGGATGACATAGGACGAAGCCAGAATGATGCTCTCGCAACTCCTAAAAAAACATAAATTGTCTCATTAAGTTCTTGTTGCAATGCCAGCCAGGACGATGCAACAGAGAGTGGGAGTGTGTGTGGGGGGGGGGGCCTTTGAGGGGGGCTAACCCTTTCAATACTGGTGTCGTCCTTTTAACTTTATTTTGGCTAGTATTGGACGATTTCATTCAACTTAAATTAACAAGCTTTGAATGATCTCACTTATTCCTTTTTACTTAATACCACAGATCCTTCTTAAGACATTCAGTGCCAGGGACGTCATTTTATCAGATTCTGGCAACTATCAGACCCTTTCATTCAGTTTAGAAAGGATCTTTAGCAATAATAAGGCTTCAACATATCTCAACCAACCCTTTTAACTACCACAGATCCTTTCTAAGCTGCATAATATCGTCAACATAAAGCTATAATAAAATATAGAACACGTCGCTGGTATTCAAAGGGTTAAACTGCACAAAAGCGTCTAAATATAGCTAGAATATAATTTAAGGGAGCCCACCTCGCGTTTCTTTCTCTTTCTCTCCCTCTCTCTTTGGCTTGTATTCATTCGGCCTCATTCAGCCTACTGTTTTAAGACGTTTACCCCCATCCAGGTGACGATATTTTCCTGGCGAGCGGTAGCGAGCCATCATATATACTGTATATATCTTTGTTATGATAGCAAGCTAAATTTGTAAATTTTTCGATAGAAAAATTTCTCCGGCGAAGCCGGATTTCTCCATACAATGCTGGCTCGCTATCGCTCGCCAGGAAGATATCGACACCTGGATGGGGATAAACGTCTTAAAACAGTTGGCTGAAAGGGGTCGAATGGATACAAGCCAGGGAAAAAGAGAAAAGGAGAGAAAGATACAAACAAGCCGGTGACCCCCCTTAAAAAACGTCGCCGGTACAGAAGGGGTTAATGGGTAAGTGGAATTTATGTGTTTTGATTATGGGCTGTGGGTGTTGGGGTTGGGATTACCTTGGGGAATGGTTAAGTGTGTGTGTGTGTGTGTGTGTGTGTGTGTGCGTGTGTATGTGTTTATGTGTGTGTGTTGTGTTGTGTGTATGTGTCTGTGTGTGTGTGTGTGTGTGTGGTTTAGCTGGTAGGTAGGTAGACACTTGAGTGGTTGTGGATGCGTGTGTTATAAGATTGTAGCTTATTGATAGATAGCTGGCTTAGTGGTTCTGTATGTATTCAAGAAAATCAAAACATTTATATTACAATAGAGTGGTTAACTTATAGAACCAAATGTCAAACCATACAGTAGACTGTCGCACACTCCAAACTTAATTTGTAGGTTTTCAGCTATATTTAGAGGATTTTATGCAGCTTGGGACTGTGTAGTAATAAAATTCCCCACTATCTCTTTTCGTATCTCTTTGCACTGAGGACGTGGCCCTATTAATATAAGTATCTCGCTTCTGTGTTTAAACAATCCCCGTTCTTTTACACACACGTATCTCTTTTGCACTGAGAAGCAGCCTAGTGAATAGTAGATTCTGGTGCTTGCAGTCCTTTTTAATAATTTGTAAAAATTCATGTACATTTTGTTAGCAGCTTCTGAATGCAAGTATTATAAAATTTCTGTCACTGAAAGCAATTACGTACATCTATATTCAATTACGTACATCTATATTCAATTACGTACATCTATATTCAATTACGTACATCTATATTCAATTACGTACATCTATATTCAATTGCTATATATTTAGTTTACAAACACAAATGAGCTTTAAAATATTGCTAATAATATATTGCCGATCAAAAATTGCCGGTTTATTTATTCTGTGACAGACCCCTATTTTCTAACTTAACTGTTATATATATATAACATAAGAAAATAAGAAAATGGGAGTCTGCAGAAAGCCAATTCGCCCAAACAAGGCAGATCCCTGTAATATATATATATATATATATATATATATATATATATATATATATATATATATATATATATACTGTATATATTATACAGTATATATACATATAAGGTACTCACATTATATATTGATTTCGTGTAAGTGTTTGGTTTTAATATCCAACAATTATCCATAAAGGTTTCTGTTGATTAATTAAGGGGCTATAGTGCTTGATTGTTTTACTCTATGTATCAATTTATTACTTTATTTGTTTAGCTTTCTGGCTAAAAAAAAAAAAAAAAAAATCAAGATAAATTTGTAATTTTTTTTGGTAGAAAAATTTCCTGGCCGAAGGCCAATTCCTTCTAAACTTACTGGTTCGCTATCGCTCACCAGGAAAAATATCGACACCTAAATGGCACGAAGGGTCTTAGTATTAACAAATATATGGGACAAAACGTCTTAAAATCGCCAAACTAACGAAACGAACGTTTTAAAATTTCAAAACCAATGCTAAATATGAGGGAGAAGGGGGTCCAGGAAAAGCGATTACCTCTCCCTTAAAATTATGATAAACACTATACATATTTTTCTTCCTCATTGGGCAGTTGGGTGTGTTGGTGAAATGTGTTTGTTGTTTGTTTGTTTGATAAGGGCAAAGAACATTACTGAGATTTTATGATGGAATTTAATTAGCAGGAACGTTGGTGAGTAAGAGAAGGGAGAGAGAGAGAGAGAGAGAGAGAGAGAGAAGTAGAGATATAGATAAAGATAGAGAGAGAGAGAGAGGGAGAGAAAAAGAGAGAGGAGAGGGAGGACGAGAGAGAGAGAGAGAGAGAGAGAGAGAGAGAGAGAGAGAGAGAGAGAGAGAGAGAGAGAGAGAGATAGAGAGATAGATAGATAGATAGAGAGAGAGAGTACAAAGGAGTACAAAGGAAATCAAGCAACAACATGTCTAGTGACCCTTCTAGGCTACTTGTCCTCCAAAACACTGAGGATCAAGTGTCCAAACAGTGGCTTAGAGTGGGTAAGGGAACATTGGAAAGGGAACTACTGCCCTGGAACTAATGTCCGTGGCAGGATTAGGAAGTTAGGTGACAGATGGGTTAGTAACTGAGGGGAGGATGAAATAAAGTTATTCATTTACAAACGCAGTCAGTCGCGGGTTTGATGCGAGATATTTGTCTAGGCGAAGTTTAAATGAATCAACGGTACTGCAGTCTATAACATCTCGGGGAAGCCTATTCCATAAGTTGACAACTCGATTGAAGAAGACATTTTTAGCTTCGTGTGAGTTAAAAGATTTACCAATAATTGTGCACCAGTTTCCCCGCGTGTAATTAGATTGGTCGATAGTGAAGTACTTACTACAGTTCATATTGTTGACGCCTTTGATGATTTTGAACACTTGAATTAAGTCGCCTCTTAATCTGCGCTGGGTTAAAGGAAATAAATTTAATTCTCTAAGACGCTCCTTGTATGGTTTGTTCTTTAGGTTAGGTATCATTTTGGTAACTCTACGTTGAACTTGTTCTAGCTTGTCTATATCTTTTTGGTAATAAGGGCACCAGGGTTGAACGCAGTATTCCAGAAGAGGGCGGACTAAGGAATTGTAAAAGGTTAGGATAACATCTTTGGATTTATGCTCAAATGGCCTGCCTATAAAGCCAATTATTTTGTTTGCCTTCTTAACAACTTCTGAACATTGTTGACTCGGTTTTAGGTTACTCGATATCGTTACTCCCAGAACGGTTTCTCTGTTTACATCCTTAAGCTGAGTTGCCAGATTATCATAGAAGAGAAGGCTAACTCAAAGACAACTGCAGAGGTTGAGAGTACTAAACTACACGGTTCTAATGCCCCTGATAAACAGGAAAAATACTGGAGAGGTTACTGAGCGCCATTCAAAGAGTGTGGAGATAGAGAGAGAGAGAGAGAGAGAGAGAGAGAGAGAGAGAACATGTGGTAAAGGAATAACGTGTTTCAAAGTAAAAATACACTCTTCCAAAAATAGGAAGAGGGAGAAGATTCAAAATTTGGTAAAAGATAAAACTGAGAAAAAAGAGGAAAGGAAAGAGGAAACAAAAATGGAGAGAGAGAGAGAGAGAGAAAGGAGAAAGGCGAATCTAAGGGAATTGTGAAAGGTAAAATAGTTGATGGAGGCAAAAGAATGGAGAGAGAGAGAGAGAGAGAGAGAGAGAGAGAGAGAGAGAGAGAGAGAGAGAGAGAGTTACACAGATAATCAGAGCACACAGAGTAATCAATCACTACTGAACCCTGTTCTAAATAGGTAGGTCAAAAATGGTGAACCCTAACCTCTGTAACTCGGAAATGGATAAAGCAAATGGGCTGTCAATTTGCACACATATTCCCTGGCTGACCCTTCCCAAATGGTAAAGATATTAGCTCGATTACTTTATAGTAATTTGCGAGTTATAGAGGTTAATGGTCAGGAGTTCTGGGCCACTTATTTAAAATAGGGTATAGGCCCCTACTCAAAAAAAAAAAAAAAAAAAAAAAAAAAAAAAAAAATCTTTCAAGATACATTTTGTACATTTTTCGTTATAATAATATCCCGGCATGATTCTTCCTAATTCACAGGCTCGGTCTCGCTCGCCATGAAACTATCACTACCTAAATCGCACGAATGATCTAAATATTGCCGAAGAAATTGGGTGAAAGGTCTAAAAATGGCAAAACGGGCGAAAACTAAAAAATGGGCGAACGTCTGAAAATCTCAAAAGTTCAGGGCTACACATGAGAATGGGGTCCAGAGAAAACGAAAACCTACCCTTAAGAAGAGAGTAAAATATATGTGTACACTCTGCAATGGGTGTACTGAAGTGAGTCTGCTAAATAGCCTGTTCTCATTTACAGTATGTCATTAGAATAGACGGCTAGATCTTTGGAACGCTTATCATTCTTTGTAAATTTTGTAACTCATTAGAACACACCCACACACACCCACACCCACACCCACACACACTCACACACACACACACCCATACATACACCCACACCCACACACACCCATACATACACCCACACACACACCCATACATACACCCACACACACACACACACATACACACACACACATACATACACCCACACACACACCCATACATACACCCACACACGCACACACACACACACACACATAAATACACCCACACACCCACCACACACACACCCATACATACACCCACACACACGATGATGTAGAAAGGATGAAATTAAACAGAAATACATTGGAGGAAAGAGAGACAATGGAACAACGGGGTTATCCTCTTCTTTATGTGACACTTGGAACTGCTGTATGTTGTGGGAGGAAGGGGAGGAGGAGGAGGAGGAGGTGCGAGGGAATATATAGGAATGCCAGACAATAGATTCAAAGCAGGATATTGTGAAGGAGGAGCAGAGAGAAAGATAGGAGGAGATAGTTGGTTTTGGAGGAATGATGACAACAAACTTAATAGTAAAAGTGATACAATTTTTGAGTGAAAACTAGTAATACGGCCAAGTATGCATTTATGTATATATCTATTTATTATATTTTTTATTTTGTGTATTTTTGGCACGAATAGGCCCTTTCCGCTAAAATATTAGTATAACACTAAGTGGACAAAATTATAACACAGTGTCACAAGAAAATCACATTAAATACTGGATAATATACGGAAGTGTCATTTATCGGGAGTATATAAAAAAGTGTGAGTAGATGTTCAGGATATAAAGATAACCCGATTTTTCTAGGAACTCCCATTCATAAAGTTGTCGTTTAGTTATTTAGGTGTATTCCATTATTGTTTATGTGTGTGTTACTCTCAGTTACTTGTTCGTCAAGGGGAATCCACGCAATGCGAGCTAAGCTCATTATTATCGCGCCTCCTTAACTGGGAATGTATTGCGTGAAATGCATGTTAAGTGTTTTATGTACTGTTGGAATGGCTGTGGATGTGTGTGTAGTCTGTATTTAGCCAATTGGCGACATCGGAAACGAAGGCTTAGGGTGGATCTGTATGGTACCATTCTCACTATAGACGGTACCGTCTCGCCCGAAGGATTAGGTAGCCATCAGCTTAGGTGAACCATATGATACCCATCTCGCCTTGTACCATTTTTGCCAACCCCAGATGGGACGTCACAACGTCGTCCACTTATTCCAGGTACCTATTTACAGCTAGGTGAACTGAGGCTAACACATGAAAGGAGACAAGCCCAATTTGTCTCCGCCCGGCCGGGGATTGAACCCCCGACCCCTCGTGTGTGAGACGAGAGCTCTACCTACTGTGTGTCTGTGTGTGTGTGTGTGTGTGTGTGTGTGTGTGTGTGTGTGTGTGTGTGTGTGTGTGTGTGCAAATGAAAGGAGGTGTAATTTGCGACGTGTGTGAGGAAATGTACGAGGTGTTGAGAGCCGAAAGAAGGGAAGGACGAAGAAGAAGAGAAGATGGCAGGAAGGAAGGAAAAATTATGGAGGAAAGAAGGGAGGTGGGTGGAGAGGAAAGGTCGAGGAAGATAGGGGGAGAGGAAGGAGGGAAAGGAAGAGGAAGATAAGAGGGAGGGGGTGAAGAAGGAGGGAGGAAGAGGGGGAGGAGTAGTCATGGAAAAGAGGAAAGAGGAGAGAGGAAGGGGGGTAGGGGTGAAGGGGGGAGGAAGGAAGAGGAAGATAGGGGGGAGTGAAGAAGGAAGGAGGACGAGGAGGAGTAGTCATGGAAAATGGGGAAGAGGAGAGAGGAATGAGGAGAGGGGGGGGAGGAAGAGAGAAAGGAAGAGGAAGAAGTTAGAGGAGTAAGACAATAGATAAGGAAGAGAGGGAGTAGGAGGCAGGAGAGATAAACTATAGTCCTTTCATTATATATAGGACTGGAATCCTGACTTTTACCCTCTGTAACTCAAAAAGTGCTAGAGCAAATGGGCAGTAAATTGTCATACCTGTTTCCTGGTCGACCCTTCCTAAGTGGTAAAAATTATAGCTGGATTACTCTAATTGTTCATGAGTTATAGAGGTTATTGGTCAGGATTTTAAGGCCTACCTATAATGAATGGACAATAAGAGGGGTTGGAAGGTGGGGGAGAGAAAGAAGAGGGAGGTGAGAGAGAGAGAGAGAGAGAGTAAAGGGTGGATAAGCTAGGATAGGGAGGTGAGGAGGAGGATGGAGAAGGATAGGAAGAGAGACAAAAAAAAGGGAGGAGAAGGGGGAGGAAGGAGAGATCAAAAATGGAGGGAGGGAGGAGGATGAAGGAGGGGTAGAGGGAGAGACGAGATAAGGAGATTATGGATGGATAAAGATAGGCAGAGACACAAGAAGAAAAGAGGAGGAGGAGGGGAGAGGAGGATTAAGAAGGAGTAGTGATTTAGGGAGGAAGGAGACAGGCCACTAAGACAGAGTAGGCAGGAAGGAAGGAGATAGGAGACTGCTGAAAGTTAAGATGGAAGAGAGAGAGAGAGAGAGAGAGAGAGAGAGAGAGAGAACATTGCAACTTGAAGAGAACAATTGTAGATAATTAGTAAGAGGTGGTGAATAACCTATATGAGACGAATTACTTTTGACCCTACCCATTTAAGAAGTGCGGTATGGGCTGAACCTCTCCACACATACGAACATTATCTCCTAGATCCCCTCCCACCATGAATTAGTACCACCTCACCTCACTAGATTTTATAGCTAACCTAGAAATTCATCCGCTAAAAACTAACAAGAGCAACCTCACCTTGCCTGATCTTATAACTAAGTAAGAGGGAAAAAAATACAAAATACAAACAGACATGATATGGAAGAGTAAAGAGCGATACCAAACGAGCTCTTTTTCCATCAATTCTTATGAACTAGCATTTTTTTTTTCTAGACTCCCTTACATAAGAACATAAGAAAATGGGAGTCTGCAAAAAGCCGATCGGCCCACACAAGGCAGATCCCTGTACTTATTGGTACTGTATTGGTACTTGACGGAAGTTTTATTATGCGAAACTGCCAGGCGAAAAATGCTTAAAAGTATTGCCGGAATAATACCCGTGTGACACTGACTTTATGCAACGTTTCTGGCACAAACCCGGTGGCACACGAGCGCTTTTTCCGGCAATTTTCGATGAGCAAGTTTTTTCTCGTAATATTCTGAGGCTCATTCACCTTGGGATCGGAAACTAGACTGAAGGTAGATTATCTTAGGTGGTTGACATTTAATAAAGCTTAAGGGGAGATGGGCCGCTTTTCTGGGCCCCCTTCTCCCTCATGTCTAGCCCCAT
Source organism: Paralithodes platypus (assembly GCA_032716605.1). Lineage (NCBI taxonomy): Eukaryota > Metazoa > Arthropoda > Malacostraca > Decapoda > Lithodidae > Paralithodes > Paralithodes platypus. Next base: position 18,039,829 of record CM064510.1, on the reverse strand, counting down.
TAGTTTTCATATGTTAAGATGTTTGCCCCATTAGTTAGTCGATTTTAAGACCTTTCGCTCAATTTCTTCGTCAATATTTAGAACTTTCGTGCTATTTAGGTGTCGATATTTTCCCTGGCGAACGATAGTGAGCCTGTAATGTTGGAAGAACCAGCCTTCGGCCGGGAATTTGTTTTACCGAAAAATGTATAAATTAATCTAGAAGGGGGATCTAATGGATGTTTTTTTTTTATTTGATGGAGGTCTAGGGAGGAAACTAGAAAAATAATGAATACATGCACAAATTGCCCAAAAAGTGAACCATCCCCCCTTAAATTTTGAAGATGCCCGTAAAACATGACGGGAAAATCGGTCGTGTGACACCGGCTTTACGCAACGTGTCTTCGCACGTCAACTTGACAATATCGAAACAAGGAGCTGTGTCTTGGGAATGGGGTGAACAAGAAGGAAAAATATCCATGTTTGTGCATTGCCTATCTATCTCATAACATCTATCTATCTCTCTGTATACCTATCTATCTCAAAATCTCCATCTATCTGCCTATTTTATTTCTATGATGAGGGAGACAAAAGGCATAACTGCCTGTGACGAGTTGCTATGCTTAAATCTGTCCATCTGCAATATCTACCTATGGATCTAACTATCAGTAAGATTGAATGTCTATATTTATGTTTGAATTTGTCTATCAATCTACCTATGTATATAATTATCTGTAAGGTTGTTTATCTATCGTTAATGTTTGAATCTATCTATCAATCTTTGCCTCCCTCAATCACATAGACAAAAAAAAAAAAAAAAAAAAACTACCTATGGATCCACCTGTCAGTAAAATGTGTCTGTCTATCTCTGTGTTTGAGTCTGTCTGTCTGTCTGTCTGTTTATGTATTTATTTGCAATGTTGTCTGTTGGGTTCTTTCTGTATGTTGCAATTAACCCCTTGCAGCTCTGGCGCGTTTTAGCAGTTTATTTTGGCTATCATCAGACGATTTTGTGCAGCTTAGGAAGGATCTATGGGTACTAAAAGGGTAAAGGCTATCTCAATCAACCTTCTGACTTCCATATGGAGAGGTGTGGTGGAGTGGTCATGCCACTGGATTGGTAATCCAATGGACCCGGGTTCAAATCCCGATATGTCAATGGGAAGATATTATTGGGATTGAATTTGTGCTGTACCTAGTATCAGTGCATTACCACAAAGCCCACCGAAATGCCAAATAAATACCCTCACTGTTCCCTGATTAAATAACACTGTATGAATATTCCCATATTCAAAATATGTTACAGGGGGACAATGCCTAGTGAGTTCACTGCTCAATAGGTGGCGTTCTGAGAGTGAGGGTCTGAGTCTGGAGGGTGAGACGGTGAAGCACTTGAGTGAAGCAACCGGCCGCTTCAGAGATGGAGCTGCTACTCACGGGCTTCACCGTGTTGAGCGGTGGAATGTACAGGCTCTCAGCCTATGCCCGAGAGGGAGTAGTTGGAATATAGAAAAAAAAAAAAAAAAAATCCTTCCTGATCTGAATAAAATTGTCTAATAATTACCAGAAAACAGAAAAAAAATGCGTCTTGGATCTTGAAAGGGTTAATCTACCTCTGCAATATTGAATGGACATGATGTGTTGGGTACCGGCGCGGAAGAAAAAGAGAAAAAATGAAAAATAAATATATAAAATAAAATAAATAAAGGGCTATACACGCTATTATGAGTGTGCACCGGTATGTCTCTATCAATGTATTTACTTATCTATCTATCTAAATGCCTATCTATCTATCTACAGTATAATGTTAATGCATCGATCAATCTACCTGTACCTGTAATGTTGAAGGTGCATCTTGGGAATGAAGTGAAAAAATGAAGAAAAACAAATGCATACACTCATTCGTCTACACACACACACATACATTCACACTCACTCACTCAAACAGACGCACACTCTCCCTCTCTCTCTCCCATGTCCCTTTACATCACAACAAGAAGCCACCAATGCGTCACCAAATATCGTGATATGTGTTCTGGCTCTCACTCAGTATTACTGACAATTGACTGCAAACCTTCAATGGCACTGAAGATAAGTGGAGGAAGAGGAGGAGGAGGAGGAGAAGAGGAGGTGGAGGAATACATACATACAATTTTAAGACTGAGTGCTCCACACATAAGTGCAGTTTCAGTCTCTTGTCCTAATGGCGGCGTTCCAGGCAACCCTGTTAAGGGCCGGTTCACTTGTCAAGTTCTTGGATTTGAGATCGGCACGTATAGTCCGATCCCAGGTCTTCCTTGGTCCACCCCTTGGTGCAGCTCCCTCCACAATCCCAGACCTGCATTTTTTCACCCAATTTTGTTCATCCATTCTCTCCACATGTCCATACCATCCCAGTCTACTTGTACGCATCACCTCGCTAATACTCTTTATAACTAAACGTCTCCTCAGCTCAACATTTGTTATTCTATCCTGTAGCTTGGCCCCACACATCCATCTCACCATTCTCATCTCATTACGTTCCATTCTGTTGACATCCTCTACTTTAACGGCCCATGTTTCTGAGGCATACGTCATTGCACTTCTAACAAATGAGGCATACACCTTTCCCTTCAGGGGGAGAGGCATTCTTTTCATGGTCAGGATTGGCAGCAGTTCTCTGAACTTCCCCCAGCCACATCTAATTCTAGCCCAACCACCGGCAGAGATGGTATCTCCTAGGTAACAAAACTTGTTCACCAGCTCCAATGACTCATTTCCAAAATTCCCAGACAAAGGATTATCACTTAACACAAGCTCCCCTTTGCACACTATGCACTCAAATTTCTCTATTTCTGACTTATCCTTCGGCAGGGGTCCCTTTATTCTACTATAGCGCTTATTTCCAAGGTGCACCCAGCGTCGACAGATGCTACATTGAATCGCGTTAACGCCCACACCCTTTCCACACACTGCACATGGGTATATGCACCACTCTTTTCCACATTGCCTCGTCTCAATCTACAATGCATAACCTTGGTTTTATTAATATTGACTTTTAAATCCTTGCTCGCCATGCCCTCTCTCCATTCTCTGAATTTGGCCTCAGCATCTTGCATACTGTCAGCTAGTAGGACTAAATCGTCTGCATCAAACAGTTCCAACGGGAACCCGCCTCTAAAAACTCTAGACAGTGCCTCCAGGACCATAATAAAGAGTAGGGGGCTTAGCACTGAACCCTGATGGAATTCAACACGGACTGGGAATATAAAAGGAATAGGAATACGAAGGATTTTGAAGAGGGTAGTGCTTGTTATTTGGTCTATATACATATTTATTAATATATTTTGAGTTTCCTCGCTAGACCTCTATCAAGCTTAGAAAAACATCCCCTAGATCCCCTTTGAAGATTAATTTGTACATTTTTCGATAGAAAATTAGAGGCTCGCTTTGGCTCACCAAGAAATAATCGACACCTAGAGGGCACGAAAGGTCTTAATATTGACCAAAAAAATGAGGCAAAAGGTCTCAAAATCGCCAAACTAACGGAACGAACGTCTTAAAACCTCAAAACTAATTTGCTAAACGTGAGGGAGAGGGGGTACGTAAAGAGCGAGTGTATACCCCCTTAAACAGCAACAGGCCTATTGATCCTTAAGGGGCAGTTTGGATATCTACACTGCTAAGCTACTAACTACTAGGTAAAGAAAAGGATAGAAAAGCAGAAGGCGCCTACCGACCCTCCACTCCATCCACCTCCCTCTACCAAAACATTTACATATTCATCTCTTAGGGGCATTTTCTCAAGCTTGATGGAGGTCGAGGGTGAAACAAAAATACAAATAAATAAAAATATCTCGCACTATCCTTTTTTCTTCTTTACTTCAATTTCTTCATCTTAGTTTTTCCTCCTCCATCTCCTCCTCCTCCTCCCTCTCCAATGGTCATAATAACAGTAGAAGGTGAGAGAGTAATTTCCCTCACCAGCTTCCCATTCCTCCTCCTCCTCCTCCTCATAAAGTTTACTAGTAACGAACCAAATAGCAGCATCGAGAAAGTCCATAATTTCAAGCAAGCAACCTTTCGGAAACTTAGAGCAATGTTTAAAGAAACTGACTGGAGCTTTTTAATTAACAATAACGACATAAATACATCTTGGGAATCATTCGCAAACACATACCTAAAAGCAGTGCAAGACTGCATACCATCGGAAATACGGCGTACAGGCCATAATGATGAGCCCAAATGGTGGAATAAAGATATTTCAAACTGTCTGCTTGCTAAAAAGTTTGCTAACGATAGATTAAAATGCTTACAAAATGACGAAGAACGGGTGAATTTCGTAGAACTACGACGCAAAGCCAAAATGTTAATTAATCAAAGTAAAAAGACCCTGGAGTTACATGTTGCGAATCAAAGTAAAACAAACTCAAAAGAATTCTATAGTTATATCAGAAAGAAGAGAGTAGTAAAAAAAAATTTGTTTACTTCAACTGTAGGACCGTTAGTCGATGAAAATGGAGAATATACCAAAGACGAAGTACAAATGAGTAATGCCCTCGATACCTTCTTTGCATCAGATTTTACAACAGAAGACCTCATTGATATCCCTACAGCATCGCCGTTCAGATAGATAATTCTGATGTTCTAAACAATATCACCATTATAGAGAGAGAAGTATTGAAATGTTTAGATAAACTCAAGGTAAATACAACGCCCGGACCTGATACAATCTCCCCTAGAGTTCTAAAGGAAGCTAATGATGAGCTCTCCAAACCACTGACATTGTTATTCAATAAATCCTTGCAGTCTGGAACTATGCCTGATCAGTGGAAGCTAGCTAATGCAACACCGATTTAAAAAAAAAGGCAGCCAATCCCTACCCCATAACTATCGTTCAATTAGCTTAACCTCAGTTGTATGTAAAATGCTAGAATCGCTCATAGGAGACAGCCTCGTAAATCACTTAGAGGAAAATAACATAATTAAAGATACTCAACACGGCTTTCGTAGCAAACGTTCCTGTTTAACAAACCTCTTAGACTTCTTCTACGATATCCTCAACCTCTATGATGAGAGAAAAGCTGTAGATATTATATACCTTGATTTTCAAAAGGCCTTTGACAAAGTTCCCCACAAACGTTTACTGCTAAAACTAAAAGCACATGGAATTCAAGACGGTGTGTTGAAATGAATAGAAAATTGGCTCTGCGACAGAAAGCAAAGAGTAGTCATAAACGGTAAGGCATCTAAATGGACCAATGTAAGTAGCGGGGTACCCCAGAGATCGGTACTAGGACCAATTGTCTTTCTAATTTACATCAACGACATAGATGAGGGTCTCACCTGTACAATCTCAAAATTGGCTGACGATACAAAAATTACAAATAGCGTACTCTCAAAAGAACAAGTTGAGAATATGCCACACATTCTAGATAAGTTGTCATGTTGGGCCCAAATTTGGCAAATGAGTTTCAATGCGGATAAATGTAAAGTACTACATATCGGATACCAAAATGAGAAAGCAAACTATTCGATGAATGGCACTCAGCTTAAGAATGTAAACAGAGAAACCGATCTGGGAGTAACAATATCGAGTAACCTAAAACCGAGTCAACAATTTTCAGAAGTTGTTAAGAAGGCAAACAAAATAATTGGCTTTATAGGCAGTTCATTTGAGCATAAATCCAAAGAAGTTATCCTAACCCTTTACAATTCCTTACTCCGCCCTCTTCTGGAATATTGCGTTCAATCCTGGTGCCCTTATTATTAAAACATATAGACAAGCTAGAACGAGTTCAACGTAGAGTTACCAAAATTATACCTAGCCTAAAGAACAAACCATACGAGGAGCAGCGTCTTAGAGAATTAAATCTATTTCCTTTAACCCAGCGCAGATTAAGAGGCGACTTCATTCAAGTGTTCAAAATTATCAAAGGCATCAACAATATGAACTGTAGTAAGTACTTCACTATCAACCAATCTAATTACACGCCGGGAAACGGTTGCAAAATTATCGGTAAATCTTTTAACTTGCACGAATCTAAGAATTTCTTCTTCAATAGAGTTGTTAACTTGTGGAATGGGCTTCCCCGAGACGTTATAGACTGCAGCACCGTTGATTCATTTAAACTTCGACTAGACAAATATCTTGCATCAAACCCGCGACTGACTGCGTTTGTAAATGAATAACTTTATTTTATCCCCCCTCAGTTACTAACCCATCTGTTCCCTACTAACTTCCAAATCCTGCCACGGTCATTAGTTCCAGGGCAGTAGTTCCCTTTCCAATGTTCCCTTACCAACTCTAAACCACTGTTTGGACAATTGATCCTCAGTGTTTTGGAGGACAAGCATCCTAGAAGGGTCACCAGGACTGTTGTTGCTTGATTTCCTGTGTACTCCTTTGTACTCATCCTCATCTTCCTCTTCCTCCTCCTCCTCCTCCTCCTCCTCTTCCTCCTCCTACTCCTCTTCCTCTTCTTCTCCTCCTCCCTCTTCACTGATCATACTACGAGGTGTGAGAGTAATGGTGATATATTCCTCATTTCCCTCACCTTAATGCTCGGGTAAATGGCCTTAAATGGGTCTTAAATTATAAAGGAGTTTGGATGATGGGTCACCCTATTTGGCTTAAAAATTTCGCTGGCTCTCTCTCTCACACCACTGAAGACGAGTCATTTAATTTATTTGTCCTTATTTAATTCATTTTGTCAATATTGATTGTCTTTATTTTTTTATGTATTTACTTCTGTTTGTTAATATTATTATTTTTACCTTGCACACCACTGGAAGCATCCATAGCCCAAGAATCTATTTGTATTAATGCCACTCCAAATCCAAACACCTCCCAATTAAATAAATGAAAGCATGTGATCCACCGGGATTCGGACCATCAAAACAGCATTTTGATCACCTCTGCGTATTTGTGTGTTTGTGAATTAATGAGAAAATTAATGATTGGATTTTGATCAAACTTGGTACTTGGTAGGTTACCCATATACAGTAAATATATATATATATATTTATATATATACATATGTTAGTAAAGCCAGGTAATACATTTTCTTTGATGCACACGAGGTTAAAAGGTATAGCAGTTTCAGCGTTAGATATGTTATTGTTCAGGCTTTCCAGATATCTGACAATTTTGCATTGATGGGCAGTAAGGAGGTACAGTAGATTGGTAAAATTCATGATGAAATGGATACAGGTACATGGTGAACAGTAGATACGACGTTTCGCAATTCATATAGCATTTTCAAGTAATGAATGGCCATGATACTAGTATCATGATACTACGCCGAGTACACCATTGCCCTGACACACCCACCCTAGACATCCCGGAGAAGGCCCTGAAGACGCTGCTGGAGCTTTGCACTAAGGAAGCCCCCTTTCTCTGCCCACGAGGCAACATGTACCAGCAGATAGACGGAGTAGCAATGGGCAGCCCCCTGGGAGTTCTTTTCGCGAACTTTTTCATGGGTACCATCGAGGAAGAGCTCCTAGCCGCCCAGCGACCTGATGTCTACTGTAGATACGTGGATGACATCTTTGTGCAAGTTAAGGACCTCCACGAACTCCAGCATCGCTTCATGACCTCCTCCGGACTCAACTTCACCTTTCAAAAATTCAATAATGGACAACTCCCCTTCCTCGACATCCTGTCACCCTGAACACCCTTGGGTTCAAAACCACAGTTTACACAAAACCCACTAACACAGGACAATGCCTCAATGGTGACAGCGAATGCTCCCGTCGTTATCTCCTATCCTCCATCTCCGCCTACGCCAGGAGAGCCCTCACACACTGCTCTACTTGGGCAGACACCCACCAGGAACTGGAAAGATTATCGCAAGTTCTAGTAAACAACGGACATTCCTATTCAGACTTCTCCAGCACCATCAACCACCACCTTGCAAAGTGGTACACCCAAAAGCCCCCCAACATTGACCCCCCTAATGAAATCAAGATATTCTACAGAAATTACATGGCCTCCGACCACAAAACCGACGAGGCAGTCATAAAAGAAATAATATCTAAACACGTCCTCCCCACCAACCCGGAAAACAAAATTAAATTAATCATATATTACAAATCCCCTAAGACCTCCAACCTTGTTCTCCGCAACAGACCTGCTCCCACCAAAACAAAAAGCCCGATGACTGACGATCATGTAATATACCAATTTACCTGTAATTTTGAGGACTGTGGACCTCAATCATACATTGGCATGACGCAGACTCGTCTATCCCGACGGCTAACCCTTCACCTTCAGGCAGGAGCCATAAAAGATCACTACCTTACCCCCAACCACCCAACCCCTCACACGTAACGATTTAAATAAACACACCACCATAGTTGATAGAGAAAGTGATCCCAGACGACTCTCAATATTAGAAGCCCTATACATACAAGCCCTGAATCCTAGTATTAACAATCAATCTCTAGACCTTCAGATATTTCCTTCTGCTAAAAGACACTACACTGCCCCTCTGCCCCTGGAGAGACGCCCCTCAGCTCCGCCCCTCGAACCCGCACATCTCACCTCTATGGCAACAGATCGGGGCCACAGGTACGCGTCACTTTCTCGAACCTACGCGTAGCTTTATAGCTAAGTGTATGTAAGCAATAAGAGTGATATTGCGTTTATTAGGCAAATAAATAGTCTATATTAGGGTTAGGTTAGGTTAGGTTAGGTTAGGTTAGGTTCTAATATATAAAATATAACATATTTATAGGGAAAAGAACGGGAGGCCATGCCTTGGCCCCACCCACTGCCAGATCCCACGCCTTGGCCCCGCCCACTGCCCAAAATGTATAAATATTATATTAGATTAGATTAACCTAACTTAACCTAACCTAACCCTAATATAGACTATTTATTTTCCTAATGAACGCAATATCACTCATATTGCTCACATACACGTAGCTATAAAGCTACGCGTAGGTTTGAGTAAGTGACGCGTACCTGTGGCCCCGATCTGTTGCCATACACCCCAGCTCCCAGCCAACCTACCATGACTTCGGTCCCCCCTTCTCTCCACCACCCTACACCCCCAGCCACGATTGACTCCAGCGCGCAACTCCTGACGTCATCACACACTAGCCAATCACAAACCAGGAGAAGTGCCCGCATAGTGAACATACCATCCACCAATGAGAGACGATAGCCTGCTGTAACTTCACCACCTCAACCTTCCCAGCTCCTATATAAACTCAAGCGTCGCTTCATGACCTCCTCCGGACTTAACTTCACCTTTGAAAAATCTAACAATGGACAACTTCCCTTCCTCGACATCCTCGTAGCTCTGAACGACCATGGGTTCAAAACCACCGTCTACATTAAACCTACTAACACAGGACAATGCCTCAACGGTGATAGTGAATGCCCCCGCCGTTATCTTCTATCCTCCATCTCCGCCTATGTTAGGAGAGCCCTCACGCACTGCTCTACCTGGGCCGACACCCACCAGGAACTAGAAAGACTATCCCAAGTTTTAGTAAATAACGGATACTCCAACTCCGACATCTCCAGCACCATCAACCACCATCTTGAAAAATGGTACACCCAAAGCCCTCCCAACATTGACCCCCCCAATGAAATTAAGATCTTCTACCGCAATTACATGTCCTCTGAACACAAAAATGACGAGGCCGTCTTAAAAGAAATAATCTCCAAGCATGTCCACCCAACCAACCCGGAAAACAAAATCAAATTAATAATTTATTACAAATCCCCCAAGACCTCCAACCTCGTTCTCCGCAACAAACCAGCCTCCACCAAGATAAAGAGCCCGATGACCGACGATCACGTCATTTACCAACATACCTGTAATTATGAGGACTGTGGACCTCATTCCTATATTGGTATGACGCAGACTCGTCTTTCACGTCGGTTAACTCTTCACCTTCAGGCTGGAACCATCAAAGACCACTATCTCACCCCTAACCACCCTCACCTCACACGCAACGAGTTAGAGAAACACACCACCATACTCGATAAAGAAAGTGACCCTAGGAGATTACCTATACTCAAAGCTTTATATATCCAAGCCTTACATCCCAACATCAACAACCAAACTCTGGACCTTCAGATCCTTCCTTCTGCCAAAAGGCACTACCCTACAGGACCTAACACCCCTCCTCGCCCCCCGGTGCCCTTGACGCAGCCCCCCGCGCTACCTCCTTCAGCTTCGTCTTCTGCAGGCGCCACACAACTTAGGCCACGCCCCTCGACACGCAGCCAATCAGCTTCGACCCCACCTATCGACCACCATCCCGCATCCAGTGCGCATGCGTGAAGCGGTTACCCCCTTTCTCTCTCCTAGTTTAGCCTTCCACCAATCGCAGACTTTTGCCCCCTGTTTTCCGCCTCCTCTGATCCTCCACCCTCTATATATACCCTTCCTGTTTACCTTTTATATCATTCCTTCCTTACTTGATAATGCTGGTTGTCCAGTGAAACGCATCGTATATCCTGTATCTTCATGTACTTTAATGTAACCCTGTACCACCATGAATTTTGCTCATCTCCTTCATCTACTTCCTGCCACCCAGCGAAAACTCATCAGAGACCTGGAAACTTTGAATAATAAAATTTCCAACGCAGAAATTGCCATTTCTTTCAACCTCGTATGTATTAAAGAAAATATATATATATATATATATATATAGTGTGTATATATATATATATATATATACCGGTATATATATATATATATATATATATATATATATATACCGGTGCAAATAAAAACAAATAATGACGATCAAGGCCTTAAGGGGAGATGGGTCGTTTTTCCAGACCCCCTTCTCCCTCATGCTTAGCCCCATCAGTTTTCATATGTTATGACGTTCGGCCTATTAGTTGGCGATTTCAAGACCTTTCACCCCAATTTCTTTGTCAATATTAAGACCTTTCGTGCTATTTAGGTGTCGATTATTGTCCTAACGAACGACAGTGAGCCTGTAATGTTGGAAGAACCGGACCGAAAAATGTACAAATTTATCTAGAAGGGGGATCTAATGGATGCTTTTTAAAGTTTGATGGAGGTCTAGGGAGGAAACTAATTTTGTTTAAATATATGAAATAATCGACCAAAAAATAAACCCTTCCCCCTTAATAACCAGCTTTCATATTATTGAGTACCGCGCTATGATAACTTCCCGAGTTAATGTCTTGTTATTGGTCCATTATATCTTCCATTTACATCTTTATCACACAATCTACACCTGAATTACTTATTATGTTATTCTTGAACTAGGTACGGTATATATGTCAAGCTTTAATATTCTCTGACGCTGCTATATAATTTGCATAATATTTAGTCCGACGCACTTATTACCATATTATATTTCCTAGTACTGAGCGAGTCATGTTTCTCCTCTTAAGGGGAGACTGGCCATTTGTTTGGCCTAATAATTCATTGATTTGTTTAGTTTCCTCCCTAGACCTCCATCAAGCTTAGAAAAACACCCCCTAGACCCCCCTTCGAGATAAATTTGTACATTTTTCGGTAGAAAATTGTCCCGGCCAAAGGCCGGTTTCTCTTAAAATTTTAGGCTCGCTCTCGCTCGCCAGGAAATAATCAGCACGTAAATGGCACGAAAAGTCTTAAAATTGACAACGAAATGGGGCGAAAGGTGTTAAAATCGCCAAACTAATGGGCCGAACGTCTTATAATCTCAAAACTAGGTGGGCTAAACATTAGGGAGAAGGGGGTCTAGAAAAACGGTCTGCCTCCCCTTAATAGTCTGTCTACTTGTTACTCCTCTGTTAATGTAGCTTCTTTGTTTCGTTTGTTCTTCATCAATAATTGATCTCTGACATTTTTTTTTTTTTTTTTTTTTTAAGAGACAATGAACGGAGGAAGGAAAAAACAGATAAAACAAAAAGGTCCATGTGCCTAAAGGCATCCTCCATTCATAAAATGTTTGTAACAACTGGATTTAAACATTTGTAGATTGTAAGTTTGTGGAAAGCAATTCGAGGGAAGTGAATTCCAAAGAGTAGTAGCTCTGGGGATAAATGAATTCTGATAAGCAGAAGTTCTGCATTGTGGAGGAGAAAGTGTAAATTCATGGGCTCTCTCAGCTGCCCTAGTTCTACGGGGAAAGATGTGGAGAGGAGGCACAATTGAAGCAAGTTCCTCGGAACAATTGCTGTGAAAATATCTGTAGAATAATGCAAGGGATGCAACGTTTCTTCGTATGGATAATGTAGGAAGGTCCTGTGTGATTGCAGGGTTATTGATTAACCTAATAGCTTTATTTTGAATGTTGTCTAACTGCCTCAATGCAACCACTCCCCTTCCACCCCACAGAGGTGAACAGTAATTCATCTGAGATCGCACATGACTTTTATATATTACGGCCAACTGCTCGTCAGTGAAGAATTCTCGAACTCTGTACAGGAGTCCCAGTTTTTTAGAGGCATTCTTAGCAATGCTTCTAACATAATGTGTCCAGCTCAAGTTAGTAGTTAATGTTACACCGAGAATGTCAATACTAGGGGAAGTGGGAATATTTACATCATTAACAAATATATGGGAGTCAGTGAGATTCTGTCGGTTAGAAAATTGAATATACTTGGTTTTCTGTGCATTAAAGGAAACTATATTCTTTTGTCCCCATTCATTAATTCTAGAAAGGTCCTGGTTCAGAGAAATTGCAGTGTTTATTTTTGAATTTATAAGATCGGGTTGGGTGAAAGAATTGGTAAATGTGAAGGAACTGTGGAGTGTTGAGTCATCTGCGTAGGAATGTATTGGATTATGAGTGGTAGATATGAGATCATTGATATGAATGAGGAACAGAGTTGGGGCCAAAACTGATCCCTGAGGAACACCAGCATTTATTGAGTGAAATTGAGAATAAAGGCCATCTACCATTACACGTATTTTTCTGTTATAGCCTATATATTATAATTATTGGTTCCATCTTCCCCCTTCTTCCACGTACGGTAATATTGTTGTTCCTTGTTCATTATAGTACTTGAGGTTACCATTAGACAGTTTTGTGCAATTTAGGATGGATCTAGCCAAACTGCTCAACTATCAGCTTGCGTTAGTCTACACATACTCCCACCAGTGAAACAGTGTGTGTAACATGATGGCAACTAATTAAGGCACCTCACTCTCTCACATTCTCTCATTCTCTCTTTCTCTCTCTCTCTCTCTATCTATCTATCTATCTATCTATCTGTGTGTGTGTGTGTGTGTGTGTGTGTGTGTGTGTGTGTGTGTGTGTGTGTGTGTGTGTGCGTGTGCGTTAAGTGAACAGCCGGAAATATTAGCCTTACTATCAAACACACCAGCAAGCCATATCTGAGCTAGCTTAATGTTATACAGGCCAGCTACTCTCCATTATTAGTCATTAATATATTCTCAGTCCTTACAACTTAATCAACTACCTCATTTATCCCTTTCACTTAATATAAACGAGATACTAAGAGGGGAAGGGATTAAATCTCTCCTTGATGAAGCTAATAAAGTGGAGAGTTTTATTGAAAGAGTTGGGGTGTGTACAGTATATTGTGGTAAGTTTAATCTCATTCTCTCTCTCTCTCTCTCACACACACACACTCTCCCTCTCTCTCACACACACACTCTCCCTCTCTCTCTCACAGACACACACACTCTCCCTCTCTCAAACACAAACATACTCTCCCTCTCTCTCTCTCACACACACACACACACACACTCTCTCTCCCTCTCTCAAACACACATACACTCTCTCTCTCTCTCTCTCTCTCTCTCTGCCCATAGCATTAGGACTAACTTCCCCACATAGACTACATCCTTGCCTTACTTCAATAACATATGTATGTGTAACTTTGGTCCCGAGAGAGAGAGAGAGAGAGAGAGAGAGAGCTACATAGAGCTACATAGATACACAGACCACACAGACCTCAAGGTCCTTACTAGGCAGTCTGGCCTTACAAACTATAATATGCATATATGCATATATACACATACACACATACACATACATACATATACATATATATATACATATATATACACATACATATACACATACATACATACACACATATATATACAGTATATATATACATACTGTACAGTGCACACATACATATACATACATTTTTTTTTTTTTTTTTTTTTTTTTTTTTTTTTTCATATCACCCCAGCCCTCTGCAGATAGAGGTCAAGCCTTCCCTTGAAGGCGTTTATTGTGTCGCTCTCCACCACTCTCGCTGGTAGTTTATTCCACTCTGTCGCCACACTGTAGGTGAAGAAACTCTTTGTGACATCTAGGTTTGCCTTTTTGGTTTTTAATTTCATTCCATTTCCGCGAGTTTGATTAGTATTGTTTAATGTGAATAGTGCATTTACATCGACTTTGTCGAAACCTTTTAGTATCTTAAAGCACTCAATAAGCTGACCCCTCAACCTCCTCTTTTTTAATGAGAACAGGTTCAATCGTTTAAGTCTTTCTTCATATGGTTTATTTCTTAATGAGGGTATCATCTTCGTCGCTCTACGCTGTACTGACTCGAGTCTTACAATGTCCTTGATCAGATAAGGTGACCAGAACTGCACACCATATTCAAGGTGGGGCCTCACCATACTTTTGAACAGTGGCACTATTACGTTTTCATGTTTATATGTAAATTTTCGTTTAATAAAGCCCAATGCTATGTTTGCCTTATTTGCAGCTGCTATACATTGGTCGGAAGTTTTTAGGTTTTCAGATATTAGTACCCCTAGGTCTTTTACTACCGTTGCGGTTTTTATTTGTTCGCCATTCATTTCGTATTTGTATTTCATATTTCTGCTACCAACCTGCAGCACCTGACATTTATCGACATTGAAGGGCATCTGCCATTTTTTCGACCACTCTGATATCTTGTTTAAATCAGATTGCAACGCATTTCTATCATCTTCGTTCAGGACTGTATTTCCTATTTTTGTATCGTCGGCGAATTTGGAAATGGTGTTGTTTACCCCTACATCGATATCGTTAATGTAAATGAGAAACAGGACCGGTCCAAGGACTGAACCCTGTGGAACTCCACTAGTGACAGGCTCCCACTCCGATTCCACTCCATTTATCACCACTCTCTGTCTTCTGTCCGTAAGCCAATTTTTTATCCAAGAATGAATTTCACCTTTGATACCTATCCTCTCCAGTTTAGCCAATAGTTTTCGGTGAGGCACCTTGTCGAAAGCTTTTTGAAAGTCCAAGAAGATTATATCTAGTGATTTCGTCATGTCGTTATATGTGAATAGTTTGTTATAAAATTCAATCAAATTTGTTAGGCATGACTTATTTGATCTAAAGCCGTGTTGACTATTTTTGATTAGGTTGTTTGATTCGAGGTAATCTACAATCTTATCTCTAATGATTTTTTCCATGATTTTTCCTACAATTGAAGTTAGGCTAATTGGTCTGTAATTACTCGCTTTGGCCTTGCTACCCTTCTTGTATATCGGCGTAATGTTCGCATCTTTCCAATCACTCGGTACAATCCCCTGTAGTAGTGATAAGTTAAATAGTTGTGTCAGGGGTTTTGCTATTTCGTCCTTGACATTCTTAATTATTTTCGGGTGGAGCATGTCGGGTCCCGGGGTCTTATTTACATTTAAATTACTCAATTTGCTTTGTACTTCGGTAACACTGATGGTGAAATCTCCTATCTCATGAGTTGAGGTGTTATTTTCAAGGGTATGATCGATAATTTCTTCTGTGAAAACTGAGCCAAAATATTTGTTGAGCAGATTTGCCGTGTTTGTGTCGCCTGTTATTGTCTGGCCATCTTCTATTAGCGGTCCGATTCCGCTTTTGATCTGTTTATTTTTGTGTACGTAACTGTAGAATTTTTTGGGGTTTGTGGCACTTTCTCTGGCAATAGTCATTTCGTAATTTTGTTTGTTCGCCCTAATTATTTTTTTCACTTCCCTTCTACTATTTTTGTACAAGTTTTTAATTACTTCAGTGTTTGTGTTATTTTTTACAAGTTTGTGGAGTTGATTCCTTTTCCTTATTGCCTTGCCAATGTCTCTACTGTACCAAGGGGGCATACTTGATTTCGTACTACGTTTTGGTTTCATGGGTACAAATTGTTTATGCGCTTCTGTAATTGTAGACTTAAAATGTCCCCATAGTTCATTTACTTCGTTTATATTTATGAGGTTTGAGTGTATGTTTGATAGCGATTCCTTAAGTCCGTCATAATTTGCGTTTTTGAAGTCCGAAACCATTCCTGTTGTTTTTACTGAGGAATATTTGCTTATAACGTTGATTCTTAAGATTTTATGATCGGACGTTGCCAGATGTTCACCTACATCCAGGTTTGATAATAAATTTTCTTGGGTAGTGATTACTAGGTCTAGTATATTCCTGTCTCGCGTCGGCTGTTTTACGTGTTGAGTCAAAAAATTGTCCTGGATGAAGCTTGTCATTAGGCGTGACTCAGCATTTTTTCCGGTCGTGGTATTCCAGTCAATTAGGGGGAGGTTATAGTCACCTAGTAAAACTGTTTCGTCGGAATTAAGGGTTTTCTCTAGTATTTCATAAAAAATTGTATCATCGGCAACAGTTAGTCTCGGTGGTCGGTACGCTGTAGTGATATTTAAGTTCATGTTTTTTGTATTTATTTTGACGCACACTATTTCTGCGAGAGAGAGAGAGAGAGAGAGAGAGAGAGAGAGAGAGAGAGAGAGAGAGAGAGAGAGAGAGAGAGTCAACAATATTATATCGTCGAGATAATAACCTTGACAGTTTGATATGATATGTCTTATTGCACAGGATAATGATGGTGCAACGTTATAGTGTGTGTGTGTGTGTGTGTGTGTGTGTGTGTGTGTATGCGTGTGTGTGTGTACTGGATTCGATTATGTCAGTATGATTGCGTGTGAGGTATGTATATGCCTACTTGTGTGTGTACGTGTTTGCGTTTTTTATTTTTTTATTGTTTGTATTAATGCAATTCTTGTCTATGATATACTATGTTACCGATAAGCTACGGCACCGCAACATACAGTACCGGTACATCATAATATTCGTGAGATTTCACTTTTTGCATCACATTGTTTTGTGGCTCATAAAACACCATTTTTCATTTTATTTATTTATTTATTTATTTAGATTTTGTTTTTGTTTGTTTTTGTTTTTTGTGGGGAGCATCAGGTTCTCTCTCTCTCTCTCTCTCTCTCTCTAACCCATCTGTCCCTTACTAACTTCCTAGTCCTGCCACGGAATTAGTTCCAGGGCAGTAGTTCCCTTTCCAATTTTCCCTTACCCACTCTAAACCACTGTTTGGACACTTGATCCTCAGTGTTTTTGAGGACAAGCAGCCTAGAGGGGTCACTAAACCTGTTGTTGCTTGATTTCCTTTGTACTCCTTTGTACTCTCTCTCTCTCATATTTGGTTTCGCCCAATCTCGCTCAGTCACGGGGGCACTTTATTCCTCGAGCAATATTTTCTCATTTTCATCCGGATTGTTTCCAGCGAGTTATCGAATCCTGGCTCCTAATATTGCTCAACTGCTGCCCTAATATAGCCCA
Source organism: Paralithodes platypus (assembly GCA_032716605.1). NCBI lineage: Eukaryota > Metazoa > Arthropoda > Malacostraca > Decapoda > Lithodidae > Paralithodes > Paralithodes platypus. The sequence continues at coordinate 18,022,333 of CM064510.1, read as the reverse complement.
GTTCAACCTTCACTATAGCCCAATTCACCCTCAACTATAACCCAATTCACCCACCACCATAGCCCAATTCACCATCCACCATTGCCCAATTTACCCTCAACTATAGCCCAATTCACTCTCCACTATAGCCTAATTCACCTTCCACTATAGCCCATATCACCCTACACTATAGCCCAATTCACCCTCAACTATAGCCCAATTCACCCACAACTATAGCCCAATTCACCCTCCACTATAGCCCAATTCACCCACAACTATAGTGGGACCCAATTCACCTTCCACTATAGCCCAACTCACCCTCAACTATAGCCCAATTCACCCTCAACTATAGCCCAATTCACCCACAACTATAGTGGGACCCAATTCACCTTCCACTATAGCCCAATTCACCCTCAACTATAGCCCAATTCACCCACAACTATAGCCCAATTCACCCTCCACTACAGCCCATATCACCCTACACTAAAGCCCAATTCACCCTCCAGAATAGCCCAATCTAGCCTGTAATATAGCACAGCACTTAGAGCTCCGCAAATGACAGTCCTGTATTATATAGATTATAGAGCTTATTAGTGTGACTGAAACTCTAAATATTTCCCCAGCCCAGTGAGTGTGTAATTCGTTTTAGGGCACCAACAGATCGTATAAGTAACATATGGATTGCAAGGGGGGTCACCGGCTTTTTTATTTATCTTTCCCTACTTTTCTCTCTTTCCCTGGCTTGTAACCATTCGCCCCATTCAGCCAACTGTTTTAAGACGTTTATCCCCATCCAGGTGTCGATTTCTTCCTGGCGAGCGATAGCGAGCCAGCATTGTATGGAGAAATCCGGCTTCGCCGTAGACATTTTTCCTATCGAAAAATGTACAAATTTAGTGTGCTGTCAAAATAAAAATATATAAATGCTGGCTCACTACCGCTCGCCAGGAAAATATTGACACCTGGATGGGGGTAAACGTCTTAAAACAGTAGGCTGAATGGGGCCAAATGGATACAAGCCAAAGAGAGAGGGAGAGGAAGAGGAAAAAAGCGAGGTGGGCTCCCTTCAAGTCTGCGTAAATTATAGGTCACCAATAAGTTGCATGAGTAAGGTCTATAACGCTCTCGCCTTACCATTGGGAATTGACCACTTGCGAGTTTCAGGCTATAAGGAAGTTGGAGCCGTTAACAACGATACTAAATGTAAATGCAAATATTATGTAGGTTTCTGATAGATAACAAAGTATGTTGAATTGTGTTTTATATTTTTATCAATGTATTACAACCGTATCGTAGCTGGTAATGATGATAAATATCGATGTCTACAGCTCCGACTTCCTTATAGAACGAAACTTGCAAGTGATCAAATTGGCGAAGGTCTGCCGTTTATATACAAGGTTTTGAATATTGGCTAATGTGCGAAACAAATATACTGTAAAGTTAGCAAAAGAAAAAATAATTTAAAGTTAGCAGAAATAAAAAAAAATATTGTCAAGTTAGCAAAAAGAAGAAATATTGTAATATTAGCATAAATAAACAAATATTGCAAAGTTAACCAAAAAAAAAAAAATATTGTAAAATTAGCAAAAATAAAAAAACAAATATTGTCAAGTTAGCAAAAAGAAAAATAAGCATTGTAAAGTTAGTAAAAAGAAGGAATATCTATATTATATTAATTTCACCACAACACCAAACACCCCCAATGAAATCAATTAAAGTATATAATTATGTGATCCACCGGGATTCGAACATGGGTTATCACACACAGATTTTTGCCACCTTAACCATTACACCACCAGGACGGTTGAAGGTTTATATAAGGAAATATATGAACAGAACTACAATATGAGTAGGAGCACTTTATTGACAACGTTTGGCAGATAGCTCCTTCAGGTCACTAACCTGGAGAAGCTATCTACCAAACGTTGTCAATAAAGTGCTCCTCCCCAGATGGTGTTTATATTCATTCTGTGAAGTTTCTGAAGCGCATTTTGACAAGAAAATATATGTTTATCGACTATAAATGTATGCGTATCCTTTTCTCTCTCTCTGAGTGTACATTTGAGTGTGTGTCTGAGTGAGTGTGCATGTGTATGTGTGTGTGTGTGTGTGTGAATATATGATTTAGTGTGTGTATTTGCATATGTATGTGAATATACTGTATGTGTGTGTGTGTGTGTGTGTGTGTGTACTTAGGTGCTAGTGTGCGTATGTATATTTGCTATAAGCTGGCTATCGCTCGCCTAGATACAAAAAATCAACACCTGAATGGGGTATAGTGGTTGATTATCGTCAATATAATGGAGTGAAACGGGTTAAAATCCCCAAACTAATGAAGCAAAACAGGGGAGGTCCAAAATAAACCACCGAAACGTCAATAAAATACCCTCATTGTTCCCTGATTAAATAGCACTGTATGAATATTCCCATATTCAAAATATGCTATAGGGGTGCAATGCCTGGTGAGTTATCTGCTCAACAGGTGGCGTTGTGTGTGTGTGTAAGTGTGAGAGTCCGAGTGTAGGTGGTGAGACAGTGAAGCACGGGAACGAGGTGGCTTCAGAGATGGGGTCGTTTCGGGCCATGAGTGAGCACCGTGCCTCATGTGAAGGCAAGATGGCAGGTGCTCGTTGTACTCTACGTGCTTTACATGTCTCACTCCCTAGACTGGAACAAGACCTCACGGGCTTCACTGTTCATTGTAAAGCGGTGAATGTTAAGGCTCTCAGCCTATGCCCGAGAGGAAGTAAGTTGGAATATATAAAAAAAACAAAAAAACAAAAAAATAGGATCAAATAAGGTTAAGAGTGAGAGATTAAACTATGAGAGGCAAGCGAGGCCTAGCCAAAATACTGACAAGACCAGCCCTCCACCTGCCTTTAAGGGGAGATGGGTCGTTTGTCTGGTCCCCATTCTTCATCATGTTTAGCCCCATTAGTTATCAGATTTTAAGACGATCGACCCATTAGTTTGGCGAGTTTAAGACATTTTGTATGGTTGTCATGTGAAGCTACAACAACCTTGATAATCCTTTCTTACACAAGGATGTAGAATAAAAGACCAGAGATAAGTTTATAGGTTCTTATTAGCCAAAGATATACAGAGAGCTGGGAGGCACTGCTATGCTGAGTGCCAACCGGATGTTACTGATGAAAACATGTAGAGCGGTGCCGGATATATTTGGTGCAACGCTGCCGTCATTAAAGAGTACGGTATATTACCATGGGATATTAAACAATGATAGTATTGCCCTGAAAGTACATGTGTGTATGTTGCAATATGATTAAGGCATGTGTACACTCTGTATATATGTTGTGTGTGCACTTAACCGATATCAACACCTCCCTCCCCCTTCAAGCTCGCAAGACGTTGTCGAGCTGACTCTTTTTCTAGGAGCCTTTCAGACCTATGTGGGGCCATGGGGGAAGTGAAGGACTCTCTTTCTGGGTCCGTGCAAGACACAGGGATCTCAGGGTTATAGGGGAGGGGTTCAACACCAGAGGAATTCACTGGGCGGAGGAAGCGACGGTTCCGCCAATATATCTTACCACTGGGGAGACGAACCTCATAATCCCTGGACCTGCCGCAGCCCATGACGACCCCAACCTTGTCCCAGCGGTGAGAAGTCGGGTCTTGGATCTGCACTGTGGTGCCGACTCTCAACCTGGGAAGGGGGCGTGCATGCTGGTCATAGTTTCTCTGCACCAGCGCAGTGTGGGCGGCTGCACGGCGGTCACAGTCCTCGGCTTTGGCTTGCCACTCTGCTGCAAAGGACTGGGGATGAGAAGGGACACAAGACCGTAGTGGGTGGCCATACAGGATTTGTGCCGGGGAGCGGCCTGTGAAGTTCGGGGTGTTGCGGAGCTCCAACAGTCCACGGTCAAAGTCCTCACAGTCGATGTTGCCTGAGGGACCCGTCTTCAGTATGAGGTGTTTGACGGACTTGACGGCAGACTCGACATGACCGTTGGATTGTGGGTAGTGTGGGGAAGTGACCAAGTGATTGACTCCCCAACGCTCCATGAAGTCCCGGAACTCACGGCTAGTAAACTGTGGGTCTCCATCTGTACGTAGGCGGAGGGGTACACCAACTTCCCTGAAGTAGCGGCAGAAGATCCTGATGGTGTTTGAAGCGGTAGTATCTCCTTTGCAGGGTACGACAACGGGCCAGCCGGAGAGTCGGTCTGTTACGACGAGGAAGGATTTCCCCGCCACAGCGAAGAAGTCGGCTGAAACAGACTCGAAAGGCCTAGTTGGGTTGTCGTCGTTGATCATGGGTTCCTGCTGCTGACTAGGCTGTAAGACCTGACACGGCTCACAAGCTTGGACTGTGCTGGCGATGTCCGAGTTGATGCCAGGCCAAAAAGCAGCCTGTCGCGCCCTACACTTAGTGGCCTCCACACCTCTGTGGCTATCATGCAGGTGAGCCAAGGTGCAGAGGCGGAGGGCTTCAGGAACCACAACCCTCGCTCCGTACAGGATGAGTTCACCATCTGCTGACAGGTAGTCTCGGAGTTTCCAGAATGGGAGTAGAGAGTTGTGCAGGTCGTAGCGGTTGGTGGGGAACCCCAAAGTAACGCACTCACGCAGGTGGATGTACACAGGATCCGCTCTGGCTGCGTCTCGGAGTTCCTGGAGAATCCTGTCTGCGTCCTGTGAAGGAGAGTTGACGTCAGTGGCGGCGGCGTTGAAAGTCACGAGGGACCTGAGGTGAACCGTGGCATCGGCACATGCTAACTCATCCTCTGGCGTCGGGTGGCTGACAGGGGCCCGTGACAACGCATCAGGGATGCATAGCAACCTCCCAGCGCGCCAAACACCTGTGAAGAGGTAAGGTGCGACTTTCTCCTTCAGACATTGGAGGCGGGGATTTTCAACCGCATCAAGGGTGTAGTTGTTGAAGATGGGGATGAGGGGGCGATGGTCCGTCATGAGGGTGAAGTGTTGCAGTCCGATGAGGTAGAACTTGCACTTGGACATGGCCCAGACCACGGCTAGCATCTCCAGCTCAATGGTGGCATAGCGGGACTCGGGGTCGCTTAGGAACCTCGAGCCACACTGAACTAAGCAGAGACGGTTGTTGCCATGATCCTGTAGGAGGGCGTATCCAATACCGTTGAGGCGGGATGCATCAGTTTGTAGAATCACTGGTAGGGAAGGGTCGAATGGGGCTAGGACGGGTGGACTGAGCAGGGCAGCCTTGACCCGGCGGAAAGCCTCATCGTGGTCAGCGAACCACATGAACGACCTCTTCGGGCTCATCAGGGGGCGCAGGGGCTGAGCGGCAGTGGCGATGTCGGGGGTGAACTCCGCCAGCTGGTTCACCAAACCCATGAAGAAGCGAAGGTCGGTGATGTTGGCTGGTGTCGGGAAGTCCTTGATCGCTCCGACTTTGCCAGGGTCAGCCGAGATGCCCTCACCTGAGAGCGTGTCCCCACAGAAGTTCACACTGGGTGCGGCGACCACGAACTTGTCCTTGTTGAGTGTGATCCCACTGTCGCGGCACCGTATGAGCACTTCATGGATACGCTGAAGATGTGTGTTGAAGTCCTCGTCGTAGAGCAGCACGTCGTCGACAACCTTGGCACTATTTTGCAGCCCTTGGAGGCACTATCACCGCGAAGGCAGAAGGCGTCACCTGTTGCAGCGAAACCCATTGGACCTCTACAGTGTTGGAAACGGCCATACGGTGTGATGAAAGTTGTGAGATGCTGGTCCTCCTCCGCAAGTTCCATCTGCCAATATCCACTCAGGGCGTCTGCCGTTATGAAGAATTTTGCCTGCAGGGCCACACTGCGGATCGCTTCGAAAGGCGTCGGTGAGGGCTGGGCTGGGCGGGAAACTTGGTAGTTGAGCTTGGTGAGGTCTACTGTGAGGCGAACTTCTGCGTTGGGCTTGGCGACGACGACGAGTGGGTGGCACCACTCCGAAGGCTCATCGCCGGCCGGTTTGATGATACCTTGTGCCACTAGCGAGTCCAGCTCCCGCTTAACTTTGTCCCTGAAAGCAAAGGGGATCTGCCGCGGGGTGTAGATGGCAAAAGGCATGGCATCGTCCTTGAGGTGGATCCACATTGGGGGACCCTTCATAGGCTTGAGTGGAGCTCTCTGGAGATCCTCCTTGGAGACCAACACGTCCTTGAACTCTCGAAGAAAGAACTCCTTGGCTTGTGCAGGTGATGTGGTGGCTGTGAAGGGTAGCTCCTTACACCTGTTGATGTGTTTAACCTGTAGAATTGGCTTGGGGAATTCCGCTGAGATGATGGCCAATTCTTGACAGTGGCGTCTGAACACCCTCGCGGACTTCGATTGTGGCAGAACAGGAACGTTTGCTGATGGTGAGTTGTGTATGAAACATCCCCAAAGCAGGAGCCATTGCAGAGCCATCCGCGTTGAGCGTTGTTGTCGGAGGCGGAGGTCGTAGGCTGCCGAGAGGAATCCGAAGTATGTCGAGGTGTCGTCGGCCGATCACTGTGATGTCTGCACCTGTGTCAGGAAGCATGTGGAGTTTTCTGGTGGTGCCGCCGTAGGTGAGACTCACGGATGTAAGTGTGGGTGCCTGAACAGGTGATCCCACATGTCGGCAACTTATGGTCTTCTTTGCTGTAGACTTGTTGTGGGAGGAAGCGTCGTTGTCCTGTGTGGCTGGCGTCTTGGAAGATCTGCAGCGTTTGTCGTAGTGGCCCATATAGTTGCAGCGACGACACTGGGCGGTGGTAGCAGGGCAAGCAGGAGTCCTAAGCTTATGACCTCAATGGCCGCAGTTAGTGCAGGTGTAGTCTTCAGCCAGGGACTTGTTCTTGTTGTGCCGGCGAGCACAACGCTGGCAGGCGGCAGCCGACACCAAGGACTGTTGCGATGTGGAGAACTTGTCGCGTTGCTTAACTTGCTTGTTCTGCTTGTACGCTGACACGGCGTTAACCTGGGACGGTGGGGCACGTATGGCTGACGTAGCACTTTGAGTCGCCTCGTATGAACGGCAAGTGTTGACGATGTCCTGTAATGAAGGGGTGGCGTCGAGGGAAAGCAGCGTCTGTACAAGTTCTTCGTCGTGTATGCCCATTAGAATGACCATCTTGAGTTGGGTCTCCTTGCAGGCTGAAGAGTTCCCTGGGCAGACGTCAATTTCTTCGGCGATGTGGCAGAGGCGGACGTAGAAGTTGTTGAATGACTCGCCCTGTTTATGCTTGCAACTGAACAGGTCCCTGCGACGGATAGCTTCATTGCGAGAATTCTTGATGTGCTCCTGATGTGCATCGAGGACTGCGTCAACGGTCTTGTCGGTGTCAGGGGGTATGCTTAAGGTGGGCTCCAAAAGCCGCTGTGTCTCCAGGGTTAAGCACATCCACATCTGGATCAGTTGTTTCTCCCTCGGTAGTTTAGATAAGTCTACCATAATAGAGTAATCGTCCCACCGACGCCTCCATTCTCTGAATACCTGGAAGGTGGCATCAGCACGAAGGGGCGGCGGGTTCTGGGTGATAGCCTTCTGTGGTGGAGGTGGAGCTGTAGGGGTCGAGGATGTTGTGGAATGGGGTGTTGTCCCCGGTGAGGTGGATGTAGAAGCGGCAGCAGGTGGGGTAATTTGGGCCAGAGCCTGGACAAGGGCGGAGAACTTGGCATCGTCCACCTGTCTCCTGTGGTCCTCCTCCATGTGTAGTCTGTTTTCCTCCTCCTGTCTTCTGCGGTCCTCCTCCTGTCTTCTGATATAGTCGTCCCGTTGTCTGTATTGCTCCATATACTGTATGAGCTGAAGGAGGTCTGCACTTGTGGTAGGTTGTAGACTTGCAGGGTGTGGTGACAGGGGTGGCATCCCCCTATAGTGTAGTGAAGGTAAAGTGGGGGGAGGATGGGGAGGTGGAGTAAAATGAGGGGTGGTGAGAGGAGAGGCTGGAGTGGAATGAACTGACTGGTACCCCGTACCAGCAACTCCAACAGTATCTCCATCATTATCTCCACCAGTAGCTCCACCATTATCTCCCTCCCAGTATGGTCGTGTGGGGTGTCTCTGGGCTCCCCATGAATCTGCCCATCTCCCTCCATTATTGGTTGATAGCTGACACACTGTAGTCTTGCAGGAACGATGAAAATGTGCAATACAACTGGAACAGTTTATTTAATAGTGAGAGAAATTATCTGTGCTAGAGTGAGTGAATGAGTGAGTGCGGTAGGCTTGGCAACACCGTGTTGACTTGGCAGCGATGTGCGATGTGCGTGTGTCCGTGCGCGCATGTACCGACACAGCTGGAGGGCGTGAGGGGTGGTAGCTTAGCTGCTTAGCTGCAGCCTGCAGAGTTCAGTGTGGCTGGAGCCGTCAGAGAGTATGCTGCTCCTAGCTCTTGTCCAGCTCTGTTTCGGCAGCTATAACCCTCACAGCAAGTCAGGAATGGGCACAAATGACATGGGACATATAATAAAGGCACTGCACTACACTCTTAAGCACTTCACTGCACTATAAAGCACTGCACAATAATATATCCAGGGCTGGAGAGGCGAGGTCTTGCAAGATGGCTGGCTGATAATCCGGTCTTGGCTCGTATCTCCTGGCTTTAATACACTGACTGTGCCATGTATGGTTGTCATGTGAAGCTACAACAACCTTGATAATCCTTTCTTGCACAAGGATGTAGAATAAAAGTCCAGAGATAAGTTTGTAGGTTCTTCTTAGCCAAAGATATACAGAGAGCTGGGAGGCACTGCTATGCTGAGTGCCGACCGGATGTTACTGATGAAAACATGTTACAGCGGTGCCGGATATATTTGGTGCAACGCTGCCGTCATTAAAGAGTACGGTATATTACCATGGGACATTAAACAATGATAGTATTGTCCTGAAAGTACATGTGTGTATGTTGCAATATGATTAAGGCATGTGTACACTCTGTATATATGTTGTGTGTGCACTTAACCGATATCAACACGTTTCACCCCGTTTCTTTGTAAATATTACGCCTTTTCGTGTCATTTAGGTGTCATAATTTTCCTGACGAGCGATAGCGAGCCTGTATGTAAGAGGAACCGGCCTTCAGCCGGGAAATTTTTCTGTCGAAAAATGTACACATTTATCTTGAAGGAGGGTCTTGGGCTGGTGTTTTGTAAAGCCTGATGGAGGTTTAAGAAGGAAACTAAGAAAAATAATAAAACAAATTCATAATTGAGCAAATAAATACGCCCATCCCCCCTTAACCCCTGCTGTACCGGTGTCGTCTTTTGTGTTTGATTTCAGCTACATTTAGAAGATTTTATGAAGCTTAGGAAGAATATATGGTAGCTAACAGGATCAATATATGGTAGCTAACAGGATCAATATATGGTAGCTAACAGGATCAATATATGGTAGCTAACAGGATCAATATATGGTAGCTAACAGGATCAATATATGGTAGCTAACAGGATCAATATTTGGTAGCTAACAGGATCAATATATGGTAGCTAACAGGATCAATATATGGTAGCTAACAGGATCAATATATGGTAGCTAACAGGATCAATTTGGTAGCTAACAGGATCAATATATGGTAGCTAACAGGATCATATATGTTAGCTAACAGGATATATGGTAGCTAACAGGATCAATATATGGTAGCTAACAGGATCAATATGGTAGCTAACAGGATCAATATATGGTAGCTAACAGGATCAATATATGGTAGCTAACAGGATCAATCGAGTTAATCTGCCGCTTTTAAATGGGAATAGACGGCCTTCTTAAACTGAATAAAATCGTCTAATACTTGCCAGATTATAATGAAAAGGAAGTTGTCGGTACAGAAGGGGTTAACTCTATATGGACCGAGGGGTGTCTATTTGGACCTCCCCTGTATCACTCCAACCTTCGCTTTAATCGCTTTAATGTTCTATATGTCCAGCAACAATACTTTATCAACGGAGGTATTTATTGTAGCACACACACACACACACACACATGCACACACACACACACACACACACACACACAACACACACACACACACACAGTTACTAACCCATATGTCCCCTACTAACTTCCTAGTCCTGCCACGGACATTAGTTCCAGGGCAGTAGTTCCCTTTCCAATGTTCCCTTACCCACTCTAAACCACTGTTTGGACACTTGATCCTCAGTGTTTTGGAGGACAAGCAGCCTAGAAGGGTCACTAGAACTGTTGTTGCTTGATTTCCTTTGTACTCCTTTGTACACACACACACACAGTCTCTCTCTCTCTCTCTCTCTCTCTCTCTCTCTCTCTCTCATCCATATATACAGTATATAATCAACTAGTATAATCCGCAGTCTCAGAATATTGTTTAGGCTTATGAAGAGCTTAAAAGTTAATGTATAAAATAAATGTGTAATGCATAACATGGAAAAATAGATGAATTCAGAAATGCATAAGCAATACAGTTTCCTACAGCAATATGAATACAAAACAAAATATAAATATACTGTATATATACTCATACAGGTATATAGGTATATACAGGTATATATACTGTAATTGCATAACTAAAATGTTCGAGAATGCGGATTAAACGAGTTGACTGTACCTGCACTGTCATTTGCAGTACTCGTTCTCACCTCGTTCATCATTAATTATACATTATAATACATATCCATCACACTCCCACGCTACATGAATATTTTACCTGTCAAACTTTATGATAAATTACCCCTTGATGTAATTATATAATAGAGATCAAAAGCACGAATATGTATAATGTGCCTGGTTGCATCGTTACGTGCTGGAGAGAGAGAGAGAGAGAGAGAGAGAGAGAGAGAGAGAGAGAGAGAGAGAGAGAGAGAGAGAGAGAGAGAGAGAGAGAGAGAGAGAAGGAGAGAGAGAGATGAATTGGAGTATATAGATTACACTATAAATGTATATATTATATTTAATATTATGCATATATATATAGTTCATAATTATAGAAATATATTTATAGTACATCTACTTTATATATTCTTATCATACTAACCTTCACATTACCACTACTTAATTAACAATTAATTATCAAGATATATCTTTTTCTTGCATGTATACTTTATCTTGGGATTGTCTCTGCTTTACACACGCACGCCCACATTCACACCCACACCCACACACTCTCTTCCTTTCTCACACACACACACAAACACACACACTCTCTCTCTCTCTCTCTCTCTCTCTCTCTCTCTCTCTCTCTCTCTCACCCCATCATCACATAACGGCCTCATATATAACACAGATTACTTTCATGGCCTAAGTAATGCCTCATAAATTTTCAATTTTTTTCCTTCCTCAAATTGTAATGAGTTTTTTAACTTGTCTATCTACCCATCTATCTATCAGTCAATAAAGGAAGTGTGGGAACAACTTTACAAATCGAATAATAAGGAAAGTGTTGAGAAATTACATGGATTTATATCACAGTCGCACACTTCCAAAAATACACACACGCACACATGCACGAGAGCAAGAGAGAGAGAGAAGACATATTAGGTCAAGACGAATGCGGAAAAACCAAGTTGAAAAGGCAAACGACCATATCCTTTATCATTATTATGAGAATACATTTGTAAAGTATATCGTACACTTAATTCCTTGGACATAATGAATCTGATGAATCTCAGCCACTTAGTGTCAGGGCACAGCATTAATCATATGCCTTGTTATTAACTAATTTAATTTAAGGGATTATTTTCCGAACCTCCTTCTCCCTGATGATTAGCCTAGCCCCATTAGTTTTGCTATTGTTATACGTTAGTTTGTTAGTTTGGCGGTTTTAAGACATTTCGCCCAATTTCTGTCACTTTTCAGAACTGTTGTGCCATTTAGGTGTCGATTTTTTGCTGATGAGCGATAGTGTTCCTGTAATTTAGGAGGAACCGTCGTCTGGCCGGAAGAAAAAAATCTACCGAAAAATTTACAAATTTATATCGCAAGGAAGTCTTGTGCGGATTTTTTTGTTTTTAACTTGATGGATGTCTAAGGAGCAAACAAAAAATCTCCCCTTAAGTAATTATTCAATATTTCAACCGCCTTTTCAAATAGTCATTCCGAAAACATTTGGAAACCGTTCCATTTTAAAGGAAGCGTTTCATATATTTGTCCAATATACTGTATAGAGAGGGCCTTTGTGATTGTCCTTTCAATACTATTAGAGCACCTCTTAACACGTTCCCACAACTATTCAGTGGACCTCCTCGGTTTTTTTTTCTATCTCGCTCTTTCTCTGGGTTGTATTCATTCGGCCACATTCAGCCTACTGCTTTATTAAGACGTTTATCCCCATCCAGGTGTCGATTTTTTCCTGAGGAGCGGTAGCGAGTCAGCATATTTTTCATAATGTTTTGTCAGCAGGCTAAATTTTTAAATTTTTCGATAGACATTTTTTTCCGGCAAAGCCGGATTTGCTGGCTCGCTATCGACACTTGGATGGGGATAAACGTTTTAAAACAGTAGGCTGAATGGGGCCGAATGGATACAATATATATTTTATTAATTTCACCCCAACACCTCCAATGAAATTAAGGAAAGCATATAATTATGAGATCCACCGGGATTCGAACCTGGGTTATCACACACAGATTTGTAAACACTCTAACCATTACACCACCAAGACGGTTCCAGAGAAAGGGAGAAAAGGAGAGAACAAAAGCAGGTGTCCCCCCTTAATTGGACCTCCCTCTCGTGTTCCCCTTCCTTGCATGTTGGTGGTGATATTGCTTTCTTATTAATGCACGAGAGAGAGAGAGAGAGAATAAAAGCAGGTGTCCCCCCTTAAGTGGACCTCCCTCTCGTCTTCTCCTTCCTCGCATGTTGGTGGTGATATTACTTTATTATCAATGTAGCCCACGCAGACGAGAGAGAGAGAGAGAGAGAGAGAGAGAGAGAGAGAGAGAGAGAGAGAGAGAGAGAGAGAGAGAGAGAGAGAGATTAATATGGCAGATTGATGGAGTGACCTCTGGTGATTTAACAGTTGGTGTAACATTATCTGGTGCGACATCTTTGAGTTAATATTATTTTATTTTATTATTATTGGTGGTTTTGACTGCTAAGGAAATGTTTAGCAGTCTCATTTTAGTTTGTCCCTAAGACGAAAAAAGGAAAGAAAAGCCTCCAGAGTCCCGTCAACCTAAATATATACCGGTACCGTATATCATTCAATATATACCGGTACTGTATATCATTCAATATATACCGGTACTGTATGTCATTCAATATATACCGGTACTGTATATCATTCAATATATACCGGTACTGTATATCATTCAATATATACCGGTACTTTATGTCATTCAATATATACCGGTACTGTATATCATTCAATATATACCGGTACTGTATGTCATTCAATATATACCGGTACCGGTACTGTATATCATTCAATATATACCGGTACTGTATATCATTCAATATATACCGGTACTGTATATCATTCAATATATACCGGTACTTTATGTCATTCAATATATACCGGTACTGTATATCATTCAATATATACCGGTACTGTATATCATTCAATATATACCGGTACTGTATATCATTCAATATATACCGGTACTGTATATAATTCAATATATACCGGTACTGTATATAATTCAATATATACCGGTACTGTATATAATTCAATATATACCGGTACTGTATGTCATTCAATATATACCGGTACTGTATATCATTCAATATATACCGGTACCGTATATCATTCAATATATACCGGTACTGTATATCATTCAATATATACCGGTACTGTATGTCATTCAATATATACCGGTACTGTATATCATTCAATATATACCGGTACTGTATATCATTCAATATATACCGGTACTGTATATAATTCAATATATACCGGTACTGTATATCATTCAATATATACCGGTACTGTATATCATTCAATATATACCGGTACTGTATATAATTCAATATATACCGGTACTGTATATAATTCAATATATACCGGTACTGTATGTCATTCAATATATACCGGTACTGTATATCATTCAATATATACCGGTACTGTATGTCATTCAATATATACCGGTACTGTATATCATTCAATATATACCGGTACTGTATATAATTCAATATATACCGGTACTGTATATCATTCAATATATACCGGTACTGTATATCATTCAATATATACCGGTACTGTATGTCATTCAATATATACCGGTACTGTTATATAATTCAATATATACCGGTACTGTATATCATTCAATAGAGGAATGTCCAGCTCGAAGACCGTTTTCACCTACTTTGCAGGCTCACTTTCACTCGCCCATAAATAAAAACAAAAACAAAACTGAAAGGAGTGAAGTGTCTTGCAATCATCAAACACATGTGGTTAAACGTCCTAAAATCTCCAAACTAATGGAGTGAAAAAGAATGTGTTTAGCCCCATCTGTACCGATGACGTCGTTTGTATCTTATTCTAGCTATATCTAGACGTTTTGCGCAGCTTAAGAAGGATCTCTGATTGTAAAAAGGGTTAATTGAGATAGTTCAAAGCCTGAGCTGAGGAGGGTGCGGAAACGCCCGGGAAACCAAAGCCCCACCCAGGGCCCTGTGTCCCTCAGCAATTATGAAGAGAAAGTTGAGGGGCAAAGGAAAAATGTGACGCTTTGACTTCCAATCTTGGTAGATTGGGAGGTCAATCCACGGAAGAGACGCCGTCATGTGAGATCTAGAAAATATATAAGTAAAAGGAACAGTCAGAGTAAGCTATGGGTATGACAGAGATCGCTTAGTTCTCAGTCTGATAGACCAGCCCATCACCACTTGTTGTTGATAATAATACACTGGACTGTGTTGTCTGGAGCGGTGTCAACTCTATATCCCCAGTCCTGTGTTCAAACCACCAACTCAAGAAGAAGCCCGACCTACATTATTATTATTAATAGTATTATTATTTTTATTATTATCGTTATTGTTAGTTGTTATTACTATTATTATTAATAATATTATTATTATCATTATTATTATTAATATTATTATTATTATTATTATTATTATTATTAATAATTATTATTCTTTATATTAGTATTATTATTGTTATTAAATCTCTGGAAGCCAGATCTATAGTTTACATAAACATGATGTTTTACCTTCAAGAAAACTCTATAAAATTGGATTTAACCCTTTCTGTACCGGCGACGTATTATTAATTTTTATTCTAGCTTTATGAGACGATTCTGTGCGGCTTAACCCCTTCACAACCATTACGTAATTTGCATCCAATGTTGGTTACCATTAGACGATTTTCTTTAGTTTGTAATCTACCTATCCGACTCAAATGGGTAAATACGATCTCAATAAACATATTTAGTGACACAGGACCTTCTTAAACTGCTTAAATTCATCTAATTTTAGCCAGCATCAAAGGTAACAAGGAGTCATGGGGCTGAAGGGGTTAAGAAGGATCTGTGGTAGTGGAAAGTGTTGTGCAAGATAGTTTGAAGCCTGTTCATTGCGGGATGACCTTTTAAAACTGAATAAAATCGTCTAATAGAAGCCAGAATAAAATGTATAAGACGTTGCCGGTACAGAAGGGGTTAAGCTGTTGTGGATTGAAAGATGGAGGGAATGTACTCTGAGGAAGGGAGTTTCAGAGAGATGTGGATCGGGGTATTCACTCATTTTGATAATCATAACTTCTGCAATGTGAAGGAGGGATTGTTAAGTCATGAGCGCTAACAGATGCTCTTGAGAAGATATATTATTAATAACATGGAAATACTCTTTGTATTCCTTGCAAATATATAGGACATGGAACAGAAATATTTAGGATTTAAAGGTATTTCCTGCGTTATATGTTATTATAGTATATTGTTATCCAGATATGTATCGCTGCAACCTGTTATGTTTACTAGCAATATATCATTTGAATATAATACTGAAAAGGTGTGTTGTTATGTGTGCGATTAGTTTGCTTGGGAAACATATTAACTTGCTCATGTAGTGATGTACACCCTACTGTATGTGGTGGATTGTATTCTTATTATTTCATAATTATATTTTGCTTAAGCATTTTTTCTACATAGCTATTTTAATTAGTTCTTTTGCCTTTATATTGTCTTTGTCCTAGTTTTGGTTTGTATATTTTGCAAGTTTCACAATATAATGTATATATTGATGAATACATTACTAAACCATAATATCAAACATAACATATACACATTTATAACGATAACAAAACAAGAGTAACTAAGAACAATTATACTCAAAACAGATAATCCATAATATAATAGTTAATAATAATAATAATAATTATAATAATTTACGCCAACTGACAGAGATACATGGATGATATTCTTTAGCGGCCACCCCCTCGGGGATAAGTCCTTCTGGCAATAGATAAACACATAAGTAATCATAATAACAACAAAGTATGCTTAAATAGACCCATTAACATTGATAATATCAGCCAGTTAACGCTAGCGTGTTGAGTAGAACTACCATCTCTCACCGCTAGGTCTGTAGTTCGAGCCTCTACTCCCTCCACGTTGAGGGAGCTAGACGGAGCGTCTACAACAATTAGACATGTTAACTGGTTATGTTATTACCGAACAAATCCAGTTGTTGCCCTTATCTGGGTGATGACTGGTGTCCCAAGTTAAATTAAATGAGAGAGGCAATCCAACCCTCTCTCTCCAACTTTCCCCCTCCCTAATTTTCTCTGTCTAACTTCTTCCTTCTTTTCCTCTTTAATTTCTTCCCTTTTAACCCCTCCTTAACTTTCTCTCCATACACTCCCTCTACCCTATATGTCACGAGCCATGACATAGTCAGTAAAGGTATGAGAGAGGCACGTGTGGGTTGTGAATTTCTTTATATTTTAAAAATCAAGAAGGTGTCGTCCATGTACATATGTTGTGTCTGTATTCCTTAATGGCTAAATAAAGGCTTAAATTTCAAAATTTGAAATTTGAATTTGAATTTAAAATTGACAAATGGAGCGAAAGTTCGTAAAATCGCCAAACTAATGGGGCGAACGTCTTAAAATCTCAAAACACTGGGGTTAAACATGAGGGAGAAAGGGGATAAGAAAATAATCCCTCAAGTGAAAATCTCCCCTTAATGGAGTGAAAGAGAGAGTGTTTAAGGGGACATAGTTCACGTTTTGGTCGATTTTTTTCCATTAATTAATTATTGTTCTAATTTCCTCACTAGACCTCAATCAAACTTTAAAAAAACATCCATTAGATCCCCTTGTAGATTAATTTGTAATTTTTTCGGTAGAAAAATGTCCCGGCCGAAGGTCAGTTCTTCCAACATTACAGGCTCACTATCGTTCGCCAAGGCGACACCTAAATAGCACGAAAGGTCTAAATATTGACAAAGAAATGGAGCGAAAAGTCTTAATATCGCCAAACTAATGGGCCAAACGTCTTAAAATCCCAAAACTAATGGGGCTAATCACGAGAGAGAGTGTGGTCCAGAAAACCGGCCCATCTCCCCTTAAAAAGACCCACCTCACACCAGACAAAATAATCAGTTCCCCATCACCAACCACCAACCTTATACTCAGCCAATCCACCAGTCAGTGATACCCTTACCATCCTGACCAACCCAAGGCGCCCTCAGTTCTCTTAAGGGGAGGTTTTTAGTGTGTTTCCTAGACTTCCATCAAGCTTAAAATTACACCCCCTTGAGTCCCTTTCAAGATAAATTTGTACATTTTTCGGTAGAAAAATGTCCCGGCCGAAGGCCGGTTCCTCTTAAATTACAGGCTCGCTATCGCTCGCCAGGATAAAATTGACACCTGAATGGCACGAAAGGTCTTAATATGGGGTGAAAGTTCTTAAAATCGCTAAACTAATGGGGCAAACGTTTTATAATATCAAAAGCAATGGGGCTAAACATGAGGGAGAAAGGGGTCAAGAAAAAAATCCCTTAAGTGGAAATCTCCCCTTAAGGGGGGATGGGCCGGTATTCTGGACCACTTTCTCCCTCATGATTAGTCCCATTAGTTTCCAGATGTTAAGATGTTTGCCTCATTAGTTAGTTGATTTTCAAACCTTTCGCCCCATTTTTCCGTCAGTATTTAGACCTTTCGTGCTACTTAGATGTCGATTTTTTCCCTGGCGAACGATAGTGAGCCTGTAATGTTGAAAGAACCGGCCGTCGGCCGGTACATTTTTCTACCGAAAAATGTAGAAATGAATCTAGAAGGGGGATGTAATGGATGTTTTTATTTTTTTATTTGATGGAGGTCTAGGGAGGAAACTAGAAAAATAATGAATACATGCAAAAATCGCCCAAAAAGTGAACCATCCTCCCTTAACCCCTTGAGGATTATGACCGCTCTGACAGTTTATTCTGGCTATCATTAGACGATTTTATTCAGGTTAGGAAAGGTAAATGGAGGTCAAAGGGTTAATTGAGATATTTACCTTTTGATGCCCACAGATCTCTCCTAAGTTGCAGAACATCGTCTAATGATAGCCAATATAATCCTGCAGCCACACAGTATAGTCAGTGATACCCTAACCCTCCTGACCATCCTCCCCCCCCCCCCCCCCTTTCCCCCCAGTGCTCCTAATTAACCTCCATCCATACATTACCTGGCAGAACTAGCTCATTACGGCCGGCATGTCATTAAGGGGGGTCACCGGCTTTTGTTATCTTTCTCTCCTTTTCTCTCTTTCCCTGGCTTGTATCCATGCAGCCAACTGTTTTAAGACGTTTATTCCCATGCAGGTGTTGATTTTTTCCTGGCGAGCGATAGCGAGCCAGCATTGTATGGAGAAATCCGGCTTCGCCGGAGAATTTTGTTTATCGAAAAAGGTACAAATTTAGCTTGCTGTCAAAACAAAAATATATGTAAGCTGGCTTGCTACCGCTCGCCAGGAAAATATTGGCACCTGGATGGGGGTAAACGTCTTAAACAGTAGGCTGCATGGGGCCGAATGGATACAAGCCAAAGAGAGAGGGAGAGAGAGACAAAACAAGCGAGGTGGGCTCCCTTAATTACTATCAGAGCTTTGGTGGGGACAGGGCGGTGGAATTCAGCGACTATTACGGGGAATGATGTGAATGAGATAAATCCACATTTGGGGTCACTAAATTAGAGGTCCATTGAATTTACTCAGCCATTTGTTTTTAATATTGTTCTATGAGAATGAAAGAGACAAAAGGCAAAGCTGCCTGTAACAAGTGTCTCCATCAAAGTTGAAAGAGTGATAGAGCCAAATTCTAGGTATGTTATAGTAAAATGCCTGGGCACACTGAATTTAAAGCAATGTAAGTCATAGGATGAAGGAAAGATTGACTAAGAGAGCTGCGAAGTAAAAAAAAAAAAAAAAAACACTGATGCCCTGTACCCGAATAATCTCGCAGCCACAGAACTATAGGTAGCACCATCGAACTTGACAATAATCTGGACCCCTTAATAACTCAAAATGAATTAAAGCAATCCGGCTGATATTTCTACCATTTGAGAAGTGACCACCAGGAAATAGGTGAGGAAATTTACAGCCAGTTTGCTCAAGGTCCTTTTGAGTTACGGAGAGGTCAGGGATCGAGATAATTGTCAAGTTCGTTGGCGCTACCTATACCCGAGTTGACGTCTGGGATAGCGTCGTTGGAGGAGAAGTCTCATAAACTCACCACGTGTATCACCACGAGACAATCAACTGGTTCTTGAAAGGAGAACTAAGGTTGCTATCCTATTGTACGTCCGTGGTAGTACCGGGGTTCGAAACCGCGCCAGCCCTAGATATTTTCGGGAAGGTTGGATTCCCTTCTCGCCCAGCATTTCACTTTCAAAGTAAACTAAAAAATAAATATGCAAAACAGAAGTTGGGCAAAAGACAGATCCCTGTTGAACTTTACATGTAAAAAAGTTTAATTGAAAGCAACATGGTAATTTTAAGGACATAGATACGGTGCATTGAGACCATCTAAAATCTCTGCCGGAGCATCAGGCCATCCAAATTTCCTTAGTATGCATTTCAACCTGTCATTATAGGATATCCGATGCACCACGGAAGAATTTTAGATAGCCTTAATGAACACTTGAGAGAGAGTGAGTGAGTGTGTTAGAGTGTACGTGTGTGAGAGCGAGTGTTACAGTGTGTGGCTGTGTATGTGAGTGTGAGAGACTGAGATATATATATATATATATATAATATTATATATATTTTATATATATATATATATATATATTTATATATATATTATATATATATATATATATCTATATATATATATATTGTATATATATATATATACCTATATATATATATACCGGTATATATATATTATATATATATATATAATATATATATATATATAATATATATACGGTATATATACCGGTATATATATATATTTTTGTTCTTCTATATTCCAGGCTGAGAGCCTGCACACTCTACCGCTGAAGATAGATAGCTAGCTAGATAGATATCGATAGATAGATATCGATAGATAGATAGATATCGATAGATATCGATAGATAGTCAGTCAGTCATAATTTTATTTCATAAAAAGACATATACATACACTTTTTACAGAGTTATTTACGTAATCTACATTAAGCTAAAAGTCCTTAGCGCATAGTTGGTTCTGTGTTCTGTACATAACAATTCTTGATCTGATAGCATTGATATCATTTAGCAATAAGTTAGTAAATCCATACTCATGTAGGATTATTTTTTCAACATCCTTTACAAGAAAGATCTATGTAACATGTAATACATGTTCTTCTCTATAAAACTACATGGCTTTATGAGATTTCTATATACAAATCTTATTTTCATCCAGTTATCCAAATGCCTAAACACCATCACTCCACATTCTCTACAAGCACTGTGGTTGCTCTCCCAGTACTTCATATTCAATATTTTCTTTATTGCCTTGTGGTATCCAATGGAAAACTGCTTAAACGGTATATAACATTTTCTATTATTAAACCAAAGTTCAGCGCCATAAAAATTCAAACAGTAGCTTTGAAATAAATTTAAAAATACTTCAGTACTCGTGTTGCTAAACTTTCTTAAAAGACAATTAAACTCATTGTAAAACTTATTTCTGCATCTTATCATATCCAAGTCATTATTAAGATTACAATCGATTATAAAACCCAAATATTTGTATTCAGAAACAATATTTAATTTGTTATTGTCTAAAAATATGAAAGGATTAATTTCCTGTCCATACTTATATTTAAAGATCATACATACTGATTTTGCAG
The DNA here is from genome assembly GCA_032716605.1 of Paralithodes platypus. Lineage (NCBI taxonomy): Eukaryota > Metazoa > Arthropoda > Malacostraca > Decapoda > Lithodidae > Paralithodes > Paralithodes platypus. The sequence continues at coordinate 18,001,197 of CM064510.1, read as the reverse complement.
AGTTAATAGATAAGTCTAGTTGTTTAATTTCATGATCCATAATATCTATCAATGTTTGCAGACCTCTAACCGAAGGAGCCAATATTACAAGATCGTCTGCATAGGCGATCACATTGCTGACTTGTAAACCTAGTCTACAGCCTACATTACTTGCAGATAATTTACTTAATAAGTCATCAATATAAATTGAAAACAACAAGGGAGATAAAATAGATAGATAGATAGATAGATAGATAGATAGATAGATAGATAGATAGATAGATAGATAGATAGATAGATAGATAGATAGATAGATAGATAGATAGATAGATAGATAGATAGATAGATAGATAGATAGATAGATAGCTAGATAGCTAGATAGCTAGATAGCTAGATAGCTAGATAGATAGATAGATAGATAGAGAGAGAGAGAGAGAGAGTACAAAGGAGTACAAAGGAGTACAAAGGAAATCAAGCAACAACAGAGCCAGTGACCCTTCTAGGTTTGCTTGTCCTCCAAAACACTGAGGATCAAGTGTCCAAACAGTGGTTTAGAGTGGGTAAGGGAACATTGGAAAGGGAATTACTGCCCTGGAACTAATGTCTGTGGCAGGATTAGGAAGTTAGTAGGGGACAGATGGGTTAGTAACTGAGGGGGGGATAAAATAAAGTTATTCATTTACAAACGCAGTCAGTCGCGGGTTTGATGCGAGATATTTGTCTAGGCGGAGTTTAAATGAATCAACGGTGATGCAGTCTATAACGTTTTCGGGGAAGCCCATTCCACAAGTTGACAACTCGATTGAAGAAGAAATTCTTAGATTCGTGCGAGTTAAAAGATTTACCAATAATTTTGCAACCGTTTCCCCGCGTGTAATTAGATTGGTCGATAGTGAAGTACTTACTACAGTTCATATTGTCGCTGCCTTTGATGATTTTGAACACTTGAATTTAAGTCGCCTCTTAATCTGCGCTGGGTTAAAGGAAATAGATTTAATTCTCTAAGACGCTCTTCGTATGGTTTGTTCTTTAGGCTAGGTATCATTTTGGTAACTCTACGTTGAACTCGTTCTAGCTTGTTTATATCTTTTTGGTAATAAGGGCACCAGGATTGAACGCAGTATTCCAGAAGAGGGCGGACTAAGGAATTGTAAAGGGTTAGGATAACTTCTTTGGATTTATGCTCAAATGACCTGCCTATAAAGCCAATTATTTTGTTTGCCTTCTTAACAACTTCTGAACATTGTTGACTCGGTTTTAGGTTACTCGATATTGTTACTCCCAGATCGGTTTCTCTGTTTACATTCTTAAGCTGAGTGCCATTCATCGAATAGTTTGCTTTCTCATTTAGGTATCCGATATGTAGTACTTTACATTTATCCGCCTTGAAACTCATTTTGCCAAATTTGGGCCCAACATGACAATTTATCTAGATTGTGTTGCATACCGTCACCTTGTTCTTTCGAGAGTACGCTATTTGCAATTTTTGTATCGTCAGCAAATTTTGAGATTGTACAGGTGAGACCCTCATCTATGTCGTTGATGTAAATTAGAAAAGAGAATTGGTCCTAGTACCGATCCCTGGGGTACCCCGCTACTTACATTGGTCCATTTTGATGCCTTACCGTTTATGACTACTCTTTGCTTTCTGTCGCTGAGCCAATTTTCTATCCATTTCATCACACCGTCTTGTATTCCATGCGCTTTTAGTTTTAGCAGTAAACGTTTGTGGGGAACTTTGTCAAAGGCCTTTTGAAAATCAAGGTATATAATATCTACAGCTTTACTCGCATCGTAGAGGTTGAGGATATCGTGGAAGAAGTCTAAGAGGTTTGTTAAACAGGAACGTTTTTTACGAAAGCCGTGTTGAGTATCTTTAAGTATGTTATTTTCCTCTAAGTGATTTACGAGTCTGTCTCGTATGACAGTTTCTAGCATTTTACATACAACTGAGGTTAAGCTAATTGGACGATAGTTCCTGGATAGGGATTTGCTGCCTTTTTTGAATATCGGTGTTACGTTGGCTAGCTTCCACTGATCGGGCATAGTTCCAGACTGCAAGGATTTATTGAATAGTAATGTCAGTGGTTTAGAGAGCTCATCCTTAGCTTCCTTTAGAACTCTAGGCGAGATTGTATCAGGTCCAGGCGTTTTATTTACCTTGAGTTTATCTAAACAATTCAATACTTCTCTCTCTGTAACGGTGATATTGCTAAAACATCTGAATTATCAATCTGACTCGGCGATGGTGTAGGGATATCACTGAGGTCTTCTGTTGTAAAAACTGATGCAAAGAAGGTATTGAGGGCATTACTCATTTGTTCTTCGTCTTTGGTGTATTCTCCATTTTCATCGACTAACGGTCCAACAGTTGAAGTAACTACTTTTTTCTTTCTGATATAACTATAGAATTCTTTCGGGTTTGTTTTACTTTGATTCGCAATATGTAACTCTAAGGTCTTTTTACTTTGCTTAATTAACTTTTTGGCTTTGCGTAGTAGCTCTACAAATTTCAGCCGTTCTTCGTCATTTTGTGAGGATTTTAATCTATCATTAGCAAATTTTTTAGCAGCAGGCAGTTTTGAAATATCTTTATTCCACCATTTGGGCTTATTATTATGGCCTGGACGCCGAGTTTTCGATGGTATGCAGTCTTGCACTGCTTTTAGGTAAGTGGCTTCTAATAACTTCCAAGATGTATTTATGTCGTTATTGTGAATTAAAAAGCTCCAGTCAGTTTCTTTAAACATAGCTCTAAGTTTATGGAAGTTTGCTTTCTTGAAATTAGGGACTTTTTTCGATGCTACTATTTGGTTCGTTACTAGTAAACTTTAAAGTGAAAGTTATCGTATGATGGTCGCTGTTACTGAATTCATCACCAACATTCAAATTCTCTATTAATTCTTCTTTTGTTGCAAGTACAATGTCAAGAACGCTATTACCACGGGTCGGCGTTCCAACAAATTGATAAAGCGAACTCTCTTGCAAGTTCGTATACAAGTCATGTCCGGAGAGTATCGCCCCACTTGGTCACAGGTAAATTAAAGTCACCAAAAATTACGGTATCTTGCGAGTTACTTATATCTGCAATTTGTTCGTAAATTTCTCGGTCAGTTTGCACTGATTGAGCTGGAGGTCTGTAGATTAATGCAAGTATTATTTTTGTACCTTTATTATTCTTTATTAGCACAAAAGATGCGTCGACGTTCACAATTTGAGGTTTTGACAAGAGGGTAGGGTTAAGACTTTCTTTGATATAAAGTAAAACGCCACCTCCATTTCGATTTATTCGGCTTTTCTCAAACATTACATAACCGGGAAGTGAATACTCTGCTAAAAAGTCTCTATCTTCTGTATTGAGCCAAGATTCTGTTATGCCAATCACATCATAATTTTCTGTAAAACACTAGCTCCTCTAAATCTGAAAATTTATTGCGTATGCTACGAGCGTTTGCATAGAAAACCTTTAAATTTGTTATTTTAGAACTCACGGAACGCGCTTCAATAATATTTTTGGTTCTTGTCGGATCTACATTTATGTTCATGGCTGTCCTCGGTCCTCGCTGTCTCGGTCCTTATCGCTGGTGGTCCTCGGTTGCCTCTGTTTTTTTCTTGGCGTTGGATGATTTATGTCACTGCTGCTTCTTCTCGGATGGCGTTTTTTGATCCATGGCTGCGGACTGCTTCGTGTAGGAGACGACCCATGCGTGCTGAACCCACAGGGTTTAGATGAGTGCCATCCTTGCGGAACAGAGTAGGCTGGTTGTAGAAGTTGTCCCAGAGGTTGATGAATTCAACTTCTTCCCTCAGACACAAATGTTTTAGTCGGCTATTTGTGCTGAAGGCCTTGTCGTAGAATTTGTCAGGTCCGTCCGATCTTGGGGAGATGCCTGAGATGATGATATTCCTTGACTTGTTTTTGTAGTGCTGGATCAACATGGGTTATTTGTCGATCAACTCTTCGGATCGGGTGCCGATAAGGTGATTTGAAGCAGCATGCATGACAAAAAGGGTATTTTCATTTGCATCCTTTGTGGTATCTTCGAAGGCTTCCACAATGTCGTCCAGTCCAGCTCCTGGGATGCAAAATCTTTTTTCGTTGAATTGGGACTCTGTCGCAAGAACACTCTTCGACCTGTCCCTCCTCGTAGGATGGAATCCCCAAAGAGAGAGAGAGAGAGAAGAGAGAGAGAAGAGAGAGAGAGTGAGAGAGAGAGAGAGAAGAGAGAGAGAGATATAGAGAAGGAGAGAGAGAGGAAAGAGATAGATGAGAGAGAGAGAGAGAGAGAGAAGAGAGAGAGCGAGAAAGAGATATAGAGAGAGAGAGAGAGAGCGAGAAGGAGTAGAGAAGAGGAAGAGATAGATAAAGATAGATAGCGAGAGAGAGAGAGAGAGAGAGATAGATAGATGCATAGAGTCAATAGATAGATAAATAGATAGATGCCTAGATAGATAGAATAGTTTATAGAGAGAGAGGAAGCGTGAGAGATCCTACCACCACCCTTCACGAGCCCGGTTTTGGTAATTAACTTTTCTGAATGACTTATTTAATCAGTCCTCAATGATTGGGTTTTCAATTAACATTTTTAAATTACACAGACAACTACTACATTAAGGGGAGGATGGGCGTATACATATTTTGTGATTATATTATTATTTGTATTAATTATTATTGTTTTGGTTTTTGGGGGGGGGTTTATATCATTTTGGTAGTTTCCTACCAAGCTGTAAAAGACAAAACCCATCTAGGACACCCTTACAAGCTGAATTTGAAAAAAAAAATCGGTTAGAAAAATTTCCCAGTCGAAGACCGGTTATTCTGTAAAATTACAGGCTTCGCTATCACTCGGGCCAGGAAAAAATCAACACGGATTAGGGCTGGCACGAAAGGTCTAATATATTGACAAAGAAATGGGGTGTAACGTTAATAAAATTTCCAAACTACTGAGTCAAACGTTTTAAAATAAATTGAGATTAAACACGAGGGAAGCAGGGGGTCAGTTAACACGAGGGAGCAGGGGGGCAGATTAAACACAGGAGGTAATCAGGGTGCCAGAATTAAACACGAGGGAGCGGGGTGGGGGGCCAGATTACACCCGAGGTAGCAGGGGGCAGATTAACACTAGGGAGCAGGGGGGCAGATTAAACACGAGGGAGCATGGGGCCAGATTAAAACCACGAGGTAGCAGGGCCATATCAACACGATGGAGGCGGGGGGCCAGATTAAACAGAGGGAGCAGGGTGGCAGATTAAACCACGCGGGAGGGCAGGGGGCAGATTAAACCCGAGGGAGGCGGGTGGGCAGATTAACACCGAGGGAGCAGGGGGCCAGATTAAACATCTGAGGGTAGCAGGGGGGTGCCAGATTAAAACAACGAGGGAGCAGGGGCCAGATTAACACGAGGGAGCATGGGGTCCGATTACCAACACGAGGGAGCAGGGGGGCCAGATTAAACCACGAGGGAGCAGGGGGGGCCAGATTAAAAACACGAGGGAGCAGGGGGGCAGATTAAACACGAGGGACGGTGCAGGGGGCCAGATTAAACCCCGAGGGAGCAGGGGGCCGAGGAGAACCGACGAGGGAGCAGGGGGGGGGGCCCGATTAAGACCACGAGGGAGCAGGTGGGTGCAGATTAAACACGAGGGAGCAGGGGGCCAGATTAAAAACACGAGGGAGCAGGATCAGGGAGCAGAGTTAAACCCGAGGAGCGAGGGAGCATGGGGCCAGCTTATTAAACACAAGAAAAGGAGCCGGGGAGGGATCAGGGGGGGGGCAGATTAAACCACGAGGGGGTAGCAGGGGTCCGCCAGATTAAAACACGAGTGGAGCAGGGGGTCCAGATTAAACAGCCCATGTCCCCTTAATGGATGACACTCGTTTGTTTTTGTTTTTTCTCAACTCCATCCTAATCCTACCCCCTTTCACTTTTTTCTTTTCCTAAAATTAAATTATTAAGGTGATGTCCCACTAGCCTTTTTTTTTTTTCCTGTTTTTTTTTCCGTCAACAGGTTATTGAGGCAATTGTCGGTTTTGCAGCTTTGAGGAGGGAGAAGGTGGGGCCAGAAAAAAAAACACCGAACCCATCCTTAAAATTGTACAAGAATCAGCAGCCACTTAGCATCATAAATCTTGAGAGTCTTTTTGAACCGAAAACCCAGTGCAATAGGTGGTCGCTGATACAAATAAAGTAAACAATCCCGATAAATGTGCCCATTTATTTCGAAGGGAGGTCTGGGGTATGATTAATTTATAAACTGTGGACCTGAAGAACTTGGGATAAAATTTACAAGAAAAAAAAAACGAAAAACACGATATATTTCCTGTGTATATATTTTCCTGCTTTTACAATAATTGCCATCTTCGAAATTAGACATAGCTTTCGTCACGTGTGCCATATACATGTACTGTATATAAGTCAAAATACCCCCTAAACATTAAGTCTTTTCAACAAAACACCCCTTCAGGATTAGGAAACCATTTTAGTCATTTTATTCTGACTATGATTGGATTATCTTATACAAGCTTGTAAGGGTATGGTGGGAGTTGAAAATGTGGGTAGAATACTGGTTCTCAATTTAAACCTCTGACTTCCATAATCCTCTCCTAATTTGAATAAAATCGTCTAGTAATATCCATAGAGCAGAAACGAAAAGTGTCATCGGGATAATCGAAATGGTTGAATGGGATATGGGCCGTTATTAGCTGGTCCCCCTTCTTTCTTCTGTATGTTAATCCCCATATAGTTTTGTCAAAACTTGAAGACGTTGCCCTTTCCCCCCATTAGTTTGTTGATTTCAAAACCTTTCGTCCCATTCTAATAATCAAATATCAAGATAGTTTTCGTGCCATTTAGGTGGTCGAGGCGATAGCGAGCCTGTTAAATTTTGCCAGAGAAACCGGGCTTCGGCCGTGACATTTTTGGTAACGATTTTTGTTTTTTTTTTTTATCTCTTGAAGTAGAGTCCCAGGGGAGTGTTTTTTTTTAACCTTGTATGAAGGCCTAGCGAAGAAACTAAAGAGATATATAATTCTATAACTAATATTAATAAATGAACCCCCCAAACAACCACTGTCTGTACCCTTTGCTATATCCCATGAAATAAGAGATGGAGAAAGAAACACAAGATACCATGAAGGGATAAAGATAAATACTAGACGAGAGAGAGAGAGGAGAGAGAGAGAAACGTGTAATTGCGATAATGAATACAGCAGACCAAAGATTTTAGTGAGGAGGAAGCTGAAGTTAGGAGGCAGGGACGGAAGGAAGGAAGGGAAGAAGTGAGGAAGGAAGGGAGGGAGGAGGGAAGGAGCAAGGAAGGAAGGGATGTGAAGAGAAGTTAGCGGCAGAAGTAAGGAAGGAAGAAGGAACGGAAGGAAGGGGAAGGGAGGATGAGGAAGGAAGGAAGGGAAAGGAAGGGAAGGGAGGATGTAATGGAATGAATGGGAAGGGAGGGGTGAGGGAGGGAAAGACTGAATGGAGGGAAGATGGGAGGGGAGGGAGGGAGGAAGGACGGGAAGGAATGAATGAAACTGAAGGAAGGAAGGAAGGAAAGGAAGGAAGGAAGGAAATTGTGATTGAAGATGGGAGAAGAACGGCAAGCAAAGGAGAGAATAGGGGAAGGGGGGAGGAGAAATACAATAGGGGGGAAACCAAAAGACAGATGCAACATGTAAAACGAAGGAGGGAGAGAGGTAAAAAGGTGCAAATGAAATGATGGATAATTGGTAGAGAGAGATAGGAGAAAACCAGGACAGAGAGGGAAGGAAGAAGATGAACTGGTACAGAAATATGGACAAGAGGCAGGGTGAAGGAAAGGAAAAGAAGGGGGGGTGCGGGGGTGGGGGGGGTGGTGGGGGGGGGGTGTGGAGTTGTCCATAGGGGGATGGACAAAAAGTGTGGGACATCACCAAGGAATGAGAGAAGCTCAACGGGGATTGTTACCAGAAAGCGGGAGAGAGGGGGAAGAAGGAAGGATGTGTGGGGGATGTGGTTGGGGGGGAATATAAAAGATTACGCTTCCCCTCAACCCCACCAAAAATAGCTAATATAACATATGAAAAATTAAATTGCAAATAATAATGACCCAATTGTGGAAAAAGATGGACGACATGAAGGAAGACTTGAATAATTGCAAGGGGTATACAGAAATAAAAATAATTACACTGCACCACAGCATTATTCGGCCAACCGCAAGATAATATGTCGTATTTGAATATGAACCGGGTCATTAAAGATAATGTGTAATTACGTTGCTTTTCTGCTCTGTTCCCCCCCCCCCCCCCCCCCCCCCCTCCCAATCTCTACTCTTTTTCCAATAAAGTTTAGCTCAAATAAGATTGAGATTTAAAGACTTTCGTCTCATTAGTTTGCCGATTATACGACCTTTCGTGCAAATTTAGGTGTGGGATGTTTTTCCCGGCGAGTCGATAACGATCCCTACACATTAAGAATACAATGATTTTCATCATCATCATAACAATTACTGATAATAACAATATAGCAATAAACAACAGATGAAAATACTACTACTACTACTACTACTACGACTACGACTACTACTACTACTACTGACGACTACTACTACTATTACTAACTACTGATGATAATACTGCTGCTACTACCAATAATAATATATAATAATATTGCTAAAATAAAACAAACTAAAGATAAAAGGCTTCTCCTTAAAAAATGAAATAGCGGAGAACACAATCCAGGCAGTCAACATGTTTCAAAAAAATAAGAACACGTAAGACGAAAGAAAACGTGTGACGAAAAGGACCAGACTGCTGCATTGTTCCCCCTATTCTCTGAGACTTCTATCTAGCAGACTCGAATCACGGGGAAAAATATAATAGAGCAACCAGAAGAATATGGAAGATAGAGTAGATATATATAGATAGATTAGAGAGATGAGAGAGGAGAGAGTAGAGAGAGAGTGATGAAGAGAAGAGAGAGAGAATAAGAGAGAGAATGGAAGAGTTATAAAATCTGCACCAGTCTTGCAATATTCATAAACAACGGACCAAACCTGTAAAGGTCAAAGCCATATCGGTATATGAATGTCAGCCACTATCTCACATTCAAACATCACATATTACTGTATGCACCTGTTTGCAATACTTATCAAGAGCGATTTCAGAGATCCATGAAATAAAAAAAAAGAAACAAAAACACAACCTTACATTTGTCCCTTTTAACCCCTACTGTACTGGTGACGTCTTTCCTGTTAACCCCTACTTTTACATGGTAGACGTCTTTCCTGTTAACCCCTACTGTACTGGTGACGGTCTTTCCTCCTGTTAACCCCTACTGTACTGGTGACGTCTTTCCTGGTTCAAAACGCCCTACTGTACTGGTGACGGTCTTTCCTGTTAATAACCCCCCCTACTGTACTGGGAACTTGACGTCTTTTCCTATATAGTGCTGGCAAATGCTTAGACGATTGTAATTCAGCTTTAGGAAGGACCACTAGCAATAACACGGCTGTCAAACTATCTCAGTCAACCTGTTTACCTACCACAGATCCTTCCTAAGCTGCATCATATCGTCTAACTTTAGCTAGAAATAACAATTAATGTAACACACAACCCGTCGCTGGTACTCTCAAAAGGGCTGATTTTGACAATGCAAACACTTAATTACATTGTCACACCGATTTGTTATTTTGTTTAAGCACTTTGAGGATCATGACTCGTTTCGACAGATTCATTAAGGGGGGGTTCACCTGCATTTTGGTTTTGTGTGTATCTTTCTCCTCCTTTTTCTCCCCCGTCTCTTCTCTGGCGTTGTAGCCATTTGGCCCCATTCAGCCAATTGTTTTTGAAGACGTTGTTAATTATCCCCATTTCTTCCCTGGCGAGTCGATAGGGGTGAGCCAGCATTGTATGGAGAAATCCGGCTTCGCCGGGGAACATTATTCTATCGTAAAAATGTATCAGAATTTAGCTTGCTGTAAATCAAAAGAATATATACTGTATTGCTGATCTGGCTCGGCATCACTGCTCACCAAGAAAATATTTGTACAACCTAGATGGTGGTAAACGTCTTAAAACAGTA
>CM064510.1:17900569-17991060 GCA_032716605.1 Paralithodes platypus | reverse complement strand
TATATCATTCAATATATACCGGTACTGTATTATCTCATGCAATATATAACGGTACTGTATAATCATTCAATATTGTAATACCCGGGTATTTGTATATCATAATATATTATACCTGTACTGTATGTCAGTTCAATATTAATACCGGTACTGGTATATAATTCAAAAGATAACCGGTACCTTGTATAATATAATTTCAGTTCTATATACCGGTACTGTATAATTCCACATTCGATTTTTCATATTACCGGTACTGTATATAATTCAACATAGATACCGGTACTGTATATCCTATGTCAATATATACCGGTACTGTATAGAATAATTCAAGTATATACCTGTAAACTGTAATATAATTCCAATATATACCCGGTACTGTATTAATGTCATATTCATAATCTTAAATTATACCGAGGAATTTTTTTTTTTTCTATGTATATAATTCAATTATAATACCGGTACTGTATATCATTAATTCAATATATACCGGTACTGTATATAATTCAATATAGGACCGGTACTCGTATATAATTCAATATATACCGGTTACTGTATATAATTTCAACATATACCCGGTTACTGTATATCAGTCAATATATACCGGTACTGTATATAAATTCAATTAATAATTACCGGTACTGTTAATATAATTCAACATATACCGGTACTGTATATTTACTAATTCAATATATTTTACCGGTACATGGTATATTAATTCAATATAGACCGGTACTGTATGGTCATGTCAATTATATATGCCGGTACTGTATCATAGAATTCAATATATACCGGTTACTGTATATAATATCAATATAATTTTACCGGTACTTGTATATAATTTCAACATTATACCCCCCCGTGTACTGTATTATCATTCAATATATTACCCTTGTAATGTATAATCATTCAATTTATATGCCGGTACTGTATATAATTCAATATATAGAACCGGGTAAATGTATATAAATATTCCAATATTATACCGGTACTGTAGAAATAATACATTCATATATATACCGGTAACTTGGTATATAATTCAATAATACCGTGTAACCTTGTATGATCATTCTATATATACCCGGTGCTGTATATTAATCTAAATATTATAACCGGCTACTGTATGTCATTCAATATATACCCCGCGGTACTCTGTATATCATTCAATATTAATACCGGGATACTGTATATCATTCAATTTCAAATAAGATATACCGGTACTGGTATATAATATAATTCAATATATACCGGTTTACTGTAATAAAATAAATTCAAATATATACCGGTACTGATTGTAATTCAAATATATACCGGTACTGTATATCATTCAATATATACCGGTACTGTCTTATATCATTCAATAATATATACCGGTTAAATGTAGTTATAATTCATATATATACCGGTACTCTGGTGATATAATTCAATATATACCGGTACTGGATGTCATTCAATAATATTGATGCCGGTTACTGTATTATGATAATTCAATATATACCGGGTAACTGTCATATAATTCAAACTTTATACCGGTACTGTATAATCATTCAATTATAATAACCGGTACTATGTATATAATTCAATATAAACCGGTACTGTATAGTGCATGTCCAATATATACCGGTACTGAGTATATAATTTAATCTCAATATATACCGTGTACTGTCATATAATTCAATATATAACCCGGTACTGTATGGTCCATATTCAATATATATACGCGGTACTGTATAATAAATTCAAGATATACCGTTACTGTATATAATTCAATAATATAACCGGTACTGCTATATAATTCACTATATACCGGTACTGTATATAATTCACTAATCATACCGGTACTGGCATATAATTCAACATATACCGGTACGGTTGTATATCCATTTCAATATATACCGGTACTGTATATAATTCATATATCATTATACCGGTTACTTGTTATATAATTCAAACATTATACCGGTACTGTATATTAATTCAATATAATAACGGTACTGTCTCTAATATTTCAATATATACCGGTACCTGGTTAAGTGTCATTCAATATATGCCGGTACTGTTATATAAGTCACTATATACCGGTACTGTAATATAAGTCAACATATACACCGTTACTGGTCATATCAATTCAATATATAGACCGGTAACTCTGGTATATCATTCAGTTATAATATAAAACCGGTTACTCTGTTATATCATTCAAGATATACCGGGTACTTGTATATCATTCAATACTACCGGTAAACTGTATATAATTCAATATATTACCTGTACTGTATATAATTCAATATAATACCGGTATCTGTATATAATTCCCCATACTATACCGGTACTGTATATAATTCAAATATATACCGGTACTGTAATATAATTCAAATAGAAACCGGTACTACTGTATGTCATTCAATATATGCCGGAGGGGTACTGTATATAATTCAATATATACCGGTACTTTATATAATTCAAACATGTATACCGGTACTTGTATATCATCTCAATATACTACCGGTACTATGTAACTCATTTATATATATACCGGTACCTGTATATAATTCACTATATACCGGTACTGTATATAATGTCAAATCTATATAACCCGTACTGTTCTATTATAATTCAAATAAAAATACCGGTCTGTATTGATATCCATTTCAATATATCACCGGTGCTGTATATAATAATTCCAATATATACCGGTTTACTGATCTGTCATTCAATATATACCTGGTACTGTAATTATCAGTCAATATATACCGGTACTGTTATATCTTCAATCAATTAATACCGGTACTACTGTAAATATCATTCAATATTACCGTTTACTTGTATATAATTCCAAATAATATACCGGTACTGTATATCTAATTCAATATTATACCGGTACTGTATATCATTCCAATATTATATACCGGTACTGTATATAATTCATCATAGATTACCGGTACTGGTATAATATCATTCAATATATACCGGTACTTGTATATCATTCAATAGAGGAATGTCCAGCTCGAAGACCGTTGTTCACCCCCCTACTTCTACTTGGCAGGCTCACTCTTCACTCGGCCCATAAAATTAAAAACAAAAAAACAAAAACTGAAAAGGAGTGTGAAGAGTGAGATCTTGCAAAGCATCAAACACATGTGGTTATTAAAACACGTCCTAAAATCTCCAAACATAATGGATCGTGAAAACAAAAGAATGTGTTTAGCCCCATCTGTACCGAGACGTTCGTTTGTTTTTATATTATCTTATTCTAGCTATATTCTAGACGATTTTGCGCAAGGTCTTTAATGAGATGAGATCTGATTGTAAAAAGGGTTAATTGACGATAGTTCACAAAGCCTGAGCTGGAGAGGAACGGGTGCGGAGGAAAACGCCCAGGGAAACCAAAGCCCCACGCCAATGGCGCATGTGTCCCTCATCAATTATGAAGAGAAAAGTTGAGGGGGCAAAGGAAAAAATGTGACGCTTTGACTTCCAATCTCCTGGTATGAAATTGGGAGAGGTCAATCCACGGAAGAGACGAGACGCGTCATGTGAGATCTAGGGAAAATATCATAAGTAAAAATGAACTTCAGTCCGAGTAAGCTCATGGGTATGACAGAGAATCGCTTAGTTTTCTTCAGTCTGATAGACCGAGCCCATCACCACTTGTTGTTGAATAATAATTACACCGTTGAACTGTGTTTGTCTGGAGCCGGTGTCAACCTCTACCGTATATTAGATTACCAGTTCCTCGCGTGTTCAACAAAACCACCAACTCAAGAAGGAAGCCCGACCTACAGTTTTATTATTACGAATATTATTATTATTTTTATTATTATCGTTATTGTTAGGTTGTTATTACTATTATTCTTAATTTAATATTATTATTATCATTATTATTATTAATATTATTATTTATTATTTATTATTTATATTATTATTAATAATTAGTTATTCTTTTATATTAGTAATTTTTATTGTTATTAAATCTCTGGAAGCCAGATCTTAGTTTACACAATAAACATGATGTTTTTATACCTTCAAGGAAAACTCTATAAAATTGGATTTAAACCCTTTCTGTACCGGCGACGTATTATTAATGTTTTTATTCTAAGCTTTTATGGTAGGACGATTCGTTGCGGCTTAAACCCCTTCACGAACCCATTACGTAATAATTTGGCATCCTCCAATGTTGGTTACCATTAGACCTATTTTTTCTTTAGGGTTTGTAATCTAACCTAGTCCGAACCAAATGGGGTGTAAATACGAAATCTCAATAAAACCCATTCAGTAAACACAGGTTCCTTCTTAAAACTGGTTTTAAATTTTAAATCTAAATTAATTGCCAGGCATCAAAGGTAACAAGGAAGTCATGGGGCTGATGGGGTTAAGAAAGGGGGGATCGTTTTAGTAGTTTGGAAAGTGTTGTGGCAAGATAGTTTTGAAGCCTGTTCATTGCGGGATGACTTTTTAAAACTGAATATAAAAATCGTCTAATAGCAAGCCAAGAATAAAATGTATAAGACGACGTTTTGCCGGTAAGAGAAGGGGTTAAGCTGTTGTGGATTGAAAGATGGAGGGAATTTACTCTGAGGAAGGGAGTTTCAGAGAGATGTGGATCGGGGGAGGGTAATTTCACATCATTTTGATAATCATATACTGCTGTTCTGCAATGTGAAGGAGGGATTGTTAAGTCATGAACGCTAACAGATGATCTTGAGAAGATATATTATTAATAACATGGAAATACTCTTTGTATTCCTTGCAAATATATAGGATATGGAACAGAAATATTTAGGATTTAAAGGTATTTCCTGCGTTATATGTTATTATAGTATATTGTTATCCAGATATGTATCGCTGCAACCTGTTATGTTTACTAGTAATATATCATTTGAATATAATACTGAAAAGGTGTGTTGTTATGTGTGCGATTAGTTTGCTTGGGAAACATATTAACTTGCTCATGTAGTGATGTACACCCTACTGTATGTGGTGGATTGTGTTCTTATTATTTCATAATTATATTTTGCTTAAGCGTTTTTTCTACATAGCTATTTTAATTAGTTCTTTTGCCTTTATATTGTCTTTGTCCTAGTTTTGGTTTGTATATTTTGCAAGTTTTACAATATAATTTATATATTGATGAATACATTAATAAACCGTAATATCAAACATAACATATACATATTTATAACTATAACAAAACAAGAGTAACTAAGAACAATTATACTCAAAACAGATAATCCATAATATAATACTTAATAATAATAATAATAATAATTATAATAACTTACGCCAACTGACAGAGATACATGGATGATATTCATTAGCGGCCACCCCCTCGGGGATAAGTCCGTCTGGCAATAGATAAACAGATAAGTAATCATAATAACAACAAAGTATGCTTAAATAGACCCATTAACATTGATAATATCAGCCAGTTAACGCTAGCGTGTTGAGTAGAACTACCATCTCTCACCGCTAGGTCTGTAGTTCGAGCCTCTACTCCTTCCACGTTGAGGGAGCTAGACTAATTGTTGTCTACAACAATTAGACATGTTAACTGGTTAGGTTATTACCGAACAAATCCAGTTGTTGCCCTTATCTGGGTGATGACTGGTGTCCCAAGTTAAATTAAACGAGAGAGGTAATCCAACCCTCTCTCTCCAACTTTCCCCCTCCCTATCCCCTTCCTCTACCCTATATGTCACGATCTGTGACATAGTCAGCTGCTTGGCCAAAGGGCAAGGAGGTGTGAGAGAGAGTCTGAGGCAACCCCTCCTTCCCTCTCCAACTTTCCCCCTCCCTAACTCTCTCTGTCTAACTTCTTCCTTCTTTTCCTCTTTAATTTCTTCCTTTTTAACCCCTCCTTAACTTTCCCTCCATACACTCCCTCTACCCTATATGTCACGAGCCATGACATAGTCAGTAAAGGTATGAGAGAGGCACGTGTGGGTTGTGAATTTCTTTATATTTTAAAAATCAAGAAGGTGTCGTCCATGTACATATGTTGTGTCTGTATTCCTTAATGGCTAAATAAAGGCTTAAATTTCAAAATTTGAAATTTGAATTTGAATTTAAAATTGACAAATGGAGCGAAAGTTCGTAAAATCGCCAAACTAATGGGGCGAACGTCTTAAAATCTCAAAACACTGGGGTTAAACATGAGGGAGAAAGGGGATAAGAAAATAATCCCTCAAGTGAAAATCTCCCCTTAATGGAGTGAAAGAGAGAGTGTTTTAAGGGGATATAGTTCACGTTTTGGTCGAGTTTTTCATTAATTAATTATTGTTCTAGTTTCCTCACTAGACCTCAATCAAACTTTAAAAAAAACATCCATTAGATCCCCTTGTAGATTAATTTGTAAATTTTTCGGTAGAAAAATGTCCCGGCCGAAGGTCAGTTCTTCCAACATTACAGGCTCACTATCGTTCGCCAAGGCGACACCTAAATAGCACGAAAGGTCTAAATATTGACAAAGAAATGGAGCGAAAAGTCTTTATATCGCCAAACTAATGGGCCAAGCGTCTTAAAATCCCAAAACTAATGGGGCTATTCACGAGGGAGAGAGTGGTCCAGAAAACCGGCCCATCTCCCCTTAAAAAGACCCACCTCACACCAGACAAAATAATCAGTTCCCCATCACCAACCACCAACCTTATAGTCAGCCAATCCACCAGTCAGTGATACCCTTACCATCCTGACCATCCCAAGGCGCCCTCAGTTCTCTTAAGGGGAGGTTTTTAGTGTGTTTCCTAGACTTCCATCAAGCTTAAAATTACACCCCCTTGAGTCCCTTTCAAGATAAATTTGTACATTTTTCGGTAGAAAAAAATGTCCCGGCCGAAGGCCGGTTCCTCTTAAATTACAGGCTCGCTATCGCTCGCCAGGATAAAATTGACACCTGAATGGCACGAAAGGTCTTAATATGGGGTGAAAGTTCTTAAAATCGCTAAACTAATGGGGCAAACGTTTTATAATATCAAAAGCAATGGGGCTAAACATGAGGGAGAAAGGGGTCAAGAAAAAAATCCCTTAAGTGGGGGCTCATGGTTTGAGGTAAACATGGAATGATAATCGCCAAGCTGTACATAATTATCTTGCAAAATGCAATGGCACTGAAATAATTATTAACAATGGTATACAGGATTTTGTGGATCGTCTATACCGGGCCTGTGACGTCACAAGAGTGTAAGTCCACCATCCAGTCTAGGCTAAGGATACTGGTGTGACGTCACTATGACGTCACAGGCCCGGTATAGACGATCCGCAAAATCCGTATACCATTGTTAATAAATATTTCAGTGACATTGCATTTTGCAAGATAATTATATGCAGGTTGGCGATTATTTGTCCATGTTTACCTCAACCCATGAGCCCCCACCTTTAAGGGGGGATGGGCCGGTATTCTGGACCACTTTCTCCCTCATGATTAGTCCCATTAGTTTTCAGATGTTAAGATGTTTGCCTCATTAGTTAGTTGATTTTAAAACCTTTCGCCCCATTTTTCCGTCAGTATTTAGACCTTTCGTGCTACTTAGGTGTCGATTTTTTCCCTGGCGAACGATAGTGAGCCTGTAATGTTGGAAGAACCGGCCGTCGGCCGGTAAATTTTTCTACCGAAAAATGTAGAAATGAATCTAGAAGGGGGATCTAATGGATGTTTTTTTTTTTTTTTTTTAATTTGATGGAGGTCTAGGGAGGAAACTAGAAAAATAATGAATACATGCAAAAATCGCCCAAAAAGTTAACCATCCCCCCTTAACCCCTTGAGGATTATGACCGCTCAGACAGTTTATTCTGGCTATCATTAGACGATTTTATTCAGGTTAGGAAAGGTAAATGGAGGTCAAAGGGTTAATTGAGATATTTACCTTTTGATGCCCACAGGTCTCTCCTAAGTTGCAGAACATCGTCTAATGATAGCCAATATAATCCTGCAGCCACACAGTATAGTCAGTGATACCCTAACCCTCCTGACCATCCTCCCCCCCCCCCCCTTTCCCCCCAGTACTCCTAATTAACCTCCATCCATAGATTACCTGGCAGAACTAGCTCATTACGGCCGGCATGTCATTAAGGGGGGTCACCGGCTTTTGTTATCTTTCTCTCCTTTTCTCTCTTTCCCTGGCTTGTATCCATGCAGCCAACTGTTTTAAGACGTTTATCCCCATGCAGGTGTTGATTTCTTCCTGGCGAGCGATAGCGAGCCAGCATTGTATGGAGAAATCCGGCTTCGCCGGATAATTTTTTTTATCGAAAAAGGTACAAATTTAACTTGCTGTCGAAACAAAAATATATATAAGCTGGCTTGCTACCGCTCGCCAGGAAAATATTGGCACCTGGATGGGGGTAAACGTCTTAAACAGTAGGCTGAATGGGGCCGAATGGATACAAGCCAAAGAGAGAGGGAGAGAGAGACAAAACAAGCGAGGTGGGCTCCCTTAATTACTATCAGAGCTTTGGTGGGGACAGGGCGGTGGAATTCAGCGACTATTACGGGGAATGATGTGGATGAGATAAATCCACATTTGGGGTCACTAAATTAGAGGTCCATTGAATTTACTCAGCCATTTTTGTTTTAATATTGTTCTATGAGAATGAAAGAGACAAAAGGCAAAGCTGCCTGTAACAAGTGTCTCCATCAAAGTTGAAAGAGTGATAGAGCCAAATTCTAGGTATGTTATAGTAAAATGCCTGGGCACACTGAATTTAAAGCAATGTAAGTCATAGGATGAAGGAAAGATTGACTAAGAGAGCTGCGAAGTAAAAAAAAAAAAAAAAAACACTGATGCCCTGTACCCGAATAATCTCTCAGCCACAGAACTATAGGTAGCACCATCGAACTTGACAATAATCTGGACCCCTTCATTTCTTCTAACTCAAAATGAATTAAAGCAATCCGGCTGATATTTCTACCATTTGAGAAGTGACCACCGGGAAATAGGTGAGGAAATTTACAGCCAGTTTTCTCAAGGTCCTTTTGAGTTACGAAGTGGTCAGGGATCGAGATAATTGTCAAGTTCGTTGGCGCTACCTATACCCGAGTTGACGTCTGGGATAGCGTCGTTGGAGGAGAAGTCTCATAAACTCACCACGTGTATCACCACGAGACCATCAACTGGTTCTTGAAAGGAGAACTAAGGTTGCTATCCTATTGTACGTCGGTGGTAGTACCGGGGTTCGAAACCGCGCCAGCCCTAGATATTTTCGGGAAGGCTGGATTCCCTTCTCGCCCAGCATTTCACTTTCAAAGTAAACTAAAAAATAAATATGCAAAACAGAAGTGGGGCAAAAGACAGATCCCTGTTGAACTTTACATGTAAAAAAGTTTAATTGAAAGCAACATGGTAATTTTAAGGACATAGTTACGGTGCATTGAGACCATCTAAAATCTCTGCCGGAGCATCAGGCCATTCAAATTTCCTTAGTATGCATTTCAACCTGTCATTATAGGATATCCGATGCACCACGGAAGGAGTTTAGATAGCCTTAATGAACACTTGAGAGAGAGTGAGTGAGTGTGTTAGAGTGTACGTGTGTGAGAGCGAGTGTTACAGTGTGTGGCTGTGTATGTGAGTGTGAGAGACTGAGATATATATATATATATATATATAATATTATATATATATTTATATATATATATATATATTTAACTTTCACTATATAATATATATATATTAATATATATATATATATATACAGTATATATATATATACCGGTATATATATATATATATATATATATATATATATATATATATATATATATATACGGTATATATACCGGTATATATATATTTTTGTCTTCTATATTCCAGGCTGAGAGCCTGCACACTCCACCGCTGAATCTAGCTAGCCTAGATAGATAGATAGATAGATAGATAGATAGATAGATAGATAGATAGATAGATAGATAGATAGATAGATAGATAGAGATAGATAGATAGATAGATAGATAGATAGATAGATAGATAGATAGATAGATAGATAGATATAGATAGATATAGATAGATAGAGATAGAGATAGAGAGAGAGATAGAGAGAGAGGAGGAGAGAGAGAGAGAGAGAGAGAGAGAGATGGAGAGAGGAGAGGAGAGAGAGAGAGGAGAGAGAGAGAGAGAGAGAGAGCGAGAGAGGAGAGAGGAGAGAGGGAGGGAGGGAGAGAGAGATAGATGAGAGAGAGAGAGAGAGAGAGAGAGAGAGAGAGAGCGAGAGAGAGAGAGATAGATAGATAGATAGATAGATAGATAGATAGATAGATAGATAGATAGATAGATATAGATAGTTAGAGAGAGAGAGCGAGAGATCCTACACCATTCACGAGCCCGGTTGGTAATTAATTTCTGAATGACTTATTTAATCAGTCCTCAATGATTGGGTTTCAATTAACATTTTAAATTACACAGACAAACTACATTAAGGGGAGATGGGCGTATACATTTGATTATTATTATTATTATTATTATTGTTAGTTTGTTTTTGTTTATCATTTTGAGTTTCCTACCAAGCTGTAAAAGACACCCACTAGGACCCCCTTCAAGATGAATTTGAAAAAAAAAATCGGTAGAAAAATTTCCCAGTCGAAGACCGGTTATTCTTAAAATTACAGGCTCGCTATCACTCGCCAGGAAAAAATCAACACGGATTAACTGGCACGAAAGGTCTAAATATTGACAAAGAAATGGGGTGTAAAGTAATAAAATTTCCAAACTAATGAGTCAAACGTTTTAAAAATAAATGAGATTAAACACGAGGGAGCAGGGGGGCAGATTAAACACGAGGGAGCAGGGGGCCAGATTAAACACGAGGGAGCAGGGGGCCAGATTAAACACGAGGGAGCAGGGGGCCAGATTAAACACGAGGGAGCAGGGGGCCAGATTAAACACGAGGGAGCAGGGGGCCAGATTAAACACGAGGGAGCAGGGGGCCAGATTAAACACGAGGGAGCAGGGGGCCAGATTAAACACGAGGGAGCAGGGGGCCAGATTAAACACGAGGGAGCAGGGGGCCAGATTAAAACACGAGGGAACAGGGGGCCAGATTAAACACGAGGGAGCAGGGGGCCAGATTAAACACGAGGGAGCAGGGGGCCAGATTAAACACGAGGGAGCAGGGGGCCAGATTAAACACGAGGGAGCAGGGGGGCAGATTAAACACGAGGGAGCAGGGGGCCAGATTAAACACGAGGGAGCAGGGGGGCAGATTAAACACGAGGGAGCAGGGGGCCAGATTAAACACGAGGGAGCAGGGGGCAGATTAAACACGAGGGAGCAGGGGGCCAGATTAAACACGAGGGAGCAGGGGGGCAGATTAAACACGAGGGAGCAGGGGGGCAGATTAAACACGAGGGAGCAGGGGGCCAGATTAAACAGCCCATGTCCCCTTAATGGATGACACTCGTTTTTTTTTCTCACCAGCCTACCCCCTTTTCATTTTCTAATTAAATTATTAAGGTGATGTCACACGAGCCTTTTTTCCGTCAACTTATTGAGGCAATTGTAGTTTGGCAGCTTTGAGGAGGGAGAAGGGGGGCCAGAAAAACCGACCATCCTTAAAATGTACAAGAATTCAGCCACTTAGCATAATAAATCTTGAGAGTATTTTTACCAAAACCAGTGCAATAGTGTCCTGATACAAATCCCGATAAATGTGCCCAATTTATTTCGAAGGGAGGTCTGGGGATATTATTTCTAAACTTGATGAAGAACTTGGGATAAAATTTACAAGAAAAAAAAAAACGAAAAAAGAACGATATATTCTGTGTATATATTTTCTGCTGTACAATAATTGCCATCTTCGAAATAGACATACTTCGTCACGTGTGCCATATACATGTACTGTATATAATCAACATACCAACATAAACATACTTCGTCACGTGTGCCATATACATGTACTGTATATAATCAACATACCAACATAAACATTAATCTTTTCAACACCTTCAGGATTAGGAAACATTTTGTCATTTTATTCTGACTATGATTGGATTATCTTATACAGCTTAGGAAGGGTATGTGGGAGTTAAATGGGTAAATACTGTCTCAATTTAACCTCTGACTTCCATATATCCCATCCTAATTTGAATAAAATCGTCTAGTAATAGCCATAGAGCAGAAACGAAAAGTGTCATCGTGTATCGAAATGGTTAAGGGGATATGGGCCGTTATTCTGGTCCCCCTTCTTTCTTATGTTAAGCCCCATTAGTTTTCAAACTTTAAGACGTTCCCCCCATTAGTTTTGTTGATTTCAAAACATTTCGTCCCTTTCTATATCAATATCAAGATAGTTCGTGCCATTTAGGTGTCGAGCGATAGCGAGCCTGTAATTTCAAGAGAAACCGGGCTTCGGCCGTGACATTTTTGTAACGATTTTTTTTTTTTTTTTATCTTGAAGTAGAGTCCAGGGAGTGTTTTTTAACCTTGATGAAGGCCTAGCGAAGAAACTAAAGAATATATAAATATATAACTAAATGAACCCCCCAAACAACCACTGTCTCCTTATACCATGAAATAGAGGGAGAAAGAAACAAAGACATGAAGGGATAAAGATAAATACTAGAAGAGAGAGAGAGAGAGAGAGAGAGAGAGAGAGAGAGAGAGAGAGAGAGAGAGAGAGAGAGAGAGAGAGAGAGAGAGAGGGAGAAACGTGTAATGCGATAATGAATACAGCAGACAAGATTTTATGAGGGAGCTGAAGTAGGAGGCAGGGACGGAAGGAAGGGAGGGAAGGAGTAAGGAAGGAAGGGAGGGAGGAGGGAAGGAGCAAGGAAGGAAGGGAGGGAGGAAGGAAGTAAGCGGCAGAAGGAAGGAAGGAAGGAAGGAAGGAAGGAAGGAAGGAAGGAAGGAAGGAAGGAAGGAAGGAAGGGAGGAAGGAAGGAAGGAAGGAAGGGAGGGAGGAAGGAAGGAAGGGAGGGAAGATGGGAGGGAGGGAGGGAGGAAGGAAGGGAAGGAATGAATGAATGAAGGAAGGAAGGAAGGAAGGAAGGAAGGAAGGAAAATTGTATTGAAGAGAGAACGGCAGCAAAGGAGAGAATAGGGGAAGAGGAGAAATAATAGGGGAACCAAGACAGATCAAATAACGAAGGAGGGAGAGAGGAAAAGGCAAATAAATGATGGATATGAGAGAGGAGAGAGAAAACAGGACAGAGAGGGAAGGAAGAAGATGACTGGACAGAAATATGGACAGAGGGGGAAGGAAGGAGAAGGGTGGACAGAGGGGGATGGACAAAAAGGGGGACATCAAAGGAAGGAAGAAGAACGGGGGACAGAAAGCGGGAGAGAGGGGGAAGAAGGAAGGATGTGGGGGGGGGGGAATATATAAAAGATTACGCCCCTCAACCCCACCAAAAATAGCTATATAAACATATGAAAAATTAAATTGCAAATAAATAATGACCCAAGGTTGGAAAAAGATGGACGACAGGAAGAGAAGACTTGAATAATGCAAGGGGAGACAGAAAGAAAAATATTACACTCACCACAGATTACGGCCAACCGCAAGATAATATGTCTATTTGAATATGAACCGGTCAGTAAAGATAATGTTAAGGAAGGCTTTTCTGCTCTTTCCCCCCCCCCCCCTCCCAATCTCTCTCTTTTCCAATAAGTTTAGCTCAAATAAGATTGAGATTTTAAGACATTCGTCTCACTAGTTTGTCGATTATAAGACCTTTCGTGCAAATTTAGGTGTGGATGTTTTCCCGGCGAGCGATAACGAGCCTACACATTAAGAATACATGATTTTCATCATCATCATAACAATACTGATAATAACAATAATAGCAATAACAACAATGAAAATACTACTACTACTACTACTACTACGACTACGACTACTACTACTACGACTACTACTACTATTACTACTACTGATGATAATACTGCTGCTACTACCAATAATAATATAATAATAATATTGCTAAAATAAAAAAAAATAAAAGATAAAAGCTTCTCCTTAAAAATGATATAGCGGAGACACATCCAGGCAGGATTTGTTTTTTTTAAATAAGAAAACGAAGACGAAAGAAAACGGTGACGAAGGACAAGACCTGCATTTTCTACTCTAGCAGACTCAGAATAACGGGGAAAATATATTGAGCCAGAGAATATGGAGAGAGAGAGAGAGAGAGAGAGAGAGAGAGAGAGAGAGAGAGAATGGAAGAGTTATAAAATCTGCACCATCTTGCAATATTCAGAAACAACGGACAAACATGTAAAGGTCAAAGCCATATCGGTATATGAATGTCAGCCACTATCTCACATTCAACATCACATATTACTGTATGCACCTGTTGCAATACTTATCAAGAGCGATTCAGAGATCCATGAAACAAAACATTACATTTGTCCTGTTAACCCCTACTGTACTGGTGACGTCTTTCCTGTTAACCCCTACTGTACTGGTGACGTCTTTCCTGTTAACCCTACTGTACTGGTGACGTCTTTCCTGTTAACCCCTACTGTACTGGTGACGTCTTTCCTGTTAACCCCTACTGTACTGGTGACGTCTTTCCTGTTAACCCCTACTGTACTGGTGACGTCTTTCCTGTTAACCCCTACTGTACTGGTGACGTCTTTCCTGTTAACCCCTACTGTACTGGTGACGTCTTTCCTGTTAACCGCTACTGTACTGGTGACGTCTTTCCTGTTAACCCCTACTGTACTGGTGACGTCTTTCCTGTTAACCCCTACTGTACTGGTGACGTCTTTCCTGTTAACCCCTACTGTACTGGTGACGTCTTTCCTGTTAACCCCTACTGTACTGGTGACGTCTTTCCTGTTAACCCCTACTGTACTGGTGACGTCTTTCCTGTTAACCCCTACTGTACTGGTGACGTCTTTCCTAGTATAGTCTGGCAATGCTTAGACGATTGTATTCAGCTTAGGAAGGACCACTAGCAATAACAAGGCTTCAAACTATCTCAGTCAACCTGTTTACCTACCACAGATCCTTCCTAAGCTGCATAATATCGTCTAACTTTAGCTAGAATACAATTAATGTAACACACATCGCTGGCACTCAAAGGGCTGATTTTGACAATGCAAACACTTAATAACATTGCAGATTTGTTATTTTGTTTAACACTTTGAGGATCATGACTCGTTTCGACAGATTAAGGGGGGGTCACCTGCATTTTGTTATCTTTCTCTCCTTTTCTCTCTTTCTCTGGCTTGTAGCCATTTGGCCCCATTCAGCCAATTGTTTGAAGACGTTTATCCCCATTTCTTCCTGGCGAGCGATAGCGAGCCAGCATTGTATGGAGAAATCCGGCTTCGCCGGAGACATTATTCTATCGAAAAATGTACAAATTTAGCTTGCTGTAAATCAAAAGATATATACTGTATATGCTGGCTCGCTACTGCTCACCAAGAAAATATTGACACCTAGATGGTGGTAAACGTCTTAAAACAGTAGACTAAATGGGGCGGAATGGATACAAACCAGAGAAAGAGGGAAAAGGAGAGACAAAAAGCAGGTGAACCCCCTTAATCGGGCTAATATTAGTTAGTTTTATACAGCTTCTTCGTCTTACTTCTTCTTCGTCCCCTCTTCCATAATTATCATCTCCCTCTCCCGCCCCTCATCTTCTTACTTTCTCCCCTCTTCTTCTTCCATATCAACTCCTTTCTTCCTCCTTTCTTCTTCTTCTTCTTCTTCTTCTTCTTCTTCTTCTTCTTCTTCTTCCATATCATCTCCTTTCTTCCCCCTTCCTCATTTCTTCTTCTTCTTCTTCTTCTTCTTCTTCTTCTTCTTCTTCCATATCATCTCCTTTCTTCCCCTCTTCCTCCTTTCTTCTTCTTCTTCTCTCACTCCTTTTTCTCTTTCTTCTTCTTCTTCACCTTCTTCTACATATTTGTTATTCTTCTTCTCCTAATCCTTTTCCTTCTTCTACGTCTTTTCCAACTTGTCTCACTCTTTCTTCGTTTCCTTCTTCTTACTCAGGGTACGAAGTTGAAGTTGTCAGGGGCTGGAAAACACTCCCCCCCCCCCCCTCTCCCTGTTCTTGCCCGTTAATTATATGGCCAAGTTGAGGTCCAATTAAAACTCAAGTTCTTATCAAGGCAAAGCATTTAACTTGGCTGCCGGAAATCAGTTTGTACGTTTTTCATATTCTAATAAACAGGAAATGTGTTATACTTGTTCAGGTTAAATTTAAGACTGGTTGAGGACACCTACATAATTATCAGGAAATCTATAATAGGGATACATGTATATACATAAATTAATATATATATATATATATATATATATATATATATATATATATATATATATATATATATATATATAGTGTTGCGATATCTATATTATAATATTGAAAAAACTAAAATATTAAAGTGAGAGTGGGATAGGCCCTTTGACAGCTTGGCATGACTTATAGGTAAAACCATGGGATAATGCCCTATCCACGGTCACGATGGCCGAGCGCGCTTAGTCACTGTATTGGGAGAGCTAGCTCTGGTGTCGGGGTTTCGATCCCATGCGCCGGCAGGGGATGTTCTGTCAAAAACTTTCCCTTGTCGTTAAGGCTAGGTCTGAACATACCGTCTTGGGGGACCCACAAAGTTTCCTGCCCACGTCCTACCCCCTCGAGGGAATTAGACGCACTTGTTAGTAGCCAGGATCATTCTGTTGATCCCTTAGGATAAGATCTAGGTTAAGTATGTGTATGTTCAGCCTCATTGGCTGCCGGCTTGAAGCAAAATTATTATTATTTGTGTTGTTATTATTATGATTATATAATTATTATTTGTATTATTATTATCATCCAACATTTAATACTTCAATAACGGTTGAGATTTCGACTCTTTCATATAGATAAATGCATACTTAAACATATTTTTATAATGTAATCCCGAAGTTTGGCACACTCATTTTGGAAAGCCCTATATAGAGTACATACAGCATATATATATATATATATATATATATATATATATATATATATATATATATATATATATATATATATATATATATATATATATATATATATATATAACGAGTGAAAGAGTACAAATACTTCGACTACATTCACTTTCAGAATCTGTAGATGGTTTTGATGAACTACCACACAGCTCTTTCACTGTTAGCGCACCGAGATTCAAGGGGAATATTCATAGTTCATACCTGCAGATTAAGGTAAATACACACATATAAATACTACCTCCAGGTATTTGCACATAAGCTAAAACTGCGTCATTAGTTGCTCTATCATTAGCACTGATGATTACTGTTGATGAACAATGACCGACATAAGGATTAAGGGGGGATGGTTCAATTAAGGGGGGATGGTTCAATTAAGGGGGGATGGTTCAATTTTTGGGGGCGATTTTTGCATGTATTCATTATTTTTCTAGTTTCCTCCCTAGACCTCAATAAAATGTATAAGACATCCATTAGATCACCATTCTAGATTAATTTGTACATTTTTCGGTCGAAGGCCGGTTCTTCCAACACTATCGTTCGCCAGGGAAAAAATCGACAACTAAATAACACAAAAGGTCTACATATTGACGTAGAAATGGGGCAAAAGGTCTTAACATCGACTAACTAATGGGGCAAACATCTTAGCATCCGAAAACTAATGTGGCTGAACACGAGGGAGAAAAGGGAACAGAAAAATGGCCCATGTCCCCTTAATGGATATGTTTGCTCATTATTAATACAAAATAATATTCATGCTAAATCATTGCAATTGCACATTATGATATAAGGGGTTAGTGCTTGGTTTTTGGCCTACTGTATACATTTATATATTTTTTATTTATTTTTCTCGCTAGACCTCCATCAAGCTTAAAAAGATACTCCCTAGACCCCCTTTCAAGATTAATTTGTACATTTTTCGGTGGAAAAATGTCATGAAATTACAGGCTCGCTATCGCTCGCCAGGAAATAATCGACACCTAAATGGCACGAAACGTCTTAATATTGACAAAGAAATTCGGCGAAAGGTCTCAAAACTGCCAAACTAACGGAATGAACGTCTTAAATTCCCCAAACTATTATGCAAAACATGAGGGAGAAGTGGGTCCAGAAAAACCGAGCAATGACCGACATCCGTATTTATGGATATGGTTGTTCCTTATTAACCCTTTGAGGGGGGTCACCTGCTTTTTTTATCTTTCTCTCCTTATCTCTCTTTCCCTGGCTTGTATGCATTCGGCCCTATTCAGCCAACTGTTTTAAGACGTTTATCCCCATCCAGGTGTCGATTTCTTCCTGGCGAGCGATAGTGAGCCAGCATTGTATGGAGAAATCCGGCTTCGCCGGACACATTGTTCAATCGAAAAATGTACAAATTTAGCTTGCTGTCAAAACACAAATATATATGTGCTGGCTCGCTACCGCTCGCCAGGAAAATATTGACACCTGGATGGGGATAAACGTCTTAAGACATTAGGCTGAATGGGGCTAAATGGATAGAAGCCAGAGAGAGAGAGAGAGGGAGAGAA
This sequence comes from Paralithodes platypus, assembly GCA_032716605.1. NCBI lineage: Eukaryota > Metazoa > Arthropoda > Malacostraca > Decapoda > Lithodidae > Paralithodes > Paralithodes platypus. The sequence continues at coordinate 17,972,617 of CM064510.1, read as the reverse complement.
AGAGGAAACAAAAGCGAGGTGGGCTCCCTTAAAGGTGAACTACAGGAATGAACGAAAAAACGAAGATTAATGCAGGGTCATAACTTGACATGAATATACTGTAATATTTATATGGGCAATATCGATATAATTCCATTAAACTCCAGAAAAAATACTAGTATATAATGTCATTGGCAACTCGGGGATCAGCTGGACAAGTTCAACTGATCTGGAGTGAAGCCATTGTAAGGAGAGCCTAGTTTGTAAACAAGACATGCAGTCCTGGACGGTCCGATCTTTTTTTTCGTAATTAATATCTTTCAATTCAATACTCAAGCTCTGCAAAAGATCGAACAACGTCCTGAAGATGTGGTGCACATCAAGAAATAATCCCATCTCGCCAACAATAAACATACAGGCAGTGTTTATGAGTGTTTTATCCTGGTCAAGAATCTAGGGAGGTCGGCTGTAAGGCCTATTTCTTAATGATAGTATCGTGGTGATCTGTTCAATTTATATATCGCGGTACCTTGACCAGACAGTGGTGAAGCCAAATGTTGAGCTGTAAACATGCATACAATTTATAAGAGTTTCTCACATAAACAAAAATCACAGATTCACCCATTTCCCATGTCGAGAGTTCCCGCCATTGGCCACAGTTACGTCATGGTAAACACGCCAGTTCGCGCCTCATAAAACAACTTAGATAAGCTATATTTCTATGTTGTTAGGACACATTGATGAAAGTTCTTCAGTGTCATACACCTAAAACAAGCAGATCCCAATGGAGATTGTAGCTTGAATAGGTTTCATCCCTGGAATTCACCTTTAAGGATCATGAACAGTTTTGACATTCTATTCCGGCTATCATTAGACGATTTTATTCAGCCTAGGAAGAACTTAAAAACTTGTGGGAGCTATATAAAGAGTTAACTAACATAGTACTTACCCTTTTGATTCCTAGATATCCCTCCTAGATTGCATAAATACGTCTAATGATAGAATAAATTGTAATATTGCGTCAACATCCTCCAAGGGGTTGATACAAAATATAACTCGGGCTGAATAAGTGCAAATGCACATTATGATATAGTTAATTAAGGGGAGGCAGACCGTTTTGCTGGACCCCCTTCTCCCTAATGTTTAGCCCCACTAGTTTTGAGATTATAAGACGTTCGGCCCATTAGTTTGGCGATTTTAACACCTTTCGCCTCATTTCGTTGTAAATTTTAAGACTTTTTGTGCCATTTAGGTGTCGAATATTTCCTGGCGAGCGATAGCTAGCCTGCAATTTTAAGAGGAATCGGCCTGCGGCCGGGAAATGTTTCTACCGAAAAATGTACAAATTTATCTTGAAGGGGGGTCTAGGGGGTGTTTTTTTAAGCTTGATGGAGGTCTAGGGAGGAAACTAAACAATTTTATGCATAAATGAATTAATAGACCAAACAAACGGTCAGTCTCCCCTTAAGATCACTTCAATGAGGGAGTTCTACGCCACTCTTGATTATCGTGATGTGCTGGAGTTGTGAGGGAAGATTTACAGTAGGATTGGAAGGGTTAGCATTACTATAATTATAAGTAACATATACAGTATATATATATTTATTTATTTATTTATTTTTATTTTTATTTATTGTGTTATTTATTTATTTTTTTATTTATTAATTAATTATTTTTTTTTTTTTTAGGGGGGGTGTTCTTGACTCACTTCTCCCTCATGTTTAGCCCTATGATTTTTAAGATTTTAAGACCTTTTGCCTGATTTTTGTTTTATAAAATGTTTAATCTTTCGTGCCATTTACATGTCGATGACAGAGCCACACAAAAGTGTTGATCCTTTGCACTCTCTGCACCACATTCACACCTCATCATTCACATTCTTCTTCATTTATCTGTCTATATCTCCATGTGACTCCACACGCACTTCTCAAGTAACTCATTTCCACCTCCATCACGCTTCCTTTGGTATTGAATCGTTTTTTTGTAATTATTAACCCTCTGAAGATTATGACGCATTTTGACAGTTTATTCTGGCTACCATTGGACGATTTTATACAGCTTAGGAAGGATCTGTGGAAATTATAATTATGGGTAAAGAATATTTCAAATAACCCTCTGACTTCCATACACCCTTCCTATTCTGAATAAAATCGTCTAATAATAACCAGAAAACAGAACAAAAATGAATAATTGGATCTTGAAGGGGTTAAGACGACACTAAAGCCAGTATCACACCAACACTTTTTCACTCAACACTGGTCTGGCAACTTATGAGGTCAACAATATTTCGGTTACTTAAATTCATCTACCATCAGTCCAGTTTCCGATACCAGTGCAAAATACTCCAGAAATGTTGCCAGAATTTTTTTGATAATCGAATATTGACTATGAAAGCTCTCGTATGATACCGGCTTAACACTTTCAGCAATGCCAGGAGAAGATTATTATTATCAGCAATATAAGGCGGTGTCACAAGAGCTATTTTCCCGTCAATCTTTACGGGCAATTGTAATCTGGCAGCTTCAAAACTTAAGGGGAGACGACCGTTTTTTTTTCTTTTTTTCTATTAATTCATTTATTCCTTAGTTTTCTCGCTAGACCTCCATCAGGCTAGACCCCCCCCCCCCCCCCCTTCCCTAGATCCCCCTTCAAGATAAATTTATATATTTTTCGGTAGAAAAATGTCCCGGCCGAAGGCCGTTTCTTTTTCGGCCGAAGGCCGTTTCTTTTTAAAATTTCAGGCTCGCTATCGCTCGCCAGGAAATAATCGACACCTAAATGGGACGAACAGTCTTAAAATTGACAACGAAATGGGGCGAAAGGTGTTAAAATCGCCAAACTAATGGGCGTTCGGCCCATTACAAAACAAAATGGGGCTAAACATGAGGGAGAAGGAGGTCCAGAAAAACGGTCTGCCTCCGCTTAAGTTATGCCAGAAATCAGCCAACTAGCATAATAATCAACCTCCAGCCTATACTCAGCGGTTTCTTTTCAACTGACGGTAAATTGCAAAGTTCCCATCACGATCTCTCAGTTATTTTGAAGATTATGTAGTGAAATATGGTGCTAATTATATAAACTTGGTCTTAATATGATGCAGAGACATAGTGGTTTGTAGTGAAATATGATGCTAATTATATAAACTTGGTCTTAATATGATGCAGAGACATAGTGGTTTGTAGTGAAATATGGTGCTAATTATATAAACTTGGTCTTAATAGGAGGCAGAGACATAGTGGTTTGTGGGGAAATATGGTGCTAATTATATAAACTTGGTCTTAATAGGAGGCAGAGACATAGTGGTTTGTAGTGAAATATGGTGCTAATTATATAAACTTGGTCTTAATAGGAGGCAGAGACATAGTGGTTTGTAGTGAAATATGGTGCTAATTATATAAACTTGGTCTTAATAGGAGGCAGAGACATAGTGGCTTGTAGTGAAATATGGTGCTAATTATATAAACTTGGTCTTAATAGGAGGCAGAGACATAGTGGTTTGTAGTGAAATATGGTGCTAATTATATAAACTTGGTCTTAATAGGAGGCAGAGACATAGTGGCTTGTAGTGAAATATGGTGCTAATTATATAAACTTGGTCTTAATAGGAGGCAGAGACATAGTGGTTTGTAGTGAAATATGGTGCTAATTATATAAACTTGGTCTTAATAGGAGGCAGAGACATAGTGGCTTGTAGTGAAATATGGTGCTAATTATATAAACTTGGTCTTAATAGGAGGCAGAGACATAGTGGTTTGTAGTGAAATATGGTGCTAATTATATAAACTTGGTCTTAATAGGAGGCAGAGACATAGTGGCTTGTAGTGAAATATGGTGCTAATTATATAAACTTGGTCTTAATAGGAGGCAGAGACATAGTGGTTTGTAGTGAAATATGGTGCTAATTATATAAACTTGGTCTTAATAGGAGGCAGAGACATAGTGGCTTGTAGTGAAATATGGTGCTAATTATATAAACTTGGTCTTAATAGGAGGCAGAGACATAGTGGTTTGTAGTGAAATATGGTGCTAATTATATAAACTTGGTCTTAATAGGAGGCAGAGACATAGTGGCTTGTAGTGAAATATGGTGCTAATTATATAAACTTGGTCTTAATAGGAGGCAGAGACATAGTGGTTTGTAGTGAAATATGGTGCTAATTATATAAACTTGGTCTTAATAGGAGGCAGAGACATAGTGGCTTGTAGTGAAATATGGTGCTAATTATATAAACTTGGTCTTAATAGGAGGCAGAGACATAGTGGTTTGTAGTGAAATATGGTGCTAATTATATAAACTTGGTCTTAATAGGAGGCAGAGACATAGTGGCTTGTAGTGAAATATGGTGCTAATTATATAAACTTGGTCTTAATAGGAGGCAGAGACATAGTGGTTTGTAGTGAAATATGGTGCTAATTATATAAACTTGGTCTTAATAGGAGGCAGAGACATAGTGGCTTGTAGTGAAATATGGTGCTAATTATATAAACTTGGTCTTAATAGGAGGCAGAGACATAGTGGTTTGTAGTGAAATATGGTGCTAATTATATAAACTTGGTCTTAATAGGAGGCAGAGACATAGTGGCTTGTAGTGAAATATGGTGCTAATTATATAAACTTGGTATTAATATGATGCAGAGACATAGTGGTTTTGTAGTGAAATATGGTGCTAATTATATAAACTTGGTATTAATATGATGCAGAGACATAGTGGTTTTGTAGTGAAATATGGTGCTAATTATATAAACTTGGTCTTAATAGGAGGCAGAGACATAGTGGTTTGTAGTGAAATATGGTGCTAATTATATAAACTTGGTCTTAATAGGAGGCAGAGACATAGTGGCTTGTAGTGAAATATGGTGCTAATTATATAAACTTGGTCGTAATATGATGCAGAGCCATAGTAGTTTCATATATTTTCACTAAGTATCGTTAAGGGGAGATCTCCACTTGAGGGATTTTGTTCTTGACCCCTTTCTCCCTCATGTTTAGCCCCATTGCTTTTGATATTATAAAACGTTTGCCCCATTAGTTTAGCGATTTTAAGAACTTTCACCCCATATTAAGACCTTTCATGCAATTCAGGTGTCAATTTTATCCTGGCGAGCGATAGCGAGCCTGTAATTTAAGAGGAACCGTCTTCGGCCGGGAAATTTTTCTACCGAAAAATGTACAAATTTATCTTGAAAGGGACTCAAGGGGGTGTAATTTTAAGTTTGATGGAGGTCTAGGGAACACACTAAATACCTCCCCTTAAGGGGGCAGGGGGCTAGGAATCCTCCTCTTTTTGTAAAATTATCTTACTCATTGAGACAGAGAAAGGGGCGAGGGAACGTAAAAGTGGTCCCGGACCCTGAGAATTAGAACCCTTGAATGTTGTTTCTGTTCGGTCTCTGTCTCGAGTCGGCCAACCCCAACAATGGAGTACGTGACTGAGTATATAGATAGATAGATAGATCGTTAAATTAGCTGCTAAGGGATTAAATTTTGAGTCAGCTGAAAAGAAACAGAGCCTAGTTTCCGATTCCAATGTGAAAGAGCCTCAAAATATTACGAGAAAAAAGTGGCTCATCGAAAATTGCCGGTAAAAATCGCTCGTGTGACACCGGCTATACAAAGTGACCGAAATAGACCTGAATTGTGTCGACTCAGGCGTACGGTTGGCCAAACAGGTCGTATCTCCACTGCCATTACGTATTGGTCACTATGTGCTGTAGTAATGTCTGTTAGATGTTGAATAGGGTGTGTAAAGATAAGAACGTGTTTGTATATCTCACTCGAAACTATGAATTAAAGATATGATAATGCTGATACAAATTATTGATCGAAATATACTTGGTGCCGCGTATCACTTATTTGACCGACTGTACCACAAGTGTATTCAGGGCAGGCATCCATCAAAGGCAACTAATATTCACCGGGTCTGTCTCCCTGGATTTGCAATGTTGACAGCCCTGGTCCTGTCTGCCTGCCTGTCTATCTGTCTGTCTGTCTGTCTATCTGTATGTCTGTTTGATTGACGGGTGTAGTTGAATGTTAACTTATAACCTTTAACTGTTTTGATGGTGTAATGCTTAGAGTGTTTCAGATCTGTATGTGGTAAACCAGGTTCGAATCCCGGTAGGATCACATGCGTTCATTAATTTCATTGGGAGGTGTTTGGTGTTACGAGTGAAATATATAAATTCGATTATTTTACTGTATTATGTACTGTATATTTTACTGTATTATGTACTGTATATTTTACTGTATTATGTACTGTATATTTTACTGTATTATGTACTGTATATTTTACTGTATTATGTACTGTATATTTTACTGTATTATGTACTGTATATTTTACTGTATTATGTACTGTATATTTTACTGTATTATGTACTGTATATTTTACTGTATTATGTACTGTATATTTTACTGTATTATGTACTGTATATTTTGCATTATATTATTGTAGTATATTTTATAATACTGTTGGTTCTACTGTTTCTAGTATAGTATTAACCCCTTCTGTACCGGTGATGTACTTGCCATTATCTTCTGGCAACAATTAAACTATTTTATTCAGCTTAGGAACGACGTCTACCCATTAAAAGGCTACAGACCATCTCAGTTAATCCGTTTAGCGACCATATATCCTTCCTATGTTGCATAAAATTGTCCAAATGTTGCTGAAATCAAATATAAAAGACATCGCCGGTACAGAAGGGGTTAATATTTCATTCTTAAATAATTCTGACGCATTTTGACAGCTTATTCTGGTTATCATAACACGATTATATGCAGTTTAGGAAGGATCTGTGGGAATTATAAGGGTATAGACCATCTCAAGTAACCCTGACTTCCATATACCATTTATAAGCTGAATAAAAGCGTCTAATAATAGCCAGAAAACAGAAAATAATTTAGTCACCCTATCTTGAAAGAGTTAACTACCAAGAACATAATCTGATATATAGATAGATAGATAGAGAGAGAGAGAGAGAGAGAGAGAGAGAGAGAGAGAGATAGATAGAAAGAGATAGCTTGATAATAAATAAAAAAACCAAAAAAAAAACAACGTAAAACTATAATAAAATGGACTGCAACACCAAAACTATTTTAGAGAGTGTGAAAATAGCCTACATGGAACCCGGATTTGGGAACTGAATCTCAAGCACTTTCTCTCTATTTTAGTAATAAACAAAATTCCTGAAAGACGTTGCCTTGTCAACTGTGGGGGGCTGTGCGGGGACTATTTTTATATTTCCTGATCACCTCTTAAGGGGAGGCAGACCGTTTTTCTGGACCCCCTTCTCCCTAATGTTTAGCCCCACTAGTTTTGCGTTTATAAGACGTTCGGCCCATTAGTTTGGCGATTTTAACATCTTTCGCCTCATTTCGTTGTCAATTTTAAGACCTTTCGTCTCATTTAGGTGTCGATTATTTCCTGGCGAGTGATAGCGAGCCTGCAATTTTAAGAACAACCGGCCTTCGGCCGGGAAATTTACAAATTTATCTTGAAGGGGGTTCTAGGGGGTGTTTTTCTAAGTTTGATAGAGGTCTAGGGAGGAAACTAAAAAAAATATATGAAAAAATTAATAAATAGACGAAAAAAACGGTCTGCCTCCCCTTAACCCCTTCTGTACCGGCGACGTCTATCATATTGCATGCTAGCTATATTAAGACGATTTTGTGCAATCTAAGAAGGATTTGTGGTAGTAAAAAGGGTTAAGTGAGACAATTCGAAGCCTGTTAATTGTTGGAAGCCCTTTTTAACTGAATAAAACCGTCTATTAGTAGCCACAATAGAGTTAAAAGGACGGCACCGGTAGTGAAAGGGTTAAGGGCGGATGGGATTATTTATTTGTGTATTTATTTATAATTTTCATATTAATTCAATATCATCCCTAGACCTCCATCAAGCTTAAAAGAAACACCCCCAAGATCCCCCTTCAAGATAAATTTGTACATTTTTCGATAGAAAAATGTCCCTGCCGAAGGTCGGTTCCTCTTAAATTGCAGCCTCGCTATCACTCGCCAGGAAAACATTGACATATAAATTGCATGAAAGGTCTTAATATTGGCAAACAATGGGGCGAATGATGTTAAAATCGCCAAACTAATGGGGCAAACGTCTGAAATTCTGAAAACCAATGGGGCTAAACAAAAGGGAGAAGGGGGCCAGAACACTAGACCATCCCCCCTTAACCCTCTGAGGAGCCATGACGAACTTCTTTCTTCTTTTCTGGCTATTAGCAGACAAAACAAATTCAGATTAGGAAGGCTATATGGAAGTTAGAGGGGTTGATTCAGATTGTCTTTACCCTTATAATTCAGATTGTCTTTACCCTTATAATTCCCACAGCTCCTTCCTAAGCTGCCTAACATCGTTTAATGATGGCCAGAATACGGTGTTCCAACGAGTCATAATACTCACGGGGCTAAAATCACGATAGATCTTGAATGCTATATCTCGCTGTCTTGATGGTGTAATGATTAGAGTGTTTAAAGGGAGACAGACCGTTTTTTTTGGACCCCCTTCTCCCCAATGTTTAGCCCCACTAGTTTTGAGATTATAAGACGTTCGGCCCATTAGCTTGGCGATTTTAACAACTTTCGCCCCATTTCGTTGTCAATGTTAAGACCTTTCGTGCCATTTAGGTGTCGATTATTTCCTGGCGAGCAAAAGCGAGCCTGCAATTTTAACAGGAACCGGCCTTCGACCGGGACATTTTTCTACCGAAAAATTTACAAATTTATCTTAAAAGGGGGGTCTAGGGGGTGTTTTTCTAAGCATGATGGAGTTCTAGGGAGGAAACTAAAAAAATACATGAATACATGAATTAATACACCAAACAAACGGCCAGCCTCCCCTTAATTAAGATCTAGCTGTATGTAGTAACCCAGGTTCGAATCCCGGGAGGATCATATGCTTTCATTAATTTAATTGGGAGGTGTTTGGTGTTGGGACTGTAATTAATAGATTAGATAATTGATTATTATAAATATATATAAAAATTGTACAGTTGGTCACATAAGTTCCGTTCCTCTCATTGATCTAACACATGGAAATATAATGCACATGATTAAATTACGAGTGTAGTTTCTTATGCGGTGGTTAACTCATGATTAGGTAACTGCTAATTAAAAGAAACCGCACTTGCATTCATACTAATTCTACTTCCATACATAAGATCACGACGAGGAACAGAACTTATGTGGCCAACTGTACATACATATATATGTTCATTAATAATAAGTAAAGTAAATATCGAAATATACTTTTATTGTTCTCTCTTTTTTCTCCACAAACTCCCCTTTGCATGAATAGTAAGTACGTAAGAGTGAAAATAATGAACTTATGAAATATATAATGCTTAATAAATAGGGTAAATTACGAAGTTTCTTTAATTGAAGTGTGTGTGTGTGTGTGTGTGTGTGTGTGTGTGTGTGCGTGTATTTATTTAAAACATCAATACATATATTATCCAAACATATCCAATGCACTGACCCACTCTCCTTCTCTCAAACACACACACAATCACATAATATACAAACACAAGCTCTCACATTCCCAAGCACCAACGTACTGGCTTTAGTAAAGCTCTCACGGATACAAACGCATGGATAAACACGAGCATGCCACATACGCCCACACAAATATAGTTATATGTATAGAAGCATTACACACACACACACACACACACACACACACACACACACACACACACACACACACACACACACACACACACACACACACACACACACACACACACACATATTAAAGGTTTACACACCAAAACGTAAAACATACTGTACTGTAGAGAGAAACAAGTCTCCCTTCTACAGTATACTCTCTCCCTCTCTCTCTCTCCGACAGGACCTTACTAAGCTACAAAGCTACAAAGCTTACTAAGCTAAGTGCCTCACTTAGAGACACTCTTTATAGAAGTTAAACACCAAACTAATACATTCCTTGTCGGTATGATATATAGACCCCCCAATTCTCAATTCACCCTCTTCTATGACTCATTTAACGAAATATTAGAAACAATCTCAACCAACCGAAGCGTTCCCTGCTATAGTATAGGAGATTTTAATTTGAACCTTTTAAATTATCAGCATAATCCAGTACACAACTTTATAACTCTAATGTATTCCCATATGTACACCCAGAAGTGAAAGTCCCTGCATAGGGTTTACCCCCTACTCCTACTACCCCAGAAGGTAGGAACGGGGTGGGCCCTGCCCAGTGCCCCTTACTACTCCTACCCCAGGCAGAAGGGACGGGATGGTGCCAGTCCGTCACCCCTTCCTTCTCCTACCCTATAATGGAGAGATTAAACAAGCAGGCCCCCCACTCACACCCTACCCCAACCCCACACAGGAGGAAACCGCCGATTACAACCATTATTTTCCACGAACACAGAATAAAGTAACCTTGCAAAGAGGCCGAAACCATGTCAGTAATTGGTAATCTATATATATTCTATATATGCCAGAACAATGTTGAAATAAATTGTCTGATTTTACAGAATGAAGATCATTTACACTATCTGTCACCTATCCGTAGCTTGACACACAAACACTTATGATTTATGCGTAATTAGTATTCTATTATGTTTGTATTTATAATGTAAATTTCCAATACCATGACCCCTTCTAGTTATTTTACAAATTATTGTATTCATCAACCCTTCGGGGATCACGGCGTCAGGCAATAGATAGATAGATCGACAGTATTCACCCACCCGCGCAATATGCATTGGTATTTAATGGATTTGCACATTGAAATGGTAATCTTGTAATTTTTGAATACCTCCGAAGAGATGTTGGAACTTACTAAAAAACATATTGTATGGATTGCTTAATTGATTATAAGTGGTATATTAATTCAATGCTCGATCCGTGGTTAGGCTTTTTGGTGCATATTCGAGAATATTAACACTTTCTCTCTCTCTCTCATAATATAGATATATATAGATATATATATATATATTAATTGTCATTTAATGTATTACCATGTTCACTGCAGTCATTATTTTATTTTATTTTATTTATTTATTTATTTATTATTTATTTTTTTATTTTTTTTGGGGGGCTATCACAAAGGTATTTCATGTTTTTTCCACCAATCAACTTTACTTCTAAACTCAAATCATAAAATCAACAAATACATGTGACAGTCCAGGGATTCGAACCTAGGATGCTCACACCGAAATTCAGTGCATTTATGCATTACGCTATGAAGACAGTTTAACAGACTTCAACGAGGTATGTCATAACATTATAACAAACTAGATATCTACTTATCTTTTCGCGGATATATCATAATCAGGAGAGCATTATATCCGCGTAGCAACTGATAGTGAAATTATTGAAAACTCACTTCCCAAACAGTCTCACAGATACGATATTAACGTAGCACTCTAGTGTTGTCTTAATAATACTGAACTTTTTCGAGTATATGTCATCTATATGATTAAATACATGATTCTCATAATCGGTTTTTTTATGTGAAACGATTTTTATATTTGCATACGTATGCAAATACGAAATAAAAGTTCAGTAATAGCTATTCACCATCTATCCTACCTAAAATCGACAGTTTCAATTTATCAAATATCAAATACAAGGTAATCGGTAAGAAAATGCTTATCTAATTCCTGCTATAGAATCTCTCTCTCTCTGAAAATGTCTCGGTTCTTAAGGGATACCAACAGATTTTTCATTTACTTTCGTAATTATTATTTGTATTGCTTCTACATTACCACACATTTTTTTTTTTTTTTTTTTTAAGAGACAATGAACGGAGGAAGGAAAAACAGATAAAACAAAAAGGTCCATGTGCCTAAAGGCATCCTCCATTCATAAAATGTTTGTAACAACTGGATTTAAACATTTGTAGATTGTAAGTTTGTGGAAAGCAATTCGAGGGAAGTGAATTCCAAAGAGTAGTAGCTCTGGGGATAAATGAATTCTGATAAGCAGAAGTTCTGCATTGTGGAGGAGAAAGTGTAAATTCATGGGCGCTCTCAGCTGCCCTAGTTCTACGGGGAAAGATGTGGAGAGGCGGCACAATTGAAGCAAGTTCCTCGGAACAATTGCTGTGAAAATATCTGTAGAATAATGCAAGGGATGCAACGTTTCTTCGTATGGATAATGTAGGAAGGTCCTGTGTGATTGCAGGGTTATTGATTAATCTAATAGCTTTATTTTGAATTTTGTCCAACTGCCTCAATGCAACCACTCCACTTCCACCCCACAGAGGTGAACAGTAATCCATCTGAGAACGCACATGACTTTTATATATCACGGCCAACTGCTCGCCAGTGAAGAATTCTCGAACTCTGTACAGGAGTCCCAGTTTTTTAGAGGCATTCTTAGCAATGCTTCTAACATAATGTGTCCAGCTCAAGTTTGTAGTTAATGTTACACCGAGAATGTCAATACTAGGGGAAGTGGGAATATTTACATCATTAAAAAATATATGGGAGTCAGTGAGATTCTGTCGGTTAGAAAATTGAATGTACTTGGTTTTCTGTGCATTAAAGGAAACTAGATTCTTTTGTCCCCATCCATTAATTCTAGAAAGGTCCTGGTTCAGAGAAATTGCAGTGTTTATTTTTGAATTTATAAGATCGGGTTGGGTGAAAGAATTGGTAAATGTGAAGGAACTGTGGAGTGTTGAGTCATCTGCGTAGGAATGTATTGGATTATGAGTGGTAGATATGAGATCATTGATATGAATGAGGAACAGAATTGGGGCCAAAACTGATCCCTGGGGAACACCAGCATTTATTGAGTGAAATTGAGAATAAAGGCCATCTACCATTACACGTATTTTTCTGTTATGAAGATAAGAAGAAATTAGTGGAACTAATGATGCAAGGCCGTAGTGTGACATCTTCGACAATAAGGATTGATGCCAGACTCTATCAAATGCCTTTGATATATCCAGTGCTATTGTATGTGTTTCACCATGTTGGTCTGTAGCTTGGTTGATCTGATGCGTAAGAAGGCATAGCATGTCTGCAGTTGATCGACATCGTCTAAAACCATATTGCCTATCACTGATTAATTTATTATTCTCAAGATGCTTAATTATGTGATTATTTAATATAATTTCAAAGACTTTACCAAGAGTGGAAGTTATAGCTATTGGTCTGTAGTTTGATGGATCTGAAGAGGCACCTTTTTAGGAACTGGATGGATGTTTGCTTCTTTCCAGGGTACTGGGAAGCATGAGGTATGAGTACACAGACGGAAAATTTTTGCCAATACAGGAGCGAGCACCAAGGAGCAATTCTTAAGTACTATTGGAGGAATTTCATCTGGACCAGGAGCCTTATCTACCGAGAGATTCTGCAAAATAGTTTTGACATGTCTGGTGTGGATCTTAAGTGAGGGAATTTCAGGCGAATTAAAATTAAGTACAGGGACATCTTGATTTATTTCATCTAAGGTTGAGTTGGTGGACAAAATATCCGCAAGAAGGTTAGCTTTTCCTCGTGGGTCACTTACAAGATTGCCAGTCGGAGATTTTAATGGTGGAATGGATGAAGCAGTAGTGAAGTTGGATTTAAATGAGTTAAGAGTAGACCAAGATATTTTGTTATCATTAACATATAATATTAACGTTAATCTTTAGTGCAAGTTAATCAGAATCAATTAGATTAATCGTGTAACTGAATAGTTAGGGTCATAGGATTTATCCTGAATAATGTTGGCAGGCCTGAACTGTATTAACTGTGGTGTTCCAGTAGTAGCAAAAGAGTTGGTAAAAAGCTCTACATGAAGATCCATACTAATCTCAGCCTAATGTCAGAAAGTAATAAGGGTTAAACGAGACTCAAACTATGCAAATATGTAGTTCGGGGGAGGAAAGGTGATAGTTTAGCAGTCGACACAGGAAAATCAGCTTTAGAACACCATGAATAGAGACGCATTTAGTATCAAAGTTTAAACACGGTTACCAGCTACTCTAAATATGCCAATAACTCATGAGGGAAATGCTTTACCACAAATGTTTGCCTCGATGTTAATTAATTGTTCAATATATATATATATCCGACGTGAGATATGTCTACCATTTGCTTACTACTGCTTATTACAGTGATATATGTTATCATATATGTTATATATATGTGATTTTATAGTATTGAGATATGCACGAAATATATACTGTAGGCCTATTCAGTTTTCTATAATATTTAGTAACCCACTTCCTTGATAATATTTTCCAATAGGTGTTATACACCGAGACACCATAAAATACAATAATTCATTACTAGATTATACGGTGACTGGACGACTCGGCCCATGGGACAACTCGGCTCGGACAGCTCGGCCCACTTTTGGACAACTCGACCACGACGGCGAGACAACTCGGCCCATTATTTGAGACAGCTCGGCCCCATGTTTTGCTATGGGGCAATTTGACGAGACCAGTCAGGATTAGGATGAGGAGAGCTAAGTGGAGGGTTTATGGGTGAGGCCATGTATGCAGCACCAAATCCTGTCCTCTGCGTATGCGCGTCCTTTTCCCTAATATTTTTATTATGTTATTTAGGCTCAACTGTTAGGTTAATTTAAGTTAGGTTAGGTTAAGATAATATAATAGTCTAAAGGGAAACAGAATCGTGCCAAGGGGCCTAAGATTCTCACGCATGCGCAGAGGACAGGATTTGCAGGATTTGGTGCTGCATACATGGCCTCCCGTTTATGGCGTGTGTGTAATGTGGGCGAAATGTTCGTTTATCGTATAATTATGTTATAGGCTAGTTCTCTCGATTCATAATGTGTAGGTTAGGTTAGGTTAATTAAGAATTGTCTCGTAATTAACACGGGGCCGAGCTGTCTCGTTTTTACTGGGCCGAGCTGTCTCGCCGTGGGCCGAGCTGTCCTGGCCGAGCTGTCCAGTTGGCCGAGTAGTCTAGCATTCGATTATACTGCTTTATAATACTACCAAATAGCAAACATGGCATATTGTTATGCTGTCAAATGTAAAGCGAGTAGCTATTGTATTGTGTATAATTTCTACATGATAATACATGTATAACAAATCATATATTAAGCCTCTGAGAATCGATGACACTCTTCTTTTCTGCTTCATGGATATTATTAGACGATTGAATTCAGATTAGGCCATTATTTCACATTGATCCTTCCTAAGCTGTAATTATTCGTCTAATTATAGCCAGGATAAACAATAAAAATGCGTCAAAACCGTCAGAGGGTAAATTAATGAAGGTAAACACGATACCATTACTTATGAAATTGATAATGGTGTGTGTGTGTGTGTGTGTGTGTCAACCTCCTGTCTGGCATTGGGGTGAGGTGTAAGTGTGCGTGGGGGGGAGCGGGGGTAGTTTGTTCTCTTCATGGGTGGGGAGGGGAAGGAAGGGGTGACAGACAGGCAAACCCTGCCCCTTCTGCCTGGGGTAGGAGTAGTAAGGGGGACTGGGCAGGGACCACCCAGTTCCTAGCTTCTGGGGTAGTAGGAGTAGGGGGTAAACCCTATGCAGGGACTTTCACTTCTGGGTGTACTATCCAACTATAACTAAACCTATACGTATAACTAATGATAGTGCCACTCTATTAGATCACATCTGGACTACAGATATTGAGTAGCATAATTTTTACGGAAATTACGGATAATTTTCCAGTTACTAGCAATTTTATTTACCCCGATCTACAAGTAAATCAATTAAATACTCACATTACTAAAATCACAAGGTCACCCACAACAGAAAACCTAGCAACACTCAAAACTGCATTAAAGGACTACAACTGGCGCTCAAGCCTAACAAATGACATCAATTCTACATTTAATTCGTGTATGCAAAATGTTTAAATAATTTTTGATGAATACTGTCCCAAACGTGAGATTAAAATAAAGATAAAATACCTCAATAAGCCATACATAACACCAGCAATTACTAATTCTATAAAACATAAAAATAAATTACAAAAGAAAGCTGCAAAATGGCCAATCACCTATGGAGACTATTTCAAAAATTATAGAAAAATATTAACGCGGCACAATAAAGAATGAGAAGAAGAATTATCACAAATCTAAGTTAACTGAATATTCTGGAAACATGAGGAAAACCTGGAACTTTATTAATACAATATTAAACAGAAACAAACGAGATGAACCCCCGCAATATATGATATTTAACGGTACACCAACAACAGAACCGAAGCAGATCGCTGAAGGATTCAATGAATACGTCAGTTCGGTAGGAGAAAACTTGAGCCGTAATATTGGGACAGACCCTTCAGACTTTGAAAAATACCTTCCTGACCCAGTGAATTTTTCGTTCAGGTTAGCTCCAGTTTCGGAGAAGGAGCTCCACTCGGTCATTACTAATTTTAAAAACTCTTAATGTGGTTATGATGACATACCTGTTACCATTGTTAAGGAAAGTATAAACGAAATTGTTCCTTTTCTTAAACACATAATTAACAGATCCTTCAAATCAGATATATTTGCCCAATTACCTACAAATAGCTAAAGTAATTCCAATTTTTTAAAAAGGTGACAGATCAAACCCCCAAAAATATAGGCCAATTTCCCTACTCACAATATTTAGCAAAATATTTGAAAAAGTTGTCTGCTCCAGGCTAACACAATATTTAGAAACCAATGCTCTCCTAACGAAATACCAGTTTGGTTTTCGTCCCAGGTCATCAACTGAGTGTGCCATTTACCAGCTCTCTAAAGAAATGTACAAGGTTTTAGACACAAAATCATATCAATTGACTGTCTTTTGTGATCTATCAAAAGCCTTTGACACCATATCCCATAATATTTTAATTACAAAACTAGAACATTACGGAATACGAAGCCCACCCCTTAACTGGTTTAAGAGTTATTTAAGTAACCGTAAACAATTTGTATTTTTCAATAACACTTGTTCAGAATACAGGAATATGAAGTATGGTGTCCCACAGGGTTCGGTACTTGGTCCGGTGTTGTTTAATTTGTTTATTAATTATATTATAAATTCAAGCACTACAATAAAATTTCTACTTTATGCCGATGATACCAATATTTATCTACAGGGTAATAATATTCTCGAATTATCAAACCAAATGAATGAAGAAATTAGCAAAGTTTCTAGTTGGATTAAATCAAACAGTTTAATGCTCAATCTTGGTAAAACTCATTATTTAGTGACTCATTTTAGCTCGAATCAAATTCCCAATATTGTCATTAAAATCGATTACACATTATTGAGCAGGTTAAGGAAGCTAAATTTTTGGTGTTACCGTTGACAGCGCAATGACCTGGAAAACACACATATATGACATACAATTGAAAACATCTAAAATTACTGGAATAGTTTATAAAACAAGAGATTCGTTCAACATCAACTCACTAAAACAAATTTATTTTGCTTTAATTTATCCTCATAATATTTATTGTGCTACTATCTGGGGAGGAGCCAATAAAACCTATTTAGACGCCATATTTCTAGCTCAGAAAAAGATATTACGAATTATTACCTATCAATCATATAACGCTCATACTGGACCTATATATAAAGGTCTTGGTTTATTGAAATTAAATTATATTCTTTTTTCACAAGCATTCCGTTTTGTATATAAAGATCTAAATCAACAATTACTCATGGATGGCAATTTTGACTTAATGACACACAATTTTAACGCACGAGGAGTCGAGGAGTCATTACGACTACCTTACTATAGAACAACACATGGACAACGTAGCCTACATTACAGGGGCCAGAAATTGTGGAACACGTTGAACGAATCTGCTAGACACTCCGAATCTTTATTTGCATTTAAAACTAAAATCAAACAAAGCTTCCTTAATCAATACTAGTACTTAATTGCAGTCTCTGAAAGCAAAAGTGTTGTTTATATGTATACTTACCTTATCTTTAATATATTTTGGCATACTGAGTAGGTCACATATCAATTGTATAATTTAGTAAGAACCAGTACAAATTATTATAGCTTGAATATTGTGTATTACATCTAATAATTGTTAAGCAACTATGTGCTGTTTAGCTTCATATATTTTATTATGCTTATATAGCTAGTTAACAAGAACTACTTCTTAGCTAGCTGCACTTGCCACATTAATTACTATATGTATCATCATTCTTATTGTATATGTACCTTTTGGCACTATAACATATCAATCAATCAATATCAATCAATCAATCAATCTCTCATACATTTAAGGGGAAATGGTTCACTTTTTGGGCGATTTTTGCATGTATTCATTATTTTTCTAGTTTCCTCCCTAGACCTCCATCAAATTTAATAAAAACATCCATTAGATCTCCCTTCTAGATTAATTTGTACTTTTTTCGGTAGAAAATTCTTCCGGCCGAAGGCCAGTTCTTCCATTACAGGCTCACTATCGTTCGCCTGGGAAAAACATCGACACCTAAATAGCAAAAAAGGTCTAAATATTGACGAAGAAATGGGGCGAAAGTTCTTAAAATCGACTAACTAATGGGACAAATATCTTAACATCTGAAAATTAGTGGGGCTAAACATGAGGGAGAAAGTGGTGCAGAAAACCGGCCCATGTCCCCTTAACAGACGTGCAATCTAGTAATTTCATTGACCATTGACAGTTAATCGATGTTGTGTACTCGTTATGTATACAAAACATAGCCAGGAATATCGCAGTTCAAGGTACAATTATATACCTATCTCATACTCTCATACTATATACCTACCCCATACTCTCATACTATATACCTACCCCTTACTCTCATACTATATACCTACCCCATACTCTCATACTATATACCTATCCCATACTCTCATACTATATCACAATTATATACCTACCCCATACTCTCATACTATATACCTATCCCATACTCTCATACTATATACCTACCCCATACTCTCATACTATATACCTACCCCATACTCTCATACTATATACCTACCCCATACTCTCATACTATATACCTACCCCATACTCTCATACTATATACCTACCCCATACTCTCATACTATATCACAATTATATACCTACCCCATACTCTCATACTATATACCTACCCCATACTCTCATACTATATACCTATCCCATACTCTCATACTATATACCTATCCCATACTCTCATACTATATACCTATCCCATACTCTCATACTATATACCTACCCCATACTCTCATACTATATACCTACCCCATACTCTCATACTATATCACAATTATATACCTATCCCATACTCTCATACTATATACCTACCCCATACTCTCATACTATATACCTATCCCATACTCTCATACTATATACCTACCCCATACTCTCATACTATATACCTATCCCATACTCTCATACTATATACCTACCCCATACTCTCATACTATATACCTACCCCATACTCTCATACTATATCACAATTATATACCTACCCCATACTCTCATACTATATACCTACCCCATACTCTCATACTATATCACAATTATATACCTACCCCATACTCTCATACTATATCACAATTATATACCTACCCCATACTCTCATACTATATACCTATCCCATACTCTCATACTATATCACAATTATATACCTATCCCATACTCTCATACTATATACCTACCCCATACTCTCATACTATATCACAATTATATACCTACCCCATACTCTCATACTATATACCTATCCCATACTCTCATACTATATCACAATTATATACCTATCCCATACTCTCATACTATATACCTATCCCATACTCTCATACTATATCACAATTATATACCTATCCCATACTCTCATACTATATCACAATTATATACCTATCCCATACTCTCACACTATATCACAATTATATACCTATCCCATACTCTCATACTATATCACAATTATATACCTATCCCATACTCTCATACTATATCACAATTATATACCTATCCCATACTCTCATACTATATCACAATTATATACCTATCCCATACTCTCACACTATATCACAATTATATACCTATCCCATACTCTCATACTATATCACAATGTCTGAATATGTTATCTGAACAACAACAACAACATTAACTCATTCAGTACCAGGGACGTCCTTTTTATCATATTCTGGCAATTATTACATGTTTTGTTCAGCTTAGGAAGGACCTTTAGCAATAATAAGGCTTCACACTATCTCAACCAACCCCTTTAACTTCCACAGAGGCTTCCTAAGCTGCATAATATCGTCTAAATATAACTAGTATAGATTACAGACTATTCAAAACAAAGCCCTGAAGATCATTACAGGCTGCACAGCTACTGCACCCACAGATCACCTACATCAAGAAACCAAAATCCTCAAAGTCAAAGACCATCTGGACATGAGAGGCACTCAATTCCTGGCAGCAGCCTCCACGAACCAAGACCACCCACTAAACTACATGGCAACACACCCACAGACACCAAGAAATATCAAAACAACACCCAGCACACGGTATCACACACAATTATTGTCCTCTCTCCCTCCCTGCCCACCCCGAACCAACTTCCAGAAGCACATCCATACTCATATCTCTCACCGATCCATCCACTCACTCACAGACAACACGCAGCTGCATGCACGACCTCCCGAAATCCATCCTTCCGAATCCTCCCTTCCTCGCGAGGACAGAGTCCACCTGGCCAGGCTGAGATGCGGACACCATCCAGCTCTCCTGAGCTATCAGAAGAGACTGGATGACTCCGTTGTCGACGCCTGCCCGGGATGTAACACAGCACCCCATACCATTAAACACATCATAGAAGACTGCATTTCACACAACCACTTACGCCAACAACACAATCTACACTCAATGAGAGCTCTGTGGGAAAGCCCGATCGTGGCCATGGCCTTTCTCAGGGACTCGGGGCTGTTCGGCCAGGCAGCTTAGGGAACAACAACAACAACAACACACGTCGCTGGTACTCAAAGGGATAATAACAGAACATAATGAACAAACAAGAACAATTTAACCGCAACATTAGAGTACCAATAACATAAAACAAACATCTATAACAAAAGAATAAGCACAATATTAACATCAGCTTAGTTATTGATGGTGTAATGGTTAGAGAGTGCAAGTTCTGTATGTGATATCCTGGGTTCGAATCCTGGGAGAGTCACATGCTTTCAATTATTTCATTTTGGGGGGATTATTTGTGTTAAGAAAGATGTTGAGGGGAGATGGGTCGAGTTTGTAGATCCCCTTTTCCCATATGTCTATCCCCATTAGTTTTGAGATTTTAAGACGTTTGCCCCATTAGTTTGTGATTTTAAGACTTTTTGCCTCATTTATTTGTCAATTTTAAGACCTTTCGTGCCATTTAGATGTCGATTTTTGTCCTGGCGAGCGATAGCGAGCCTGTAATTTTAGGAAGAACCTGCCTTTGGCTGGGACATTTTTGATATCGAAAAATTTAAACATTTATCTTGAAGGAGGGTCCAGGGGGTGTTTTTCTAAGCTTGATGGAGGTCTAGCGAGGAAACTAAAAAATAAATTAATACATGAATTATTATTAGACCAAGAAACCCAGAATATAGATCAAGGTTACATAACACACGTACCAACATTAAGGGGGGATGGGCAGGTTTGCTGGACCACTTTCTCCCTCATGTTTAGCCCCATTAGTTTTCAAATGTTAAGATGTTTGCCCCGTTAGTTAGTCGATTTTAAGACCTTTCGCCCCATTTCTTCGTCAATATTTAGACCTTTCGTGCTATTTAGGTGTCGATATTTTCCCTGGCGAACGATAGTGAGCCTGTAATGTTGGAAGAACCGGCCTTCGGCCGGGACATTTTTCTACCGAAAAATGTAAAAATTACAAAGTACAAAATCTAGAAGGGGGATCTAATGGATGTTTTTTTTAAATTTGATGGAGGTCTAGGGAGGAAACTAGAAAAATAATGAATACATGCAAAAATCGCCCAAAAAGTTAACCATCTCCCCTTAACAGGACTAATAACAACCGTATCAAGAATAGCAGAATAAGGGGGGGGGGGGTTTTCTGGGCCCCCTTCTCCCGCATGTTTAGCCCCATTAGTTTGGAGATTTTAAAAACGTTTGCCCGATTAGTTGGGTGATTTTAAGAGCTTTCGCCAAATTTCTTTTTCGTCAATTGTAACACCTTTCTTGGAGAGAGAGAGAGAGAGAGAGAGAGAGAGAGAGAGAGAGAGAGAGAGAGAGAGAGAGAGAGAGAGAGAGAGAGAAAGGAGAGTGAGCCACAATAGCTTCATAATAAATTCTTAAACATAAGTCAATATCATGAACACAACAACAACAATCTTAGTGCAATAACCGACCAATATTATCGTGTAAACTAAATCCCCGATATCTGGTACAATTCTTAATATACAACTGAAAGGAAAACACTACACACAAACATACAAACACGCATATAAATGTACACACACACGCATACATGGAATCATACAATCATACAATCACACACACACACATTCACTCCCACACACACATAAAATATATAATATGGATCACTAACTAAAGTAAAGTATATTAAGCCATTAGCAATAATATCACCATTAAACCACCACCACACGCAGTATACCACCACCACACGCAGTATACCACTACCACACGCAGTATACCACCACCATACGCAGTATACCACTACCCTTGGGGGAAATTTACACTCTCCGGATTGTTTTCTAAACCCCTTTCTCCCTCATGTTTAGTCCCATTGCTTTTGAAATTATAAGACATTTGCCCCATTAGTTTGGCGATTTTAAGAACTTTCGCCCCATTTCTGTCAATGTAAAGACCTTTCGTTCCATTTAGATGTCGATTTTTTTCTAGGCGAGCGATAGCGAGCCTGTAATTATTCAAAAAGGAATCGGCCTTTGGCCAGGAAATTTTTCTACCGAAATATGTACAAACTTTCCTTGAAAATGGGTCTAGGGGGTGTTGGGGAGGTGTGGTGGAGTGGTCTTGCCACTGGCCTGGTAATCCAAAGGTCCCGGGTTCAAATCCCGATGTATCAATGGGAAGATATTATTGGGATGGAATTTGTGCTGTACCTAGTATCAGTGCATTACCACAAGCCCACCGAAACGTCAATAAAATACCCTCATTGTTCCCTGATTAAATAGCACTGTATGAATATTCCCATATTCAAAATATGCTCTAGGGGTGCAATGCCTGGTGAGTTATCTGCTCAACAGGTGGCGTTGCGTGTGTGTAAGTGTGGGAGTCCGAGTGTAGGGGATGAGACAGTGAAGCACGGGAACGAGGTGGCTTCAGAGATGGGGTCGTTTCGGGCCATGAGTGAGCACCGTGCCTCATGTGAAGGCAAGATGGCAGGTGCTCGTTGTACTCTACGTGCTTCACATGTCTCACTCCCTAGACTGGAACAAGACCTCACGGGCTTCACTGTTCATTGTAAAGCGATGAATGTTAAGGCTCTCAGCCCATGCCCGAGAGGAAGTAAGTTGGAATATAGAAAAAAAAAAAAAAAAAAAAAAAAAAAAAAAAATAGAGCTTGATGGAGGTCTAGGGAACGAACTAAAAACCTCCCTTAACCCTATTGGTATCAGGAAACATTTATTTTATTTCCTTTTACATATTTTAGCCGATTTCATTAAGCTTAGCAAGGATCTGTGGGAGCGAGAAGGTTAATTGAGTCCCGTACATCATTTTCAACGCTAGAGATCCTTCCTAAGCTGTATAATGTCCGCTAACGATAACCAGAAAGCCTCAATTAATGAAAGGGTTAACTACATAATCTTGACCGCTATATCGTCACCATTAACCCCTTCTGTACAGGAGACGTCCCTTTAACTATTTCTGGCTACTATTAGATAATCATATTCAGTTTAAGCTTGATGGAAGTCTAGGGACCAACTGAAATGAAATATAATAGTATTAAATAGAATTCTTCCCTTAACCCCTTCTGTATCGCCGATGTCTTTTAAATTTTATTCTTGCAATATTTTGTGCAGTTTAAGAAGGATCTGTGGTAGTATAAAGGGTTAAGGTAGATAAATAGAAGCTTGTGAATGGGGGTACTACTCGCTTTTTCTGGATCCCCTTCTCCCTCATGTTTAGCATATTAGTTTTGAGGTTTTAAGACGTTTGTTCCGTTAGTTTGGCGATTTTGAAACCTTTCGCCTCATTTTGTTATCAATATTAAAACCTTTCGTGCCCTTTAGGTGTCGATTTTTTTCCTGGCGAGCGAAAGCGAGCCTCTAATTTTAGAAGGAACCGGCCTTCGGCCGGGAAATCTACCGAAACAATTTACAAATTTATCTTGAAAGGGGGTCTAGGGGGTGTTTTTCTAAGCTTGATGGAGGTCTAGCGAGGAAACTCAAAAATAAATTAATAAATTAATTAATAGCCCCCCAAAACAGCCACTATCCCCTTAAATAAAATACACCCCAAGACCCTCTTTCGAGATATACAGTATTTGCACCTTTTTTTGGTAGAAAAATGCTGGTTAATCCGAAATTGCAAGCTCGTGATCGTTCTTCAGGAAAATATCGATACCTAAACAAAAGGTTTGAAAATCGCCCCAAAAAAATGAGGCGAACGTCTTAAAATCTCAAAACCAATGGAGCTAAACATGAAGGAGAAGGGGTGCAGAGTGAAACATTCTCTTAAATAACACTAACATTAAAAACAACACGTATAATAATAACAACAACAACAACAACAACCAAATACTCACAAAAGCTACAATACACTACAACATTTTGAACCAGAAAACAAACGCATATCTACCAAAATAACAGAAATTTCAAAACACACACACACACACACACACACACACACACACACACACACACACACACACACACACACACACACACACACACACACACACACACACACACACACACACACACACACACACACACACACACACACACACACACACACACACACACAAAATCATGCTAATAAAAAATATAAGGAACAATATAAAACTAATAAACATATAAATACATTAACTTCTACTGTACCGGCGACGTCTTTTAAATTGAATTCTAGATCTACATAGACGATTTTGAGCAGTTTAAGAAGGATCTGTGGTAGTAAAAAGGGTTAAACGAGATAGTTGGAAGCCTGATCAGTGCTGGAGCCTCTGTTTAAGCTGAATAAACTCTTCTAATAGTAGCCAGAATAAAGTTAAAAGAGTGAGTCCGGTAACAAATAAACGAACATATAAGAGAAACCGATGCTTTGAACGAGGCAATGGTGGGAATATCAACATCGTACTTTTAGCCACACAACATTTGACAATGGGAATACAGGTTTTTCTGTATTTAGAACTGAACATGAAACAGTGTTAAACTGTAGGCACAGTTGCGTTCATTAAAGGGGGATGGGCGTATATCTATCTATCTATATGCTCAGGCACAATCCCCACTTTTCCTATTTTTTATTTTTATTTTCTATTTAATTCTATTATATTATTTTTTTTCCTTGGGGGTGGCCGCCTCAAGACAAAGCAAGAACAGGAAAAACACAACACACAACATTAAACAACGAACAAACACAGACAAAAAAAAAATTCACACACATCTAGGTCACCCAGGAGAAGACCCAGAGACCAGGGTCACCAAAGTCGCTCCAGCACTCCCCCGGCCCTCGTCCACCCGGAGAGGTTCCGATCTCGGCAGGCAGGCATGCAGCGGAGCCGAAGCCACAAGCCTGCGCACCACACTTCCAGGCGCACCCTTCATATTAATGGTCTCCCCGGGCCAGGCGCCTGATGGACTATTATCTAGTCCAACTTGCGCCCGACCCCTTCCCCCAAATGATCACGTGTTCACTCAACTATTCACAAGCATTCTCCATTCATTCCTGTTTATTACCACTTCCTTTGCCTGATCTATAGTCATTCCTCTATTATCCAAAGCTTGTCTTACACAGTCTCTCCATCTCAATGGGGGTCTTCCTGCCCTTATATCTCCCCTTGTATCTGACTCACATATTCTCTTTATAAGCCTTTCATCTCCCATTCGTTCAACATGACCATACCGGCTCAGCACCCTTCTGTCCACTTTGGCTGACAAATGCTCCTTCTGTCCCACTCTCCTGCGTATCTCTTCATTCCTCAATCCGTCTCTACGAATAACTCCACACATACTCCTCAAGCAGCTCATCTCCATCACATCCAGCTTTCTTCTCTCCTTTTTCTTCAGGGCCTATGTCTCAGCCCCCATACATCACTGTTGGCACAATCATTCCTTGATACATTGCACTTTTTACTTTCATTCCGAGACTTCTTGTCTTCCACATACTTCCCATTGCTCCGAAAACCTCCTTCCTTCACACACTCTCTGTTTTACCTCCATTTCCATACCTCCACTCCTGCTTATCGTTCCTCCTAGATATTTAAAACACTCTACTTGTTCCAATATTTCCCCATCCAGCCTCACATCTAGATTCACCCTACGATCACCCCTATATGTATTTGCTTATATACAGTATGTATCGTTTTATTATGTTTTTAGTTTCCTCCATAGACCTCCATCAAGTTTAATAAAACACCCACCTAAGACCCTCCTTCAAGATAAATTTGTACCAGCCAAAAGCCGGTTCCTCTTAAATTACAGGCTCGCTATCGCTCGCTAGGATAAAATCGACATCTAAATGCCACTAAAATTCTTAATATTGACAAAGACATGGGGCGAAAGATCTTAAAATCGCCAAACTAATGAGCCGCACGTCTTAAAATCTTAAAACTAATGGGGCTGAACATGAGGAAAAAGGGGGACCAGAAAAAACGACCCATCTTCCCTTAAGGTGAGGTTTTGTTTGTTAGTTTTTCTGTTTTTAATTTATGGAATAATACAAATAATGACTCCTTTTCGCCCAGCTGGTCGAATGATTGTAATGCAGTAGATCTGTCAATACCATCATATTTCTCTTCCACATCCGTCCATATGTTTGTCCTCTATAAATAATAATAATAATAATAATTAAAGTTGCAAGCAACGTTGTCTGGGGTTCGAGGGGTTTTGCAAGCAGGGTATTGTGTTGGATACAAAAGTTGTGTCACAGATATCAAAAGATCATTTAACTTATCGGGCATGGAGAAACTACAGAAGGAACAGATTGTGCAAACAAACAAGAACGAGAGAGGGAGAGATTGCCTGTATAAGGGATCTGCCTCTATTCGTTTAGTTACAGAGTTGTAGATATGTGGAATAGGCTACCGAGTGCTATAATGGGATCAAGAACAATAGAGCTTCAACTTGAAATTAGATAGAACGAGATGGGTTGGGTATGAAAGGAATCTGCCATGTGTAGGTCAATCGGCTCTCTGCAGACTCCCGTTTTTTTATTTTGTTAATGTTCTCATTTGTGAGAGTGAGAGAGTATGGCAAGAGAGAATAGGATGTCATAAACATAAGGAAGATAGCGATAAATATGAGAGAGAGAGAGAGAGAGAGAGAGAGCGCGGGAGGGGTTGGGTGTGAAAGGGATCTGACATATGTGGGCCAATCGGCTCTCTGCAGACTCCGGTTTTCTTATGTTCTCATTTGTGAGAGAGAGAGAGACTAGGATGTCATAAATGTAAGGAAGACAGAGATAAATGAGAGAGTTGTTATGAGATGGGTTGGGTGTGAAAAGGATCTGTCTTGTGTGGGCCAATTGGCTCTCTACAGACTCCCATTTTCCTATGTTCCTATTTCTTATAATTGTGTTTTGGTTGCAGGTATATGATAACATGGGTGTATAGTAAGTAGTGCAAATAACAGGTAACGTTTATGAGATGGGTTGGGTGTGAAAGGGATCTGCCTTATGTGGGCCACTTGGCTCTCTGCAGACTCCCATTTTCATCTTGGTTGCATGTGTGAGGGATCTGCCTCATTTCTGCCGGTGTGCAAAACAAACAAGAGCGAGAGAGAAAGAGATTGGCTGTGTAAAGGATCTGCCTCTATTCGTTTGGTAAAAGAGTTGTAGATACTGTATGTGGAATAGGCTACCAAGTGCTATAGTGGGATCAATACCAATAGAGCTTCAACATAAAATTTGATAGGACGAGATAGGTTGGGTGTGAAAGGGATCTGCCGTGTGTGGGCCAATCGGCTCTCTGCAGACTCCCATTTTCATCTTGGTAGCATGTGTAAGGGATCTGCCTCATTTGTACCAGTGTGCAAATAAGAGAGAGAGAGAGAGAGATTGGCTGTGTAAGGGATCTGCCTCTCTCGTAACAGAGTCGTAGATATGTAAAATAGGCTACCTAGTGCTATAGTGGGATCAAGAACAATAAAGAATTTCACGATAAAATCAGATAGACATATGGACAAAATGGGTTGGATGTGAAAGGGATCTGCCTTTTGTGGGCCACTTGTCTGCAGATTCCCATGTTCATCTTAGTTGCATGTGTAAGTGATCTGCTTCATTTGTACCGATGTGCAAGCAAACGAGCGACAGAGAGAAACTGGGTGTGTAAGGGATCTGCCTCTATTCGTTTAGTAACAGAGTTGTAGATATGTGGAACAGGCTACCAAGTCCTATAGTGGGATCAAGAACAATAGAGTTCAACATAAAATTAGATAGGACAAGAGGGGTTGGGTGTGAAAGACTGCCACGGGCGTGTCTGGCCACCATTTACAATACCTCTACAGATGGGACCAAGAGAATCACCTCTACAGTACCTCACTTGAGGAGTGGAAATAATAGAAAAGGAATTAGGAGGAACAAAAGCATGGCCTGCAATATAGAAAAAGTCAAGAAGAGTGAATCAAAGAAAAACATTTATCATGCAGCCATGCAAGCCTTTTATATAAAGAGTATAATCTTAAAATATAGAAAATAACCTGGTACATGTATTACTAGGGTAAGTGTTTTTATAGAATAATGATTGCCTTCACAATAAGGAAAAAAATGAAATGCCCATACTACTATTCTGAGATAGGTCAAATTGAGTTCAAATTATCATCCAAATATAGCCTGACTGAAAAAGAGGGAAGGTATGCAAACACGGGTAATACCTTCCACTGGTTCAGCTTTTAGTGGGTAGAGAACAGTGTTGGCTATACTTTTCTATAGGACAAACCTGTCCCTATATACAGACCTATTTCATATGGACTTAATTATTTTAGAGTAAATTTAAGTAATTTGCTAAATGAATTAGACAAATACTCAATTGGCTGCATTGTGAACGCATCCAAACTAACTCTTCTATTGCAAATTTAATGGAAAAGCGTGGATACTCTCAACATGTAACACAACCAACAACTGAAAATGGCACCCTAATTGATCATGTTTATGCTAAGAGATGAGGAAATATGAAGGTGAAAGTTATTCCCACATATTACAGTTATCATAGTGAATTTCCATTGAAATTTGAATGCCCCTTTTTGTATGTTTTTCCCCTTCTATTCTTATTCTGTCTAATTCGGTTGTCTTCCGGACGGCCTATATTATATGCCACCCGGGCCTGGCTAGTTTATTGGCTCCTGACTTTATTTGTGTCTATGGTCGCTGGTGCGGTCAAGCTGACTCGATTCCCCTCAGTGGTGTATTATGTGTGTATCTCTGTGTGATTTATTTCTTCCTTAGACCTGATTTCTCATTTTTCGCCCTTGATCACTTCTTAATTGGTGCTGCAGTGTAGCAGTTCTTGACTCACCCTTCGGCCAAACCCTATAAGAGGAACTCTGGTGCGGCTGAATTGGTGAAATGGTGAGAAATGTCTGCGCATCTTCACCTTCCTAGATTTGTTCACCTCTTGCACTTCCCTACCTATCATATCTTGATTGGTTGTCCATCTTGATCTAATCCTTCAGGCCAGCCCTATAAGAGTTTTTTTGGGGAACTCAGTGGTCTGGTTAAACTATTTTAATAAATATCTTTTTAACCCTTAACCATCGGCGCTCGACATATGTCGAGTTAAAGAAAACGTGCCTATATGCGGGCCTCGACATATGTCGAGTGCAATTTTGAGCACGTAATGTGCTCTGAGAGAGCGCTGAGCGGTGCGAGGAGCATAGATTGCTTCCTGATCGCTCGCCACCACCGCCGTGGGTCGACTGAAATTTATTACACCCTCCTCCACCCTCTCTCACTCGCTACACAAGGAATCATGTAAGGAAATTACCTTATTTTAGGGTTTTTGTACTCGTGTTGCACGATCGTTGCATGAGAACCAGTGGTCGTAGAAGGATGGTTCGGGTGTCATTGGAAAGCTCTGTTTACGCCCTTTCAGGGATAGATACTTGTATTACGCTCTGGGTCTTGTTTATGCATGAAAATGAGCACGGAAACAACCCCATTTAGGGTAAAACCACCCGCTTGGCGGGTAGTAGAAGTTACCGACCCACCCGCTCTTAACACACAAAGAACGGGTGGTAGGGTATTTTACACGGTGCTGCCCAGAGGGGGTTTTACCCTAAATAGGGTTGTTTCCGTGCTCATTTTCATGCATTAACAAGACCCAGAGCGTAAAACAAGTATCTATCTCTGAAAGGGCGTAAACATAGCTTTCCAATGACACCCGAACCATCCTTGTACGACCACTGGTTCTCTTGCAACGATCGTGCAACACGAGTGCAAAAACCCTAAAAAAAACTAATTTCCTTACATAATTCCCTGTGTAGCGAGTGAGAGGAGGTGGAGGAGGGTGGAATACAGCTCAGTACACCCACGGCGGTGGTGGGGAGCGGTCATGAGGTTACTACGCTCGTCCCACTGCTCCGCTCTCTCTCAGAGCAACATTACGTGCTGAAAATGGCACTCGACATATGTGGTGCACCGCCACATAGTCCATATTTATTTTACTCGACATATGTCGTGCGCCGATGGTTAAGGGTTAAGGCGTTAAATATTATTTTTATTAATCTCACCACCACACCCCCAATGAAATTAATTAAAGTATATATGATCCACCGGGATTCGAACCCGGGTTATCACACACATATTTTTGCCACCTTAACCATTACACCACCAGGACGGTTAAAGGTTTATGCACACGCCTACGACTTATTATCCATTCTCGAATACTGGATATTAATCTAATCATGTTCATATTCCCAACCGCACTATGGTAGCCCACTGTTTAAGTGAGAGGAAATAATATTCATGGGGCACAGATCATATGTAAGATATGCAATAAATTATGTAAAATATATGGTTATTTCTTTATATATATAATTGTCATTATGAAGTTAAATTGGTTTCACAGGGAAAATATATACTTGAACAATTGTTTCCGCTGACAAAGAAATTATAGATTCTTGGAAAATACCGTACACTACGAAAGATTATTCAACATGGAATTTGAATGGAATAGAGAAGCTTAGCAACGAAAAACCAATACTCCCCCCTCCCTGTGATTGTGCCAGCTTTTGTAAGCAGTGCAATAACTTAATGAAGGACAGAAAAGCTGCAGGATGCTCTGGCATTCTAGCTGAGATGATTAAGGCCTCAGGTGAGAAAGGAGTAGGTGTGTTCAATGAGCTAATTAACTTCATCATCAGAGAGGAAGTAATCTCTGATGAATGGCACAAAAGTACATTATATACTGTATACGAGCAAAGGGGACTCATTGGATAGGGAAAATGATAGGGGCCTGAAAATACTTGATCAAGTCATGAAGGTCTGTGAGAAAGTCTTTGAAGGTATGATATTGACGATATGCAGTTTGGTTTCATGCTAGGACACGGCATAATCCAAGTCATGAAAGTATTTGTGTGATAATGAAGATGTATGAGGACTCACAAACGGCAGTGAGGGTGAAAGATGTACCGGTACTGAGTGATGAGTTTTCAGTTCGCGTCGGAGTCCACCAGGGCTCTGTGTTAATGAAGCCCTTTCCTCTTTTTTTGTTATGGTTCTGGAGGCACTATGGTGATTTCAGAGATGGGCTCCCCTGGGAACTGCTATAAGGGTCCTGAAAATGCTTGATTAAGTCATGAAGGTCTGTGAGAGAGTCTTAGAAGGTATGATAAGGGAAAGATACTGTATGTACTTAAAAGATAGGGATCTGATGTTGTGTTTGCAGACCGGGAGAAGGCCTTTGATAAGGTGGCCAAAGAAGTTGTGCAGTAGGCTAGGAGAAAACTTGGCGTTGAGGAGTGGCTGGTGCATGTGATAATGAAGATGTACGAGGACTCACGAACGGTAGTGATGGTGAAAGGTGTACAGCTGAGTGAGAGACATATACAGTACTAGATATTTGGTGAGGGTTAGCTTTATATCCCATGTACTGGTTACTAGGGACATATACTAGGTGTTAGATGGAGGTTAGTTTTGTATCCCACGTTAGTTTTGTATCCAAAGTACTGGGTACTGGGTACTAGGGACATATACTAGGTGTTACGTGAGGGTACTGAGTGATGAGTTTTCAGTTCGCGTCGGAGTCCAACAGGAAAGTGTGTTAATTAAGCCCTCTCCTCTTTTTTCTGGTTCTGGAGGCACTATCTAGTGATTTCAGAGTTAGGCTCCCCTTGCAACTGCTATAAGAGGCCTGAAAATGCTTGGCCAAGTCATGAAGGTCTGTGAGTGTGAGAGTCTTTGAAGGTATGATAACTTCATAGTCAGGCAGCTGCAGGAAAGATATCTAGGAGGTGTTTTTCGGGTCCCGTCTCAAGACCATCGTCGCAAGATCTACCCGAAAAACTGTTTTTCTGGTCCCGTCGCAAGCCCACCTTTAGCAAGCGAGACACCAATATTCTCTTGCGACGGCAAGAGAGCTCCGGAGCTGGGTTGACGGCAAGCTGAAACATCTCACTCAACTTACTGTTTCTTCATTCTAATTTATTTCGGTATATTTGTTTATCCAAACATTATCTTATAATTTACTTGCCTATTATTAGGAAGTAGAGTAATAAGAGCCCACAGTAACGTATATCCAATTGTTGATAATAAATTAATGTGGGACCGTACACTTGGTTAGAGTTTGTCCACGAAACAACAACAAACCCCAGCTTTGACTAGGCCTAGGCTATGCTATTTACCGATTGTTTTTTCATATCAGAATTGCATTTATATAATCCTTATGATAATTAAATTGGCGGTGAATGTTATTCCGATGAATTGGAAGTTGTATAGCCTAGCCTATATATTTGTAAGATGTGCGCTGGCTTGGAGCAAGCGTGTGTTGTTTTTCCTGTCCTGTGATGATCTTGCGACGGCTCGGTTGAGACGGTGGTCTTGCGACGGGACCGGAAAATCACGTCTCTACTGAAAGTAAGAAGTTGTGCAGTTGTGCAGAAGTTGTGCAGGCTAGGAGAAAATTTGGCGTAGAGGAGTGGCTGGTGCGTGTAATAATGAAGATGTATGAGGACTCACGAACGGTAGTGAGGGTGAAAGGTGTACTGAATGAGGGACATATGCTAGGTGAAGGTTAGTTTTGTATCCCACGTACGGGGTACTAGGGACATATACTAGGTGTTATGTAAGGGTTAGTATTGTATCCCAAATACTAGGTATTAGGGACATATACTAGGTGTTACGTGAGGGTTAGCTTGGTATCCCACGTACTGGGTACTAGGGACATATACTAGGTGTTACGTGAGGGTTAGTTGTGTATCCAACGTACTGGGTCTAGGGGGCAGCAGCCTCCACCCATAATACTAGGATAGGTTAGGTAAGGTTGTTAGGTTAGGCTAATGGGGATGGATGTAGTTTCCGAGTGTACGGTCGTCATGTTTACATTTGTCGATCGCCGTTGTTAAGTTCGCGTCTATTTTGCCGGTGATTTTTTCGGTTATTTGCCCCCTGCTGGCAATATGACGATGACATGTCATGGGGGGGATGAGGAGTGGTAAAGCCACCCCACAACATATTATTGTATCCATTGGCATTAAAAATAGACGGGAACATGATTGCAGACGTCCGCCGCCTCCATTATGTTTACATTTGTCGATCGCCGTTGTTAAGTTCGCGTTTATTTTGACGGCGATTTATTTTGGTTATTTGACCCCTGCTAGAAATATATATGATGATGACAATATGTCATGGGGGGGTGAAGGGGGGTAAAGCCCAGCCTCAACATATTATTGTATCCAAAGGCAGTCTAAATAGACAGGAAAAGGATGGCAAGCGTCCGACGCCACTACGCGTACACGTAGTGTAAACAAGGCTGGCAATACACCCGGTAACTACATCCTACCCAGATAATGTCCTTTCAGAGGGGTAGCCTATAAATTAGTAAACACTAGGATAGCCTATACCCAGTCAGGTGATACGCCCGATAACGCAACTCTTGCCGATAGGCCTAGCCTAAAGGCTAACCTATTCATAAAGGTGTCTATTTTGACGGCAATTTTTTCGGTTAATTACCCCCTGCTGGCAATATATATGATGGTGAAAATATGTCATGGAGGGGGGGGGGGGGGGGGTGATGGGGGGGGCAAAGCCCCTCTCAAAATATTATTGTATCCAATGGCATTCAAAATAGACAGGAACTTTATTGCAAACGTCTGACACCTCCCCCGCCACCGCCATGTTTACATGTGTCGATCGCCGTGGTTAAGTTCACGTCTATTTTGACGGCGATTTTTTTCGGTTATTTGCCCCCTGCTGGCAATATATAAGATGATGACAATATGACATGGGAGGGGGGGGGGGGGGCTCAACAATGACCTCTAACCTCTGTATCTCAAATAGGGCTAGAGCAAGTTGGCTGCAAATTTCCACATCTAGGCTATTCCTTGACTGACTCTTCCCAAATGGTAGACATATTAGCTTGATCACTCTAGGCCTAGTTGTTTTTTAGTTACAGAGGTTATAGCCTAGGTCATGATTTCTTGCCTACTTACAGCGAATAAACTAGGCCTATTGTAGATTGGTAAAATATTTGCTTAATAGGCCTTGGCTATGTTGGCTGTGCAATTGTCTCGATTTGACTATTTTTACCTAATTAGGCCTAAAGCAGCCTGAGTCTATTCCCAACCCCCAAACAGTATCCCATGTTAAGCCCTAGGCTAGGCCTAGGCCTAATCCCACTCTCAATCAAAATTCGAACTGATAAATTCGTACCTACCGGTAGCGCTGCCTAGGCTAGGCCTATATTTATCGTGAATATATATAAAAAATGGTTTAAAGGAAAGACCATCCTATATTATGTTCAAATAATATGTAATAGCACTGTGTATGGTTGTATTAAATTTAAATAGTGATAGATGTGTATATTAATGGGATAAATACTCCGAAGTTCGCATACGTTCAGAAAATTATAGTGCAACACTGTTGCCAGATACTAATCAATCCCATTATCATTATATCATAATGGATTTTACTCATTTGCATAATTTCAAATACCTTGGACATTAATATAATATTTTCCTATCATTTTTGTAGTGATATTTGTATGATTTAGTGGTATATTGGTGTCTGTCTAGGGTTATAATGCATTGTGAAAGTTACCTCTGAATCTCTGACTTGGTAACAGTTCGGTATGGGCCGGCTTAAGTAACCCTGCTTTCTTTGAGTACTACACGGCAAGAGAAGCTTTCGGTTCTGTCATTACTGTTCAAGGTAAACAGCAACTGCTAAATTCGAAATCATGTTCAAATAATATGTAATAGCACTGTCTATGGTTGTATTAGACAAAAATCATGATAGGTTTCTATTTTATGTGGATAAATAGTATTAAGCTGAATAAACTAAATACCGAAAGTTCACTAGAGTGGTTGTTGATACATTTGCTAGATATGAGGGAGGAGGGAGGTAGGAAGGAAGGGTTAGACAGTGTTGCCAGTTGTATCGCTACATATTACCGCTAGATGTAGAGCTATTTACTTCAATTTAGCAGCCATTTTTTCATATCTAGAGAGATTTACTAGGGATAATTTGAAAATTTCAGACATTCTAGTCATATTACATTGTAAAATTTGCAAAACAAACAAACCAAAACTCTTTAGAAATTGCAGCATTATTCTAACATTGTTTGACTATGTAGCAATGTGCTAGCAACTTTTGAGAAAGGATCTAGCGGTATTTTGTGGAGACATACTGGGAGGGTAGGAGGGAGGTGGTGGTTGCAGTGTTGCCAGTTGTAAAGCTACATATTACCGCTATATGTAGAGCTATTTACTTTAATCTAGCAGCCATTTCTTTTATATCTAGAGACATTTACTAGGGATAATTTGAAAATTTCACTACATTCTAGTCATACTACATTGTAAAATTTGCAAAACAAACAAACCAAAACTCTTAAGAAATTGCAGCATTATTCTAACATTGTTTGGCTATGTAGCAATATGCTAGCGACTTTTGAGAAAGGATCTAGCAGTATTTTGTGGAAACACTTAGGAGGGTTAAAATACGAGTCACACAGGCAATTGCCAAAACTTTAAAGGTCCATATCATTGTTATTAAACTAAGCATTTGGCAAAGGGAAGAATTGTTAAAAAGCTTAGCCAATACTCTGTTATTCACCAAAAATAAATTTGAATTATCATTATTATTTGGTAGGGTAGGTATGTATAGGTAGGTTGGCTAAATAATTGCTGGAATTCGTAGGGACTCTAACTGTTTTGAGAGAGTTAAATAAAAAAAAATTATAGATCTGAATAATAAAGAGATTATGTTATTAAGCAAAACTGGGGGATGCGTGGAAGCCTATAGACTGTAGACGGTAAACTTTGTGTGGGTAGCGAATGCGGTTTTAAAGTAATTTAAGAATAGACAGTTTTCAATGCTGCGGCCAAATTATTCCACCCATTTATATTCTGTTGGTATCAAAACGTTCGGAATCGCGAGCCTCACCCAACTATGCAAACATGGCTTTGATCATCTGCGCAGTTTTCAAGATGTGGAATTTTAAGTGGAATTCAAGGTTTTTTCAAGAGTGCCGGAAAAAAACCCATGTGTAAAAGCAAAACCTTCTCTATAACATTTGCGGAGCATTAGTAGTGGAGTTCGTATGCCAAAGCCCAGTCGGTTCCTATGAGTGGGAGAGACGGTATTTAAGCGTCAAGTTTTTCGGGAAATCGGCTGCTATGGACCTGTTTGACCGCCATGCCGTATGTTTAGCATATCAAAAGTTGCCCAATACAAAAACGCACCTCCTGTGAAAGTTTGATCCCGATCCAAAAAGCGATTCTGGAGTTATTGCGTCGAAACCGGCGCGTAAGAAGAATTTGGATGAAAAACCGTGTTTAATTATTACAATAGGGGTTCCTGTAGGGGTCGAACCCCTAGTAATAACAATAATAAGTAACACCCCGTTCTTAACATTGATCATTCACTACAAACCCCAATATACTTGAATAAACTAATGAAAGCATATGGTCCTCCCGGGATTCGAACGCGAGACACCACACCCAAAACATAAACATCTAAATCATTACACCACCAAGTGCTGTAATAATACTACTAATAATAATAATAATAAATATACATATATATATATATATATATACGGTATATATATATATTTATATATATACAGTATATGAATAAACAAATAAATATATAAAAATAATTAGCGTAACCAATCAATATATAAGTAACACCCCGTTCTTAACATTAATCATCAATTACCAACCCCAATGTACTTGAATACACTAATAAGCATATGGTCCTCCCGAGAATCGAGCTAAGGACACCACACCCAGAACATAAGCACCTAAACCAGACAATATAACAGCCAATTTATTATAAAGCTAACAATAATAGTAGGTGGTCCAGGAAAGAGGATATGGTCATTAATAACTATATTGCACCGACACTGGTTAATTTATTTTCGCAATCACGGTAGAGCCACAACGATATGATGTACATGCGCGCACATACA
Organism: Paralithodes platypus; assembly: GCA_032716605.1. NCBI lineage: Eukaryota > Metazoa > Arthropoda > Malacostraca > Decapoda > Lithodidae > Paralithodes > Paralithodes platypus. Next base: position 17,934,937 of record CM064510.1, on the reverse strand, counting down.
CGCACACACACATATACATACATGTCACACATACACACTAACTCGCATACTGTAAATATATACATACTGTTAGGGGAGGTGTGGTGGAGTGGTCTTGCCACTGGCCTGGTAATCCAAAGGTCCCGGGTTCAAATCCCGATGTATCAATGGGAAGATATTATTTGGATGGAATTTGTGCTGTACCTGGTATCAGTGCATTACCACAAGCCCACCGAAACGTCAATAAAATACCCTCATTGTTCCCTGATTAAATAGCACTGTATGAATATTCCCATATTCAAAATATGCTATAGGGGTGCAATGCCTGGTGAGTTATCTGCTCAACAGGTGGCGTAGTGTGTGTGTAAGTGTGAGTGTCCGAGTGTAGGGGGTGAGACAGTGAAGCACGGGAACGAGGTGGCTTCAGAGATGGGGTCCTTTCGGGCCATGAGTGAGCACCGTGCCTCATGTGAAGGCAAGATGGCAGGTGCTCGTTGTACTCTACGTGCTTCACATGTCTCACTCCCTAGACTGGAACAAGACCTCACGGGCTTCACTGTTCATTGTGAAGCGGTGAATGTTAAGGCTCTCAGCCTATGCCCGAGAGGAAGTAAGTTGGAATATAGAAAAAAAAAAAAAAAAAAAAAAAAAAAAAAATACCCACACGCACACCACACAAACACACAAGTATACATACACATACACACACACACACAAGAAAGCTCACACAAACATGTACTCAAATAATCGTACATACTCACACACACACACACACACGGATTCCATTAGTTTTGAATTCCGGTGACCAAATTATATCATAATTAGGATTATCTACTTTATGGTTGCAAAAAAAATAAAAATAAAAAAAATAAAAATAGAAAACAAAATAATAATAAGTAATGACATATGAACGTATCCTCCATATGCATAGTAATTAAACCCTGGAGGGCTATGACACGTTTTGACAGTTTATTCTGGCTATTATTAGACGATTTTGCGAAGCTTTGGAAGGCAATATGGTAGCTAAGTGGATTAATTGAAATAGCCTAGGCCTATAGCCTTCTTATTGGTAGACGTCCTTCCTAACCTGAATAAAATCCTCTAATAGTTACAAAATTACATTGTAAAGGACGTCACTGGTACTGAATGGGTTTAGAAGAGTACTTATAAATTAGTGACAATATTATTTAATTTTACCTACCCTCACTTCAAAAATAATTGGTATATTTATGTACTGACTTGATTTCAGGATACTTCTTCAAACTAAAATAATGTTATATATATATATATATATATATATACCGGTATATACTGTATATATACCGGTATGTTTTGTTTAATGTAACCAGTCATTAAATAAACATTATATGATCGCATTTGTATTTTCCGAAAAACAAAACACGAATATCCCCAGTGCTTGAACGTAATATATTTTTAATGACTATAAATATTTAAGCATCATGTTTTCCATCGTGTCTACATGAACTCATGAATATTGCTAGTGCAAATTGTATGCTGGTTAGTAATAGATATAATAGTTAATGGTTATAGTTGCATTTATATTGTACTTAACATTATTTATTCACATTATCACCAACCCACCGATTAACTTACAAATTTTCCTAATTAATGAAATAAATGAAACTACAATATATTAAATACAATAAAATAGCAAAAGAGACATAAATAGCCTCATCATATATTGAAACAATTAGTATACATTATATGAAAACATATAATTGAAACTGAATGAAACTGTATTAGAAAGTGTGCTCTATTTTGTAACATATTATTCCCAGTCATTAATTTCGTTTTACTGGCAAGGTAACCAAACTTGAGCAACAAATTGAAGGTAGAATAATACTCCTGTGCATGACTGTACAGCTTATTTACAGCACAGCTCAACACAAGGACAGTATTGCAACACACTATTATCACCACACCATATCACAGCACCACAGCACACACAACAGCACAACATAACACAGCACAGTACAATACACTATAGCAGAACACACAACACCGCACATCACAGCACAACACCATTATCATCACACCATATCGGAGCACCATACAACAGCATTATCACAACACACCACATCACAGCATAACAGCACCACAACACACCACCGTCACCACACAACACAAGCACAGTATTGCAGCATAACACCATCATCACCGTACCACAACGGAACACGCAACACAGCACCACACAACACAACCCCGAACAACACCACAGAACATACAACACAACACAAAACAATCAAACACAACGGATTACAGCACACCACAACTCTATACAACACGGCACAGCAATGCACAACACACAGCACAGCCTCCCCGTTAAGCCAGCATTTTGTAACCTGAGTAATATAGTTCGATGTTCAGTCGTGCTAATAAGTCATGTCTCAGCTGTCATTACGTTTGCCTCGCTCTGTGCTGTATTAATGTCTGTCAGATGTTGAATAGGGTGAGTAAGTGTAGGAACATGTTTGTATATCTCACTCAAAAAGAAGAAATCATGTGTAAATATTGCTGATACCAATTATTGATTAAAACATAATTGGTGCCTGGACATCACTTATCAGCGCGACTGTTCATGCCAGGTCCTTAAATATTTACTCAGTCTACTTGTTTGCGGTTTTCAGTAATATATTGTTTTCTTTTGCCATTATTCCATTATTGTTGCCATTCTTTACTGCCTTCGGTATTCTTTATATATAAGGGGACAGTGGTTATTTTGGGGGGTCTATTTATTCATATATTCATTTATGTTTTACGTTCCTCCCTAGAACTCCATTATACTTAAAATAAAAACATCCATTAGATCCCCCTACGAGATGAATTTGTACATTTCTCGGTAGAAAAATGTCAAGGCCGAAGGGCGGTTCCTCCACAATTAAAGGCTCTCTACCGCTCGCCGGTAAAAAATCGACACCTAAAGGACACAAAAGGTCTTAATATTGACAAAGAAATGGGGCAAAAGGTCTTAAAATCGACAAACAAATGGAGCAAACGTCTTAAAATCTCTAAACCAATGGGGCTAAACACAAGGGAGAAGGGAAACAAAAACAGCCCATCCCCCCCTAAACATTTATCTCCTCTTTCAATGGTTGCTTCCAGAACTCCCTAAAACAAGCATCTAAAAAATACTTAACTTTTTACTTGACGTTCTTAATGCTTTCTCTTCATCTCTTTCTCATTTCCTTCTTACCTTTCTTTTCTTTCACTATCTCTCTATTTCCTTCTTACCTTTCTTTTCTTTCACTATCTCTCTATTTCCTGCTTACCTTTCTTTTCTTTCACTATCTCTCTAATTCCTGCTTACCTTTCTTTTCTTTCACTATCTCTCTAATTCCTTCTTACCTTTCTTTTCTTTCACTATCTCTCTAATTCCTTCTTACCTTTTTTTTCTTTCACTATCTCTGTTTCCTTCTTACCTTTCTTTTTTTTCACTATCTCTCTATTTCCTTCTTACCTTTCTTTTCTTTCACTATCTCTCTATTTCCTGCTTACCTTTCTTTTCTTTCACTATCTCTCCCTAATTCCTTCTCACTTTTTTTCACTATCTTTCTCATTTTCTGCTTACCATTCTTTTCTTTCACTATCTCTCCCTAATTCCATTTTTTCTAAGCTTGCTGGAGGTCTAGCAAGGAAACTAAGAAATCGAGGAATACATGAATTAATATAGGCCTACCCAAAAAAAAAAAAAAAAAAAAAAAAAGGCCCATCCTTAATGTATTTGTCTGTCAGATGTTGACTAGAGTGTGTAAAGAATAGAACATGTTTGTATATCTCACTAGAAACGATGAATTAAAGCTTAGATAGTGTTGATACCAATTATTGATTGAAATATATTAAAGTGTTCCGTGTTGCATATATTTAAACCGTGTTGGGATTTCTGAGAAGCGGGATTTTCATTTGAATATAGCCATCACCAAAATGAATATTGGAAATATTGGAATGAGGAGACAGATGTATAATGTGTTTGGTCGTGTTAAGGGGGAGGTGGTCGCTTTTTCTGGACCCCCTTCTCTCTCATGTTTAGTATATTAGTGTTTATAATTTAAAAAACGTTCGTTCCATTAGTTTGAAGATTTTGAGACCTTTAATTCACTCTATTTTTTGTATCAATATAAAGAGGTTTCTTGCCATTTAGGTGTTGATATTTTCCTGGCGAGCGATAGCGAGGCTGACATTTTAGTAGAGGGGGGGGGGATTTTTCTATCGAAAAATGTACAAATTTATCTTGAAAGGGGGTCTAGGGGTGTTTTTTTTTAAAGCTTGATGTAGGTCTAGCCAGGACACTAAAAACTATATAAAGAAATTGATACATAGACCAAATACCAAGCACTTTTTGGGCGATTTTTGCATGTATTCATTATTTTTCTAGTTTCCTCCCTAGACCTCCATCAAATTAAAAAAAAAAACATCAATTAGATCCCCTTTCTAGATTATTTTGTACATATTTCGGTAGAAAAATTTCCCGGCCGAAGGCCGGTTCTTCCAACATTACAGGCTGCACAGCTACTGCACCCACAGATCACCTACATCAAGAAACCAAAATCCTCAAAGTCAAAGACCATCTGGACATGAGAGGCACTCAATTCCTGGCAGCAGCCTCCACGAACCAAGACCACGCACTAAACTACATGGCAACACATCCACAGACACCAAGAAATATCAAAACAACACCCAGCACACGGTATCACACACAATTATTGTCCTCTCTCCCTCCCTGCCCACCCCGAACCAACTTCCAGAAGCACATCCATACTCATATCTCTCACCGATCCATCCACTCACTCACAGACAACACGCAGCTGCATGCACGACCTCCCGAAATCCATCCTTCCGAATCCTCCCTTCCTCGCGAGGACAGAGTCCACCTGGCCAGGCTGAGATGCGGACACCATCCAGCTCTCCTGAGCTATCAGAAGAGACTGGATGACTCCGTTGTCGACTCCTGCCCGGGATGTAACACAGCACCCCATACCATTAAACACATCATAGAAGACTGCATTTCACACAACCACTTACGCCAACAACACAATCTACACTCAATGAGAGCTCTGTGGGAAAGCCCGATCGTGGCCATGGCCTTCCTCAGGGACTCGGGGCTGTTCGGCCAGGCAGCTTAGGGAACAACAATAACAACAACAACATTACAGGCTCACTATCGTTCGCCAGGGAAAAATTCGACACCTAAATAGCACGAAAGGTCTAAATATTGACGAATAAATGGGGCTAAAGGTCTTACAATCGACTAACTAATGGGGCAAACATCATAACATCTGAAAACTAATGGTGCTAAACATCAGCAATACTTGCATATGAGGTCTTTAATTAACCCCTTGAGAATTATGACGCGGTTTGACAGTTTATTCTGGTTATGATCAAGGGGAGATTTCCATTTGTGGGATTATTTTTCGAACCTCATTCTCCCTCATGTTTGGCCCCATTAGTTTTGAGATTCTAAGACGTTCGCCCAAGTAGTTTGGCGATTTTTAGAACTTTCGCTCTATTTCTGTCAAATGTGTCGACCTTGTACCAATATATCTTGATCTAGGGGGTGTAAATTTAAGTTTGATGGAGGTCTAGGGAACACACTAAAAACTAAAAACCTCCCCTTCAATGTTGTTATGCTCACTCTCACCCAACTCATGATATCTCTCTCTCTCTCTCTCCTCTTACAGCCGAGACCAACCCAAAACAAGTGACACACGAAATACAATATGCAAAGTTTTCCGACCAGTCCCCGTTTTCTTTCTCCTCCTCCTCACACCCCACCCCTCTTCCTCCTCCTCCTCCTTCTCTTCTTTTTCTTCTACTTCTTTTTCTTCTTCATCTTCTTCTTCTACTTCTTCTTTTACCTCTTCTTCTTCTTCCTCTTCTTCTAATTCTTCTTCTTCTTTATCCAATAACGGCACAACATTAGGGTTATAATAAAATCTTGTTGTATTGCAGTTCGCCTTTATATTCCTTCCTCCCTTGGAACTTTCCTAGCTATAACTCCTATATTTGTCTACTTCCAACTACTCTTTCTTTCTTCTTCTTCTCCTCCTCCTCCTCCTTCTTCATTATTGATGCACGAATTGTTCACCGTTTCTTTATACTTCTTCCCCTCTTTGGAACATGTATAGTACCTCCTGTCTGCTGTGGTGTCCCGAGTTCGAATCCCGGGAGGATCATATATGCTTTCATTATTGTATTCAAGTGCATTGGGGTTTGTAATAGAGGATTAATGTTAAGAACGGGGGTGTTCCTAAATAGTAATTAGTTGTCTGGTCAGTGCCCCTTCCTTCTTCCCATTACCCATTTGCTGTTCCGTTTCTTCCTCTTTCTTTTATTCTTCCTCCTTATTTTCCTCTTTTTCCTATCCACTCTACTAACTCAATGCTACACAAAACAAGTATTACATAAGTATTTCAGTTTTCCTTCCAATATTGTTCTCTTTATTCATACCCATATGCCCTCCTTTCTCTTTCCTCCATCTCTCCCTCATTCAACTTTCTCTTAATTTCCTCTTTATCTCTTCCTCCTCTCCTTTGCTGCTGCTCCTCCTCCTCCTCTCCTTTTCTCCTCCTCCGTATACTTCCTCCCCTCCTGCATTCCACAAACACTCCTCTTCCTCCTCCGTTTACTTCACCCCTTCCTGCATTCCCCCATCACCTCCTCCTCCTCCGTTTACTTCACCCCTTCCTGCATTCCCCCATCACCTCCTCCTCCTCCGTTTACTTCACCCCTTCCTGCATTCCTCCCATCACCTCCTCCTCCTCCGTTTAGTTTCACCTCTCCTCCTCCGTTACTTCACCCCTTCCTCCAATTTCCCCATCACCTCCTCCTCCTCCGTTTATTTCCTCCCCTCCTGCATTCCCCCATCACCTCCTCCTCCTCCGTTTACTTCACCCCTTCCTGCATTCCCCCATCACCTCCTCCTCCTCCGTTTATTTCCTCCCCTCCTGCATTCCACCATCACCTCCTCCTCCTCCTCCGTATACTTCCTCCCCTCCTTCATTCCAAAAACACCTTTTCCTCCTCCTCCTCCGTTTATTTCACCCCCTCCTGCATTCCCCCATCACCTCCTCCTCCTCCGTTTATTTCCTCCCCTCCTGCATTCCCCCATCACCTCCTCCTCCTCCTCCGTTTATTTCCTCCCCCCCCTCCTGCATTCCACCATCACGTCCTGCTCCTTCTCTCCACTTTAATATCCCAGAGCTGTACAAAACAAGTATTACATTAGTTTCTTGGTGTGCCTGCCTACCTTCCTCCCTTGCAATAACCTGGCCATATCTTCCGTTTTTTCCTTCTTTCTACGACCGGTTCTTTTTACTTATTTGTTTATATATATTTATTTATTTATTTTTGTATTTATTTATTTGTAATGTGTATGGAGACAAAAGGCAAAACTACATGTAACAAGTGTCCCTCCCAAAGTTGCAGGAGTGAAAGAGAGCCATATTCAAGGTACGTTAGAGTCAAATTGTCTGGACACATAGCACTTGAAGCAGTTGTCATAGGATGAGGGAAAGACAGATTGAGGGACAGAGTTCCAGAGCTTACTTGTTGAGCAGAAGAAAGGCTGGGAAAATCTGTTTACTCTTAGATTGGAGAACTGGGCAGAATAGGGGTGGGGATGTGTTGAAAGGTGGGTGCCCCCTACTCTCCATAAGGAAAAAGCTATGAAGAACATATATGAGTATTGCAATACAGTAGTGGTAGAAGAGAGAGAGAGAAGGATGCAAAATTGCGGGGTGCCATCTTCATTCTCATTACTTCCTGAACCATCGTTACCATTACCATCTCTTGCTCTCTTACCTCTGTGCTGTCCTATTCTTCTACTATAAACTGTCCCTGTCTAGTAGCATTAAGGCCGGACCACCTAGTAGGGACAGCAAGGTCTGTGTGGTCCGAGTGTCTGTGTAACTCTCACTCACTCACTCACACACTCTCTCTCTCTCTCAGAACGAACATTACTACCTCTCATTTTATCTTTGTATAAGTTTGTTTCTTACTACTACCCCCCACCTCTCTCTCTCACTCTCTCACTCACTCACTCTCTCTCTCTCACTCTCTCAGCCTCACCACCACCACCATTACCACCTCTCATTATCACTTCCTCAACCACGCACACACCATTTGCTCCAGGTCTTCTCTCCTTTTACCTGTCTTGTATATTTTACCCTTGTTTTCCTTTTACCCCTTATGGGTGGATGAGACTCGCTAGTCTTTGTCGGCAACCCCTCTAGGGGAGACAACCATATATAAATCCGGGTGGATGGGACTCGTCAGCCTTGGTCGGCAACCTTTCTAGGGGAGTAAACCTGATACAAATCCGTACTGCTTACCTAAGAGTAAGGCAGGTTAGTGGATGGACTAGCCGAACACCACTGTAGAAAAATAGTGCTAAAAAGATACACAGAGAGCCTCGGAGTCGGACGGATCCTAAATTGAGTGGTCAATCCTGTAAGTTCTTCACTAAACTGGCTCGGGTAGTCCCTCTTACAGGGTATGGGTCTGCTTGGGGGCATTCTGTGTATGGCTACCCTCATTAAGGCAATGATCCCGGGGCTCCCGCCTCCTCGGACTTATTGGAACATAATATGTCGGAGGAAGTTAAGGGGAGTAAGGCGTCAGGCAATAGATAGATAGATAGACCCCTTCTAATTTACAGTATTGTGTTGGTTTAATATTCTTCTCTGTCTTATTATTATTATCTTTCGTCTTCTTCTTGTTCTTCTTATTCTTCTTCTTCTTCTCCTTCCTTTTCTCTTTTTCTCCTTCTGCTTCCTATTACTCCTTCCTCCTCTCTTTCTTCTAATTTACAGAATTATTTTGGATACATTCTTCTCTTTCTCTATTTTCTTCTTTTCCTCTTTCTCCTTCTGCTTCCTGTTTTATCCCTTCTTCCTTCTCCTCTTCTTCTAATTTACAGTATTACAGTTTCATTCTTTTCTTCCTTTTCCTCCTCTTCCTTCTCTGCTCCTTCTTACTATTTTACCCCTTCCTCCCCCTCCTCCTCCATCTTCCTGTTTTACCCTTCCTCCCCCTCCTCCTCCATCTTCCTGTTTTACCCCTTCTTCCACCTCCTCCTCCTTCTTCCTGTTTTACCCCTTCCTCCTCCTCCTCCTCCATCTTCCTGTTTTACCCCTTCTTCCACCTCCTCCTTCTTCCTGTTTTACCCCTTCCTCCCCCTCTTCCTCCTTCTTCCTATTCTACCCCTTCTTCCACCTGCTCCCCCTCTTCCTCCTTCTTCCTATTCTACCCCTTCTTCCACCTCCTCCTCCTTCTTCCTGTTTTACCCCTTCTTCCTCCCTCCTCCTTTCTGTGTGTAGCCATTCCTCTTCCTCCTCTTCTTCTAATTTACAGTATTGTGTTGGTTGATTAGTCTTCTCTTTCTTCCTCTTTCTTCTCCTTACCCCTTCCTTCTCCTCTTCTTCTAATTTAAAGTACCGGTAGTATGTTGGCTTAAGGGGAGATGGGTCGTTTGTATGGTCCCCCTTCTACATCATGTTTAGTCCCATTAGTTTCCAGACTTAAGACGTTCGGCCCATTAGTTTGGCGATTATACGACCTTTCATCCCATTTGTTGTCAATATTAAAACTTGTAGTGTTATTTAAGTGTAGATTTGTTCCTGGCCAGCGATAGCGACCAGAAATTAAAGAGGTACCGGCCTTCGGCAGGGACATGTTTATATAGACAAATTTACAAATTTAACTTGAAGGGGATGTTTTTTTTTGTTAAACTTGGTGGAGGTGTAGGTAGGAAACTAACAAATAATATAGATAGATAAATAAACAAGCAAATATATGCGCCCATCCGATCCTTATTGTTCCGTGACGAACACACACACACAGACACACACACACACACACACACACACACACACACACACACACACACACACACACCACACACACACACCACACACACACACACACACACACACACACACACACACACACACACACACACACACACACACACACACACACACACACACACACACACACACACACACACACACACACACACCAGGCATAAATCCATGAATGTATATACACATACAGGCCATTAAGGGGAGATGGTTCATTGTTTGGTCGATTTTTGTTAATTTATTTATTCTATTTTTAGTTTCCTCCCCAGACCTCCATCACACTTTTTCGGCAGAAAAATTTTCCGGCCGAAGGCCGTTTTCTCCTAAATTACAAGCTTGCTATTGCTCGCCAGGAAAACAATCGACACCTAATTGACACGAAAAGTCTTAATATTGACAAAGAAATGGAGCGAAAGGTATTCAAATCGCCAAACTATTGGGCCGAACGTCATAAAATCTGAAAACTAATGGGGCTAAACATGAGGAAGAATTGATACCAGAAAAGCGACCCATCTCCCTTTAATCTATGCATATAAACATACAGTACAGTCGGCCAAGTAAGTGACGTCTCGGCAACAAATATATTTTGATCAATAATATAATTGGTATCAGCAATATCTCGACTTGATAGCTTCCTGTCAAGTGAGATACACAAACATGTTTCTACACTTACCCACCATAGTCAACATCTGGCAGACATTAATACAGCACAGAACGAACCAAACATAATGATGGTTCCTACATTTACCCATCCTATTCTTGCAACATCTGGCAGACATTAATACAGCACAGAACGAACCAAACATAATGATGGTTCCTACATTTACCCATCCTATTCTTGCAACATCTGGTAGACATTAATACAACACAGAACGAACCAAACATAATGATGGTTCCTACACTTACCCACCCTATTCTTGCAACATCTGGTAGACATTAATACAACACAGAACGAACCAAACATAATGATGGTTCCTACACTTACCCATCCTATTCTTGCAACATCTGGTAGACATTAATACAACACAGAACGAACCAAACAAAATGATGGTTCCTACACTTACCCACTCTATTCAACATCTGACAGACGATTAATACAGCATACCGCACAGTGGCGCTAATAAGTCATGTCTCAGCTATCATTACGTTTAGCTCACTCTGTGCTGTATTAATGTCTGTCAGATGTTGATTCGGGTGGGTTAGTGTAGGAACATGCGTGTATAACTCCTTGAAATGAATACATCAAGTTTTAGACATATCTGATACCAAATATTGATCGAAATATACTTGGTGCCGAGATATCAATTATTAGGCTGACTGTACATCAATAAATACATGCATAAATTTCCAAGCCATAGTCAAAGGAGCAAGAACATTTTAATCTGGACTACAGAGGCAAAGGGACCCAGCCTAAGCACTCACAAGCATTGTAAATCACTCTTCAAGCACTTGATAGTCAGAGCCACCGTCCATCAGGCCAAGCACTACACAGAGGAGTACAAGGAGTACAAAGGAAATCAAGCAACAACAGATCTAGTGACCCTTCTAGGTTGCTTGTCCTCCAAAACACTGAGGATCAAGTGTCCAAACAGTGGTTTAGAGTGGGTAATAATAATAATAATAATCTTCTGGTTACTTATATAGCGCCCGTCTCTCCTCCTTCGAGGATTCGCAAGCGCTTGGCTTTCTTTAGTCTACCAGAGACCATTACCCATCCCCCTTGCTCATGGGGAGATGGTAACCGCCGGCTGTATCCCAGAAAAACTTTTCAATCTGAGCAGGGATTGAACGCTAGACCTTCAAGGGTAAGGAAACATTGGAAAGGGAATTACTGCCCTGGAACTAATGTCCGTGGCAGGATTAGGAAGTTAGTAGGGGACAGATGGGTTAGTAACTGAGGGGGGGATAAAATAAAGTTATTAATTTACAAACGCAGTCAGTCGCGGGTTTGATGCGAGATATTTGTCTACGCGGAGTTTAAATTAATCAACGGTGATACAGTCTATAAGGTTTCGGGGAAGCCCATTCCACAAGTTGACAACTCGATTGAAGAAGAAATTCTTTGATTCGTGTGAGTTAAAAGATTTACCAATAATTTTGCAACCGTTTCCCTGCGTGTAATTAGATTCGTCGATAGTGAAGTACTTACTACAGTTCATATTGTCGATGCCTTTGATGATTTTGAACACTTGAATTAAGTCACCTCTTAATCTGCGCTGGGTTAAAGGAAATAGATTTAATTCTCTAAGACGATCTTCGTATGGTTTGTTCTTTAGGCTAGGTATAATTTTGGTAACTCTACGTTGAACTCGTTCTAGCTTGTTTATATCTTTTTGGTAATAAGGGCACCAGGATTGAACGCAGTATTCCAGAAGAGGGCGGACTAAGGAATTGTAAAAGGGTTAGGATAACGTCTTTGGATTTATGCTCAAATGACCTGCCTATAAAGCCAATTATTTTGTTTGCCTTCTTAACAACTTCTGAACATTGTTGACTCGGTTTTAGGTTACTCGATATTGTTACTCCCAGATCGGTTTCTCTGTTTACATTCTTAAGCTGAGTGCCATTCATCGAATAGTCTGCTTTCTCATTTAGGTATCCGATATGTAGTACTTTACATTTATCCGCATTGAAACTCATTTGCCAAATTTGGGCCCAACATGACAATTTATCCAGATTGTGTTGCATATCGTCAACTTGTTCTTTTGAGAGTACGCTATTTGCAATTTTTGTATCGTCAGCAAATTTTGAGATTGTGCAGGTGAGACCCTCATCTATGTCGTTGATGTAAATTAGAAAGAGAATTGGTCCTAGTACCGATCCCTGGGGTACCCCGCTACTTACATTGGTCCATTTAGATGCCTTACCGTTTATGACTACTCTTTGCTTTCTGTCGCTGAGCCAATTTTCTATCCATTTCAACACACCGTCTTGTATTCCATGCGCTTTTAGTTTTAGCAGTAAACGTTTGTGGGGAACTTTGTCAAAGGCCTTTTGAAAATCAAGGTATATATAGAGGACATACTGCCTTAACCCTTTTAGTACCGGTGCCATCCTGTTAACCCCTTCTGTAACGGCTACGTCTTTTTCATTTTATTCTAGCTATATTTAGACGATTTTGTGCAGCTTGAGAAGGATCCTTGCGAGTAAAAAAGTTAATTGCGATCATTCGAAGCCTGTTAATTGCTGGAGGCCCTTGTGAAACTGAATACAATCGACTAATATTAGCCAGAATTATGTTAAAAGGACAGCACCGGTACAGAAGGGGTTAACTATATGCTGGCTACTATTAGACGATTGTACTAACCCTTTCAGTACCGGTGTCGTCCTTGTAACTTTATTCTGGCTGCTAGTAGAGGATTTTACTTAGCTTAAACAGGGCCTCCAGCAATTATATAACCGGCTTCGAGCTATCTCACTCAACGATTTTGACTACCTTAGATCGTTCTTAAGCTGCATAAAATCGCGTCGCCAGTGAGAGAGAGAGAGAGAGATAAACAGTACAGACAGACAGATAGATAGATAGATAGATACAGAGAGAAAGAGAGAGTGAGTGAGTGTTGTGTGGTACTCAGGTGTTCCACTAGTCTGCCACAGTAATACCAGCGGTGACATGTACAAATAAAGGTTTCCTTTACTGGTGTGTATCTGTGTGTGTATCTGTGTGTGTGTGTGTGTGTTATGTGTGTAAAACTTGCTTGGGAAATTTGCTTGTGAGATTTGCCATAGATTATTATAAGTTTCCATCACTCTCCATCACTACTCTCTCTCTCTCTCTCTCTCTCTCTCTCTCTCTCTCTCTCTCTCTCTCTCTCTCTTCCTCTCTCTCTCTCTCTCGCTCTCTTCTCTCTCTCTTCTCTCTCTCTCTCTCTCATCTCTCTCTCTCTCTCTCTCTCTCTCTCTCTATCTCTCTCTCTCTCTCTCTCTCTCTCTCTCTCTCTCTCTCTCTCTCTCTCTCTCTCTCTCTCTCTCTCTCTCTCTCTCTCTCTCTCTCTCTCTCTCTCTCTCTCTCTCTCTCTCTCTCTCTACTCTCTCTCTCTCTCTCTCTCTCTCTCTCTCTCTCTCTCTCTCTCTCTCTCTCTCTCTCTCTCTCTCTCTCTCTCTCTCTGGAATACTGCGTTCAATCCTGGTGCCCTTACTACCAAAAAGATATAAACAAGCTAGAACGAGTTCAACGTAGAGTTACCAAAATGATACCTAGCCTAAAGAACAAACCATACGAAGAGCGTCTTAGAGAATTAAATCTATTTCCTTTAACCCAGCGCAGATTAAGAGGCGACTTAATTCAAGTGTTCAAAATCATCAAAGGCATCGACAATATGAACTGTAGTAAGTACTTCACTATCGACCAATCTAATTACACGCGGGGAAACGGTTGCAAAATTATTGGTAAATCTTTTAACTCGCACGAATCTAAGAATTTCTTCTTCAATCGAGTTGTCAACTTGTGGAATGGGCTTCCCCGAGACGTTATAGACTGCAGCACCGTTGATTCATTTAAATTCCGCCTAGACAAATATCTCGCATCAAACCCGCGACTGACTGCGTTTGTAAATGAATAACTTTATCCTCCCCTCAGTTACTAACCCATATGTCCCCTACTAACTTCCTAGTCCTGCCACGTTAGTGGCAGGGCAGTAGTTCCCTTTCCAATGTTCCCTTACCCACTCTAAACCACTGTTTGGACACTTGATCCTCAGTGTTTTGGAGGACAAGCAACCTAGAAGGGTCACTAGACTGTTGTTGCTTGATTTCCTTTGTACTCCTTTGTACTCTCTCTCTCTCTCTCTCTCTCTCTCTCTCTCTCTCTCTCCATACGCATACCAAAAAAAGCTCAAACACACACACACACAGTAATAAATGTAACAAAAAGAGAGAGAGAGAGAGAGAGAGAGAGAGAGAGAGAGAGAGAGAGAGAGAGAGAGAGACTATGAACGTGAAATTGAGTGCGTTGGAGGCTCTCTGTTAGATGTATATATGTACAGTATGTGTACGTAAGTGAATGTATATGTGAGTATTTGTGTGTGGGTGTGTGTTAGAGTGTGTGTATTTGTTTTTGTGTGTGTGACGTGTGTGTTTTTGTATGTGTATAATTATGTGTTTGTGTGTGTGACGTGTGCATATGTTGGTGTGTGTATATGTGTTTGTGCGTGCGTGTGGCGTGTGTGTTAGTGTGCGTGTGTATGTGACGTTAGTGTATGTTGGAGTGTGTATATGTGAGTGTATGTATGTGTGTGAGTTTATGTGTGTGTAACGTGAGTGTATGTGTGTGTAACGTGTGTGTGTATGCGTGTGTACATGGATTGTGTTGGCTAATCCTCTTCCATAAAACCTGGATATTGCTTAATGGATTCCTGTTGGTGTTGGTTTGTTGTTGGTTATGGATCCCGATTCCTGGTCTACCTATAATGAATGGACTATAGATGATATATTCCTGGTCTACCTATAATGAATGGACTATAGATGATATATTCCTGGTCTACCTATAATGAATGGACTATAGAGGATATATTTGTACCGCTGCATTTGTACTTGACCAATTGCGAGTTTCAGGCTATAAGGAAGTTGGAGCCTTAAACATCGATATTAAACAGAAATGCGATAATAAAGCAGGGGTCTGGTGGATATTTAGTATGGTGAATTTGGTTTTATGCATTCAATAAATTTACTACAACCGTATTTTAGCTGTTCATGCTGTAAAATATCGACGCCCAAACTCTAACTTCCTTACATCCTGAAACTCGCAAGTGACCAATTGACCACTTGCGAGTTTCAGGCTAGAAGGAAGTTGGGGCTGTAAATATCGATATTAAACAGAAAAACAATAATTATGGGTCTTTGATGGATAAAAAGTATGATCAATTTGGTTGTATATATTTATAAATGTTTTATGACCGTATTTTAGCGGATAATTCTGCTAAATATTGATGGCCACAGCTCCAACTTCCGTATAGACCAAAACTCGCAAGTGGTCAATTGCGTTAGTGATGGTGAAATACTGTGCAATGATAACGCAATGGTTATGGTAATCTGATAGTAATATTGCTTTCTATTCATTATATCGTAATATTCATAATGTCATGTCAGTACTCGCTTTTCCTCCCTCATGTTTAACATAGGCCTATTAGTTTTGAGGTTTTAAGACGTTCGCTCCGTTAGTTTGGCGATTTTGAGAACTTTCGCCCCATTTATATGTCAATATCAAGATCTATCATGCCATTTAAGTGTATTTTTTTTCCTGGCGAGCGATAGCTGCGAGCCTGTAATTTTTGTGGGAACCGGCCTTTGGCCGGGAAATTTTTCTTCCGAAAAATGTACAAATTTCTAACTAGTATTATGCTTGTTAAAGGCAATTTGTATACACCTGATATTATGTTAGATATTCTGCAAAGTTCAAATAAAGCCCTTTGTGACTGAATCTCTTATAACCCTTTGAGTACCAGCGACGTGTGTTCGATTTTCTTCTAGCTATATTTAGACGATATTATACAGCTTAGGAAGGATCTGTTGTAGTTAAAAGGGTTGGTTGTGAAAGATTGAAGCCTTATTATTGCTAGAGGTCCTTCCTAAGCTGAATAAAATCCTCTAATAGTTGTCAGAATATGATGAAAAGGACGTCCCTGGTACTGTATCGGTTAACACTTTCAAGGTACGATGACGCATATCTTTTGTGTTCTGGCTATTACTAGGCGATTTTATCCAGATTAGGAAGGGTATATGGAAGTGAGAGGGATAATTGAGATAGTCTTTAGCCTTTTAATGCCACAGATTCTTCCTAAGCTGTATAAAATCGTCCAATGCTAGACACATTAAACTGTCAAAACGGGTCATAATCCTGAAGGGGTTATATATAAATATTAAAGAGCTAGTAAAAAAAATCTATTAATTAATGTATTCATTTATTGTTTTAGTTTAATCGCTAGACTTCCCTCAAACTTAAAAAAACACCCCCTAGACCCCTCTCAAGATAGATGTGTACATTTTTCGGTAGAAAATTTGCTGGCCGAAGGCCGGTTCCTTTTATAATTACAGGGTCGGTATCGCTCGCCAGGAAAAAATCGACACCTAAATGGCACGATAGGGGTTAAAATTAACAACGAAATGGAGCTAAAGATGTTAAAATCGCCAAATTAACGGGGCAAGCGTTATAAAATCTGAAAACCAATGAGGGTAAACACGAGGGAGAAAGTGGAGCAGAAAAATAGCCTATCTCCCCTTAAAGGGACAAACAAATATTTGTTAATTTACGTGCGGAACCCATGCGTTAAACCAGTGATTATATTTTCACCGTTAATTAATTGCGCTAAACCGATTGCAAAAGAGAGAAGCTTTTGTAATTATATATTTGTATATTTGTTGATTGATTGATTTATATATATGTTTGTATTCATATATTTAATTATTATTATTATTATTATTATAATTAATAGTAGCCTAGTAGTATTTTTTTGTCAGGGATGTGTTTTTGATTATGTTTGTTCCTCAGACCTCCAGCATGTTTAAACAAATACACCCAAGAATCCGTATCGAGAAAACATTGTGTGCATTATTCGGTAGAGAATATCCTCCTAAATTGCAGGCTCACTATCCCTCGCAAGGAAAAGAAAATCGATACATATTTGGCACCAAAGGTCTTAAAATCGCCAAACTAATGGGGCGAAGGTTGTAACATGTTTCAAAACAAATGGGGCTAATCATAAGGGAGAAGGGGGTCCAGAACACACACCCACCCTCTTGATTAATTGCGAGGGCAGATTACAACAGACAGCAGCCTTATTTTGTATTTATGTAGAGAACTAATTAGAGAGGAACACTTTATAATTTATTGTTCAGTGTTGTAGTTGGGGTTGTTGTTGTTGTTGTAGTTGGGGTTAATGTTGTCGCTGTTGTTGTTGCAGTTATTGTGGTTGTTGTTGTTGTTGTTGTTGTTGTTGCAGTTGTTGTGGTTGTTGTTGCAGTTGTTGTTGTTGCGGTTGTTGTTGTTGTGGTTGTGGTTGCGGTTGTTGTTGTGGTTGCGGTTGTTGTTGTTGTGGTTGCGGTTGTTGTTGTGGTTGATCTATTAGTCTGGATTGTGTTGTTGATGTGTTTTTTGTTGTTGTGGTTGTTGTTGTTGTGGTTGTGGTTGATTACTAGTCTGGATTGTGTTGTTGTTGTTGTGGTTGATCTACTAGTCTGGATTGTATTGTTGTTGTGGTTGTTATTGTTATGGTTGAACTAGTAGTCTGGATTGTGTTGTTGTTGTGGTTGTTGTTGTTGTTGTTGTTGATCTATTAATCTGATTGTGTTGTGGTTGTTGTTGTGGTTGATCTATTAGTCTGATTGTGTGCTTTTTTTTTTTTTTTTTTTTTTTTTTATGGTTGAACTAGTAGTCTGGATTGTGTTGTTGTTGTGATTGTTGTTGTTGTGGTTGATCTATTAGTCTGGATTGTGTTGTTGTTAGTGTTGTGGTTGTTGTTGTGGTTGATCTATTAATCTGATTGTGTTGTTGTTGTTGTGGTTGTTGTTGTGGTTGATCTATTAGTCTGATTGTGTTGTTGTTGTTGTTGTTGTTGTAGTTGATCTATTAGTCTGGATTGTGTTGTTGTTGGTGTTGTTGATGATGTGGTTAATATTCTTGTTCTTGTTGTGGTTAATGTTGTTATTGTTATTGTTGTTATTTTTACTGGTGTGGTTGATGTATTCGTCTGAATTGTGTTGTTGTTGATGTGGTTAATATTGTTGTTCTTGTTGTTGTTGTGGTTAATGTTGTTGTTATTGTTATTGTTGGTATTGTTGCTTTTGTGGTTGATGTATTAGTCTGAATTGTGTTGTTGTATAAAATCGTCTACTAATAGCCAGATTAACCAGTCAAAACGCGTCATAATCTTGAAAGGGTTAAATCATAATAAGAAGAGCCTCCCTGCAATACTATCATTGTATTATGTAAAGCTTTATATTCAATAAACAGAATACAACATTATAAACTAGATTAAGGGAGTGGTGGGTATTGTTTGGTCTATTTATATATATAATTATATATTTTATAGTTCCTCGCTATAAACTGGATACAGCCAGAATAATCACTCATTGAATTACAGACTAGAATTAGGATCTTAGAATTATACATATAAATTATATATAAATAGGATCATATGCTTTTCATAATACAATTCACTATGGCCCCATTCACACCAGTAACTCTGATCCCCCTACCAGTTAGCTTATGTTTTTTTTATATTTGTTACTCTGTATTTAGGGTGAGGGCTAGTCCTATCCAGAGTGAGGTTTGGCATCCTCTACCCAACCTTAGCCGTTGCTCTGTGTGTGTGTGTGCGTGTGTGTCTGTTTTTTTTTTTTACCTCTGTAGGCTCAGTCAAGTTGCTCACCATTGTCACCAATGCAGCCCTCTGACACAGCCATCCCACGAAGCAATACTATAGACATACCCAAACCACACCAAACAACACACACACACCACCCCCATCAACAAACCCAACACACACCTACTACTAACAAACAACACACACACACCACCCCCATCAACAAACCCAACACACACCTACTACTAACAAACAACACACACACACACACCACTCCCCTCAACAAACCCAACACACGCCTACTACTAACAAACAACACACACACCACTTCCCTCAACAAACCCAACACACACCTACTACTAACAAACAACACACACACACCAATCCCCTCAACAAACCCAACACACACCTACTACTAACAAACAACACACACAACACTTCCCTCAACAAACCCAACACACACCTACTACTAACAAACAACACACACACCACTCCCCTCAACAAACCCAACACACACCTACTACTAACAAACAACACACACAACACTTCCCTCAACAAACCCAACACACACCTATACTAACAAACAACACACACAACACTTCCATCAACAAACCCAACACACACCTACTACTAACAAACAACACACACAACACTTCCCTAAAAAAGGATGACACCCAAAACTCAATGCACACCTAAAAGCCGGTATCACATGAGCGCTTTTTCACTCAACATTTATCCTCAACACTGATCTGGCAGCTTATGAGGTCAACATTTAGAATATTTCAGTCACCTAACTTCATCTATCAACAGTCTAGTTTCTAATACCAGTGCAAAATATTCCAGAAATGTTGCCAGTAAAATGTTGATCATCAAATGTTGACTATAAATGCTCTCGTGTGATACCGGCTTAAGCAAACACCCTACCAAAGCACTACCAAACAATACACACAACACAACCCCAAAACAATGATAACCCCCCCCCAACCAAATACACCACCACCACCAAACACAATAATCAAATACCATACACATACAACCAAACAACACACACACACCACTCCCCTAAACAAGGCTAACTCCCAAAACTCAACACACACCCAAACGGTCACAATAATAATCAACAAAGCAAAACCATAGAATAAAAAAGCAAGCAAGCAAGCAAGCAAGCAATACACACAACAATACCATAAACAATTACAGCACCCAAACCAAACACACGCACACACAACTACCACTTGGGCGGGTGCCCAACCCCGAAATGGGTTGAACTAGGGGAGTTATCCCCCCGCCAAAGGCGGCTTTCTAGGGCCTTTCCTAGCTGTTGCTGAGAGGATTGGGTTCTAGTCATGTGGTGATGGGCTGGCCTTTCAGAGTGAGAACTGAGCGATCTCTGCCATACCCATAGCTTACTCTGACTTTTCCTTTTACTTATATATTTTCTAGATCTCGAGTGACGGCGTCTGTTCCGTGAATTGACCTCCCAATCTACCAAGATTGGAAGCCAAAGCGTCACATTTTTCCTTTGCCCCTCAACTTTCTCTTCATAATTGCTGAGGGACACAGGGCCCTGGGTGGGGCTTTGGTTTCCCGGGCGTTTCCGCACCCTCCTCAGCTCCAAGTCATGGAGTGGCTTCGGTCACCCAGGCTTTATTGTGGTCGGCAGGGAGGGTTCTGTGGGGGTGCTCGGTTATGGCCTTGGCCTTGCTTGGGGCCTTGGGGCTGTTCGGCCAGGCAGCTTGGGGAACAGCAACAACAGCAACAACAACTACAACAACCAACAAACACAATAATCAACGAAGCAACATCACAGAAATACCAAACCACGATCAATCAATGCACACGACACTTCCATAAACCAGACTCGCACCCAAACCTAACACACACCACCACCAACACACACAACAATACATTCCAGAAACTCTCCTCCCTCAGATATAAACAGTGCCAACATCTAAGGAATTACAGAACAGGGAAATATATCACCCTCAGATATAAACAGTGCCAACATCTAAGGAATTACAGAAGAGGGAAATATATCACCCTCAGATATAAACAGTGCCAACATCTAAGGAATTACAGAACAGGGAAATATATCAAACACATCGAAACACACAATAATCAACCAAGCAATACCATAGACATACCAAAACACAACCAAGTAATGCACACGCCACTCCCCTAAACAAAGCTAACACACAACATTCAAAATACACACGCCGACACACACAATAATTAACCCCTTAAAGCTCTGACGCGTTTTAGCAGTTTATTTTGGCTATCATTATACTATTTTATGCAGCTTAGGAAGGATCTGTGGATATTAAAAGGGTAAATACTATCTCAATCAACCCTCTGACTTCCGTATACCGTTACTAATCTGAATAAAATCGTTTAATAGTATCCAGAAAACAGAACAGAAACGCGTATTGGAGCTTGAAAGGGTTAACGAAGAAATACCACAGACATACCAAAACACAACCAAATAACACACACCACTCCCCTAAACACCCTGACCTAACAAACACCACCACCAACAACAACAACACACACAGCAGTACATTCTAAGACTCAATTAACCAGAGGTGGGAGTCAGGGATTTACTGGGTTAGTACGTGTTGTGTCCTGTGCCTTAAGGGGAGATGGGTCGACTTTCTGGGCCCCCTTCTCCATCGTGTTTAGCCCCATTAGTTTGGCTATATTTAAACATTTCACCCTATTTCTTTGTCAATATTAAGACCTTTCGTGCTCTTTAGGTGTCGATTTAATTCCTGGTGATCGATAGCGATGTGGAAGAACCGGCCTTCGGCCGTGAATTTTTTTACCAAAACATGTAAATATTAATCTTGAAGGGGGATCTAATGGATGTTTTTTTTTTAAAGTTTGATAGAGGTCTAGGGAGGAAACTAACAACATAAAAGTATATATATATATATATTGAAATGTCGGGTTGGTATTTCAACTCGATTAATTATGTATGATCTCGGTACAATCTTATAAGATATCTTGAGATGGAATATGCTCGACAGGGTCACGTCTAGCTTTATATATCTTGCATCAACTCTTTATCCCAAGGCAGCATTCACACAATAAGAACACAATGTTACTTCACACTTTAGTTTATTTATAGGACAATGGTTATTGGATATAGTATATTGCTCTGTCATATATGGCAGACAATAAAGGTGCTCAAGTGACGTATCAAATATAGAATGGTCTATAATGATACCTTTATTATACTTATTCACGTTATAATTACACACAGTATACGTAGGTAATATAAATATGCAGGAATAATAGTGTTACACATGTACAGTACATAGGTAATCAAGTCAAATGATAACACGTATATGAGTGTAACATCTAACGTGAAGACTTCTGGCATAAGGCGAATTGACTTGAAATAGCGTTCATGAGAGTGGGGCGGTGAGCGCTTATCACGGGGATTAACGGAAGGGTCACACTGGTAAGATAAATAAAAGGTAGTACGTTCGACCCTAAGTCAGAGTGACTGCTTTGGTATGAATTTATAATTCGAAATAGTGCGACTATAAGACACTGGTGAATATTAAATATATACTAAGGAGCTTATCGACAGGGTGGTTTAAGTTGGAATTTACTTATCAAAGCGGTTTTTGTGAAAGATTTGACGCACGGATACAAAAAATATATTTACACCGGGTAAGAGATCATACGCACAAGTATAGAATTCAAATTCAAATTTAGATCAATGAATTGCTATAACAGGTTTTGGAATGAAAGCAAGTTAATATAAAATGAGGAAAAGACACTCAATTAAAATGCAACTGGATAATCACAGGATATTAGAATTCGGAAGAACTCAGAATAATAAAGGACGTACACGACGAAGTTGTACTAGGTTAAAATACTACGGTAATAGTATTAAAGGAATTTTGAATATATTAGCAAATCCCTATCTGGCAATACGTGGATCAAAAATATGACATATGCGAATTACATAAACATATGATATAATTAAATAGTTACTATGGAAATAGTAAGGGTCTCTACGATAATAAGGAAACACAAATAATACTGTAAATAACTTGAACAAGAGTTACTATAAATGTGTGAAAAGAATTATAAATTACCCACACACGTAGATCAGATAATTCACAAGTACTGGTAGAAACAAGATAACTCGAATAATAGACTTAAGGTTAACTCAACGGGGGGTTCTTGACTTTTCGGTAAGGAAAGATAGATAGATTAAAATTTGGGCACAGGTCCTAGGTAAATGGTAGCAAATAAGGGAATATCTTCACGGTATACGTTTACACTTCAACTTGGATACACAAGAGAATAAATAACATATATAGGTGACATCTGAGAGTATTCCGTCTTGAACCTGGATTGAGATAAATGTATATAACTGGTGTACAATTGATAATTAATGATAACACCTCAAGAAATATATTGCAAGGGGGTATATGAAGAAATATCTAGTGCGATGAATTCACTTGCACAGATCAAGATTGAATGGGAAGATAAATGACTATGTAACATATTCACAGATCGATAATTGAATAAATAACAAGCACAGATCCTAGGCACAGATCAACTTAATAACACTTTCGAAATATTCGCATATATAACCTTACCTGCAACAATAGCCACAAATTTAGATACGCAGAAACACTTAGGGTTAGCGTGGAAGAGGAGAAGGGCCAAGTACAAGGGTCGGGGCGTCACAGAAGTCCGGGCACGGTAGCTGGACGTAATGGGGCCACTCGTCAGGAGTTCAGGGGGCAGGGCCAGACGTCAGGGTACTGCTTCGGCAGGAGTCCAAGGGCAGGGGGCAGTGGACAGCAGGCTCCTTCTCTCTCTCAGGCAAACGACTCCTGGACAGACTTATCCGGACGGAGTGTTTAGGTAGTTATACTCCCGGACATATATCCGGACGGAGTGTTTAGGTAGTTATACTCTCGGACAGACTTATCGGGACGGAGTGTTTAGGTAGTTATACTCCCGGACATATATCCGGACGGAGTGTTTAGGTAGTTATACTCCCGGACATATATACGGTCGGAGTGTTTAGGTAGTTATACTCTCGGACAGACTTATCCGGACGGAGTGTTTAGGTAGTTATACTTCCGGACATATATCCTGACGGAGCAAGCTACTGAGTGTGAACTGACTTCCTGTAATTTCAGTCAGTACATACTTGGGTTATTTATCTTGGTCAGGTTGCATGATCTCGTATGAATAGAGGCATAGTAAATACATAAAAATTAGCTATGTTGAGGTTAATAATTACATGAACAATACATTATGGTGCTTAATGACATCGCACTGAGGTTCTCGTCTGTTTGACTTTTGGTTCTTTCTTAAATCATCAAGCCTGATGATGTAATTCGTGATTTCCTGTTCACTAATTGTTTCGGCTATTTGGACTGTTTATGTAATGATTTTCTTCTGTGGCACTTCATATCACCATTTCACTTTTCTTCTCGTCTGGCAGGTTCTTGAGGATGGAGGGCCCCAACGATATAAATACTCCCAGGCTCTTTATGCTTCGATTGCATAAACACTTTTTCATCATAGTACTCAGGGAGGGTGGGGGGGTATTCGGGGGGAAGTTCTGCCTTGGCTATTTGAGTCCTGCCCTGTGATTGGCGGGGCCGCGTGAGGTGCTGATTGGAGGGGCTTGACCTGCCCTTCGGGGGAAACTCACCTGTACGGGAAATTAGAGAATGGGTACAAGGGTCAGATTTCCCGTTCTCTGGAGAATTGGAAATTAATTTATTTCTAAATCCTTTTCTTCTGGTCTCCCTGGATTCTCTTACGGTGGCTATCTTGTGTGGTTGTCCTTTTGGCTCCGTCATTTCATATATTATATACAGTATATATATACTGTATATATATATATATACAGTAAAAGTCCTATAATCCGAATTGCAGGGGACCAGACCCCATGCAGATTACTGGATTATCTGAATTATTGGAATTTACCCGTATGAACCTGTGTATTAATGGTCTGACGAAAACATTGAGGCATTAGGCCACCCAAAAAAAAACTTTTTGAGGCATTAGGGCACCCAAAACCTACCCAAAATGACATAATGGTACACACACATTTCATATGTTCATGAAATAACTTTAACAGTTTACCATTGTCATTGTAGCCTATAACTTACTTCAAAACATTCATATTAATGGTCAAAGGAAGCTGATGATATAAATATAAACACATGTCCGCATCGTCTGCTAGCGAGTTGTCTTGCTCTTGGACGCACCCTTGGGACGCTCCGATCACTATAAATAGTAGCGTATCGGAGCGTCCAAAGGTGCATTTTCAAGAGCAAGACAGTCTTGCTCATGAAAATGCATATCATCAGCTTCCTTTGACCATTAATCTGAATGTTTTGAAGTAAGTAATAGGCTACAATGACAATGGTAAACCTTTGAAGTTATTACATGAACATGTGATATGTGTGTGTACCATTATATATCATTTGGGTGAGTTTTGGGTGGCCTAATACCTCAAAAGTGGACTTTGGGACTTTTTAAATTCGGACTATTGGGTGAATTCGGATTTGGCCTAATTTTCAAAATGTCGGACTATCGGGAGATTCCAATTATCGGTAATCATATTATCGGATTTTTACTGTATATACATATATATACATATATATATATATATATATATATATATATATATATATATATATATATATATATATCGGCATATATATACATATATTGAGTATATATTACAAATACACGTGAGCCACTAAATGTTTCTAATCTCTCAGTGGGGTTCGAACCGCCGACCATCAGGACGATAGCCGACGCTTTAATGCCGTGGTGCAGTTGATTAAAGCGTCGGCTATCGTCCTGACGGTCGACGGTTCGAACCCCACTGAGATATTAGAAACATATATATATATATATATATATACAAAAGACCCCAAAAAAACCAGTGTCCCCTTAAACTGGAATTTGTCCCACCGTCTATACCGCCAAATACATATCGGTATCTCTAGTCTCTCAGCTGCTAAGGGGGGATGGGCTGGATTTTCTGGCCCCCTTCTCCCTCGTGTTTAGTCCCATTAGTTTTCAGATTATAAGACGTTAGACCTATTCATTTGGCGATTTTAAGATGTTTCATCCCATTTATTTATCAATATTAAGACTTTTCGTGTCATTTAGGTGTCAATATTTTCCTGGCGAGCGATAGTGAGCCTGTAATTTAAGAGAAACCGGCCTTCGTCCGGGACATTTTTCTATCGAAAAATGTACATATTTATCTTGAAGGAGGGTATTGGACGGGTATATTTTAAGCTTGAAGGAGGTCTAGAGAGGAAACTAATTTAATAAAGATACATAAATGAGCAAATAAAAACAGCCCTTCTCCCCTTAATGTAAAGTTGTACGCTTTATGTATTAGAAGCGCAATGACCTATGCTTCAGAAACGTGGCCTGTCAAACCGTGGCCTGACAAACCGTGGCCTGTTAAACCGTGGCCTGTCTAACTGTGGCCTGTCAAACTGTGGCCTGTCAAACCGTGGCCTGTCAAACCGTGGCCTGTCAAACCGTGGCCTGTTAAACCGTGGCCTGTCAAACCGTGGCCTGTCAAACTGTGGCCTGTCAAACCGTGGCCTGTCAAACCGTGGCCTGTCAAACCGTGGCCTGTCAAACCATGGCCTGTCAAACCGTGGCCTGTCAAACCGTGGCCTGTCTAACCGTGGCCTGTCAAACCGTGGCCTGTCAAACCGTGGCCTGTCAAACCGTGGCCTGTCAAACCGTGGCCTGTCAAACCGTGGCCTGTCAAACCGTGGCCTGTCAAACCGTGGCCTGTCAAACCGTGGCCTGTCAAACCGTGGCCTGTCAAACCGTGGCCTGTCAAACCGTGGCCTGTCAAACCGTGGCCTGTCAAACCGTGGCCTGTCAAACCGTGGTCTGTCAAACCGTGGCCTGTCAAACTGTGGTCTGTCAAACCGTGGTCTGTCAAACCGTGGTCTGCCGGGAACGTAGTAACGAGTCAGGTCAGGTGAAGGTATTGAGGGCCTTTACAAAGGCACGTCGTAGCTACTTTCTACTTTCCTATTTTCTGAAGAGTGTTTAGAGGGGAGAAGGGGTGTTGGAGAGAGATGAAGCTGTTGGAGTGGCTTTGTTGTATGAGATAAGAATGGTGAGCAGAGTTACCTAATCAAGTCCGCTAGATCGTAAATAAAGGCCGAAAATCGCTAGAATAATGTCACGATCGCTCCAACATGGCTCCAAAATGGCTCAGGTTCCCGGAGTATCGCTAGAATTCATGTCGTTAGATGTAAACAAATGCCTCTAGATTGATGTAAATACCTCTAGATTTAGCGGGAAAGTAGCTAAATTGGCAACACTGATGGTGAGATGGCTGTGTAGGGTCAAACTGCAAAGTAGGCTATCTATACTCGGCTTTATTTAACCCTTTGAAGCTTTGACGGGTTTTAGCAGTTTATTTTAGCTATCATTAGACGAATTTATGCAGCTTAGGAAGTATCTGTGGGTATTAAAAGGGTAAATACTATCTCAATCAACCCTTTGACTTCCATATACCGTTACTAATCTGAATAAAATCGTTTAATGGTAACCAGAAACAGAATAGAAACGCGTATTGGAGCTTGAAAGGGTTAATATGACTCTAAATTACAATGTTCTTATATCAATTACCGGTACTCGACTAATACGAACGATATAAAAGGAAGTACGGAGATATTTATGAAAACTTGGTTTATATATTTGATGCAGGAGTGTAACAGTTGCACATAGTTCCAATAATTATCGAGAAAACAGTTGGTAAGAGATTCAATTTGGCGTCAGATGAAATGAAACCGAGTATAGTGAAGAGCTGAGGAGAAGGTTAGGTATCAAGATTATCAGAAATGAGATGCGTACAAGCAGGTTTGGATGGTTTGGACATGTGGAGAGGAGGGATGGACTAAAGCCGCTATCACACGAGCGCTTTTTGTCTCAATATTTACCCTCAACACTGGTCTGGCAGCTTATGAGGTAATAACTTAAACTATATACGTCACCTAAACTCGTCTATCACCAGTCTAGTTTCCGATACCAGTGCAAAATATTCCAAAAAAAATTTCCCAGAAAAATGTTGATCGTCAAATGTTGACTATAACAGCTCTCGTGTGATACAGGCTTAAGTTGGGTGAAAAGATGCAAGTTCACCGAGAGAGCTGCACCAAGGGATAGACGAAGAAAAACGTGGGTGGGTGGAGATGCACCAAGGGGTAGACGAAGGAAAACATGGGTGGGTGGAGATGCACCAAGGGATAGACGAAGGAAAACATGGGTGGGTGGAGATGCACCAAGGGATAGACGAAGGAAAACATGGTGGGTGGAGATGCACCAAGGGATAGACGAAGGAAAACATGGTGGGTGGAGGTGTACCAAGGGATAGACGAAGGAAAACATGTGTGGGTGGAGATGCACCAAGGGATAGACGGAGGAAAACGTGGGGGGTGGAGATGCACCAAGGGATAGAAGGAGGAAAACGTGGTGGGTGGAGATGCACCAAGGGATAGACGGAGGAAAACGTGGTGGGTGGAGATGCACCAAGGGATAGACGAAGGAAAACGTGGTGGGTGAAGATGCACCTAGGGGTAGACGAAGGAAAACGTGGTGGGTGAAGATGCACCAAGGGGTAGACGAAGGAAAACGTGGTGGGTGGAGATGAACCAAGGGGTAGACGAAGGAAAACGTGGTGGGTGGAGATGCACCAAGGGATAGACGAAGAAAGACGTGGGAAAGTCACAAATATCTCAAGTTTATTCACCTCTGATAAAAGAGACACCCTTGTTAACCCATTCAGTACCAGGGACGTCCTTGTCATCTTATTCCGGCAATGATTAGACGATTTTATGCAGCTTAAGAAGGACCTCTATCAATAATAAGACTTCAAATGATCTCAACCAACCCTTTTCACTACCACAGATCCTTCCCAAGCTGCATAATATCGTCTAAATACAGCCAAAATCAAATGCAACACTCGTCGCTGGTACTCAAAGGGTTAATGTAATACTGAACACTTGAGGAGTTGATAACACCAAGCCAGTGTTCACACCAGGCTATACTCGAAGATACCTTAACGGGAGATTTACACTTGAGGGAACACTTTCTCCCTCATGTTTAGCCCCATTAGTTTTCAATTGTTATGACGTTTGGCCTATTATTTTGGCGATGTTAAGACAATTCGCCCCACTTCTTTGTCAATATTAAGAGTTATCGTGTCATTTAGGTGTCAATTTTTTCCTGGCGAGCGATAACGAGCCTGTAATATAAGAAAAAGCCGGCCCTCGGCCGGGACATTTCTTTATCGAGATACAATTATCGAGATATTTACAAATTTATCTTGAAGGAGGGTCGTGGGAAGGTGTTTTTTAAGCTCCATGAAGGTTTTGGGAGCAAAATAATAAAATCGTACAAAATACATAAATGAGCCAATAAAAACGCCCCATCTCCCCTTAATGTAATACTGAGTACTAGTTCATAACACCAAGCGAGTGTTCATATGTCTGGTAACAATGGGATGGGTTGGTCGTTCACACCAGGGCCTAGAGATACCTTAATGTAATACTGAGTACTAGTTCATAACACCAAGCGAGTGTTCATATGTCTGGTAACAATGGGATGGGTTGGTCGTTCACACCAGGGCCTAGAGATACCTTAATGTAATACTGAGTACTAGTTCATAACACCAAGCGAGTCTTCATATGTCTGGTAACAATGGGATGGGTTGGTCGTTCACACCAGGGCCTAGAGATACCTTAATGTAATACTGAGTACTAGTTCATAACACCAAGCAAGTGTTCATATGTCTGGTAACAATGGGATGGGTTGGTCGTTCACACCAGGGCCTAGAGATACCTTAATGTAATACTGAGTACTAGTTCATAACACCAAGCGAGTGTTCATATGTCTGGTAACAATGGGATGGGTTGGTCGTTCACACCAGGGCCTAGAGATACCTTAATGTAATACTGAGTACTAGTTCATAACACCAAGCGAGTGTTGATATGTCTGGTAACAATGGGAAGGGTTGGTCGTTCACACCAGGGCCTAGAGATACCTTAAGGGGGCACGGTTCATTTATTACTTTATTTTTATATTTATTCATTTATTATCAAAAATTTAAGACATTTGGAGATCTGCAGAAGGCCTACTGGCACATACGAGGCAGATCCCTTCCTTCCTACACCCCTCTTAGTTCTTCCCTACACCAAAAATATCTCCCACAACAACTTATATCCTCTACACTTTCACTATATTATAGCTACCTCTGTTTATCTCTACCAAAGAACATCTCACAAGACCTACATCAGCATAAGTAAATTATTCTCAATATTCTCCGTCGAGATAACGTTGTATATTTTTCTGTAGAAAATGTCCAGGCCACACATGGTGTACCGGTATATAATATAATTATTCGCTCCTCCCTCCCTCCCTCCCTCCCACTTCCCTTCTCCTCCTCCTCCTCCCTAGCTCCCTTCCTCCCACTTCCCTCCTCCTCCTTCTCCTCCCTCTCTCCCTCCCATTTCCATTCTCATCCCCCCCCCCAACTTCCCTCCTCTTGACTTCTGTTTCCGGCTCTGAATATATCATGTCACCAGGTCTCTCTCTCTCTCTCTCTCTTTCTCTCACACCCTCTCTCTCTCTCTCTCTATCAGGATGTGTTCACACCAAAACCTCAACCAAACGTAAAATATCTGTATGGAAAGGAAATTTAATTGAATCAACATAATTGTACCTACATTTTGTTATATGCATCATACCGTTTTGCTCTTTTTAATCCACTAACTTGTTATTTTAGCCTTATCTTGTATTTGTCTTTACTTGTTTTTTTTTGTTTTTTTTTATAGATTGGAGATTTAATTTTACTTTGTGATTTCTCAAGATCCACAAATCCCATGTATATCTTCTGAGCTTTCTCGCATATGTCACTGTAATAATCTGATCCACATCCTCTACCACTACGAAAACCACCCTGTTCATCCCTCACTCCTCCATCGGTACTCTAATTGCCAACTTGCGAGATTCGTTCTATAATGAAGTTGGAACTGTGGCCATCAATATTTAGCAGAATGATCAGCTAAAGTAAAGTCATAATACATATATAAATGCATAAAGCCAAATTAACCATACTTCTTATCCATCAGAAGCCCACATTATAATTGCATTTCTCTGTAATATTGATGTCTACAGCTCCAACTTCCTTATAGAAATAATTATACCTGATTAACCCCGCTCGGCAGGCTAATGTAGGCCTATACCTGTGTGATATTTACCCTCGTTACGTTAAGGGAGCCCATCTCGCTTTTTTCTCTTTCTCTCCCTCTTTCTTTCGCTTGTATCCATTCGGCCCCATTCAGCCTACTGTTTTAAGACGTTTACCCCCATTTAAATGTCAATATTTTCCTGGCGAGCGGTAATGAGCCAGCATATATATGTTTTTGTTTTGACAGCAAGCTAAATTTGTACATTATTTCGATAGAAAAATGTCTCCGGCGAAGCAGGATTTCTTCATACAATGCTGGCTCGCTATCGCTCGCCAGGAAGAAATCGACACCTGGATGGGGATAAACGTCTTAAAACAGTTGGCTGAATGGGGCCGAATGGATAAAAGCCAGGGAAAGAGAGAAAAGGAGAGAAAAAAAAACCGGTGAGCCCCCTTAACCCTTTGACTACCATAAATCCTTCTTCAGTTGCAGAAAATCGTCTAAATATAGCTAGAATAAAATTGAAAGGACATCGCCGGTACAGAAGGGGTTAACAAGACCGGTAGTTTAGTGGATACCAATATATATTATGTATCAAATGTTGGCAGATTTTGTTTTAGCATTTGAATTGCCTTTGTGAAGTAGGAAGTTTTCGCTAGATTCTGAAAATTTAGAGTTGACTGTAATTTACTGCAATGCTAGGTTTTCAGTAGGGTGCAAGGAATACAGTATATATAGGGATATATATATATATATATATATATATATATATATATATATATATATATATATATAGAGAGAGAGAGAGAGAGAGAGAGATTTACATAGATACACTGGCCACACAGACCTTACGATCCAAACGAGGTGGTCAGGACTTAATTCTACTGTAGTTGAGATGGCATATCCGATAGGAGAGGAGAGGAGAGGAGAGGAGAGGAGAGGAAAGGAGAGGAGAGGAGTACAAAGGAGTACAAAGGAAATCAAGCAACAACATATCTAGTGACCCTTCTAGGCTGCTTGTCCTCCAAAACACTGAGGATCAAGTGTCCAAACAGTGGTTTAGAGTGGGTAAGGGAACATT
This sequence comes from Paralithodes platypus, assembly GCA_032716605.1. NCBI lineage: Eukaryota > Metazoa > Arthropoda > Malacostraca > Decapoda > Lithodidae > Paralithodes > Paralithodes platypus. The sequence goes on along the minus strand of CM064510.1, from coordinate 17,902,470 downwards.
GGAAAGGGAACTACTGCCCTGCCACTAATGTGGCAGGACTAGGAAGTTAGTAGGGGACATATGGGTTAGTAACTGAGGGGAGGATAAAGTTATTCATTTACAAACGCAGTCAGTCGCGGGTTTGATGCGAGATATTTGTCTAGGCGGAATTTAAATGAATCAACGGTGCTGCAGTCTATAACGTCTCGGGGAAGCCCATTCCACAAGTTGACAACTCGATTGAAGAAGAAATTCTTAGATTCGTGCGAGTTAAAAGATTTACCAATAATTTTGCAACCGTTTCCCCGCGTGTAATTAGATTGGTCGATAGTGAAGTACTTACTACAGTTCATATTGTCGATGCCTTTGATGATTTTGAATACTTGAATTAAGTCGCCTCTTAATCTGCGCTGGGTTAAAGGAAATATATTTAATTCTCTAAGACGCTCTTCGTATGGTTTGTTCTTTAGGCTAGGTATCATTTTGGTAACTCTACGTTGAACTCGTTCTAGCTTGTTTATATCTTTTTGGTAATAAGGGCACCAGGATTGAACGCAGTATTCCAGAAGAGGGCGGACTAAGGAATTGTAAAGGGTTAGGATAACTTCTTTGGATTTATGCTCAAATGACCTGCCTATAAAGCCAATTATTTTGTTTGCCTTCTTAACAACTTCTGAACATTGTTGACTCGGTTTTAGGTTACTCGATATTGTTACTCCCAGATCAGTTTCTCTGTTTACATTCTTAAGCTGAGTGCCATTCATCGAATAGTTTGCTTTCTCATTTAGGAGGAGAGGAGAGGAGACGAGACGAGACGAGACGAGACGAGACGAGACGAGACGAGACGAGACGAGACGAGACGAGACGAGACGAGACGAGACGAGACGAGACGAGACGAGACGAGACGAGACGAGACGAGACGAGACGAGACGAGACGAGACGAGACGAGAGGAGAGGAGAGGAGAGGAGAGGAGAGGAGAGGAGAGGAGAGGAGAGGAGAGGAGAGGAGAGGAGAGGAGAGGAGAGGAGAGGACAGAGGAGAGGAGAGGAGAGGAGAGGAGAGGAGAGGAGAGGAGAGGAGAGGAGAGGAGAGAAGAGACGGAAAACAATCTGACATTTGTTGTTTATGTAATAATTTGGTATTTTTTCCTGTTTCGTTCTTCTGCATTCTTCTACACTTAACTTTACACCTTTTGTATACATCCCTTATACATAATATTTGCAATGAATGTTTCCTACTGATCAGCTGTGGTGTTATTTTATTTTGGTTTATTTTATTTTATAATATTTATTATTGGTTTTTATTTGTTTTGCTAAAGCGTTATTTCCACAACGATTTTGATAAGTTATTTTGTCTTTATATTGTGTCGTTCCAGTTTTGGGTTGTTTAGTTTGCAAGTTTTACATCATAATTCATACGATGGCACATTTTTTTCTTCTGGTTTCTGGCTTTTGCTAGACGATTTCATGCAGATTAGGAAGGACATATGGAAATCAGAGGATTCATCGAGATAGTCTTGACCTCTATAGCTACCACAGATCCTTCCCAAACTGCATAAACTCGTCTGATGATAACTAGTATATAATATGCAAAAGAGTCATAATCTTCAGAGGGTTAACAATAATAAATACGCCAATAAATGAAAACAAAGATATATATATAAAAAAAAAAAAAAATAGACCAAACAATATAAAAACTAGCCTCACGTGACCATATTGGTTGTTCTCGATATTAAGGGGAGGCAGACCGTTTTTCTGGACCCCCTTCTCCCTAATGTTTAGCCCCACTAGTTTTGAGATTATAAGATGGTTGGCCCATTAGTTTGGCGATGTTAACACCCTTCGCCCCATTTCGTTGTCAAATTTAAGACCTTTCGTGCCATTTAGGTGTCGATTATTTCCTGGCGAGCGATAGCGAGCCT
>CM064510.1:17805569-17898069 GCA_032716605.1 Paralithodes platypus | reverse complement strand
GAATTTAAGAGTTCTATGGCTTCATTACGTTTGTCGTTGAGGGATTGCTGGCTGGGGCGTTCTGAAAAACTAATGGAGTAGTGTAAGGTCGAGTCGTCTGCGTATGAATGGATGGGAATTGAGGTACAGTTGAGGAGATAATTTATAAAAATTAGAAAGAGAATTGGAGATAGGACAGAGCCCTGAGGAAAACCGGAGTTTATAGGGTGAGGAAGTGAACAATGGCCGTCCACAACCGCGGCTATGGAACGGCCGGAAATGAAATTAGAGATAAAGGCACAGATGGAGGGATAGAAACCGAAGGAGGGTAGTTTAGAAATTAATGATTTGTGTCAGACTCTATCGAAGGCTTTCGATATGTCTAGTGCAATAGAAAATGTCTCACCGAATTCCCGAAAGGAGGATGACCAAGAGTTAGTAAGATATGAAAGAAGATCACCAGTAGAGCGACCTTTAAGGAAGCCATACTGGCGATCTGAGAGCAGATTATGAGATGAGAAATGCTTAAGAAATTTGGAAGCAAGAATAGTTTCAAAAACTTTTGAAAGACAAGAGATGAGAGCAATTGGACGATAGTTGGAGGGTTGAGAGCGGTCACCCTTCTTTGGGACAGGTTGAATGTGAGCAAATTTTCAGCATGAAGGGAAGACGTTAGAGGATAGACAGAGACGAAAGAGTTTGCCTAGGCAGGGAGTCAGCACGGAAGCACAGTTTTTGAGAACAACAGGAGGAACACCGTCCGGATCGTACGCCTTATTAGTATTAAGCCCAGAGAGGGTAGTAAGTACATCTTTAGAAGAGATTAGGATATTAGGCATAAGTAAGAGAGAGGAGGGTGGAGAGGGAGGAATAGCACCGGAATCATCCAAGGTGGAGTTTCTAGCAAAAGTTTGAGCGAAGAGTTTAGCTTTGTCAGAGGAAGAAGTGATGGTTGTGCCATCAGAGTGGAAAAGGGGAGGGAAAGACGAGGAAGAGAAATTGTTGGAGAGGTTTTTGGTTAGATGCCAGAAAGCTTGGGAAGAGCTAGAGTTGGATAGTTCAGTGCATTTATAATTGATGAAAGAGTGTTTGCCAAGTCGAAGAACAGATTTGGCTTGATTCCGGGCAGAAACATAGGAAGAATGAGTTTTGAGTTTTAAGGCGTCGGTACCTTTTGAATGCTTCCTCCTTATTGCGGACAGCAGTAGAACAGGCGTGAGTAAACCAAGATTTTTTAGCATTAGTCTGAGAGAAAGAGAATGGAATGTATGCTTCCATGCCCGATAGGATTACCTCGGTAATGCGTTCAGCACTCTCCAAGGGTCCCCGAGGCCACGGAAGCAGAAATAATTTCATGGGAAATCAAAGAAGTACTGCTGGAGAGCCTCCCAGTCGGCAGCGCCGAAGTGCCACAAGCGCCGTCGGCTAGGAGGATCGGGTGGTTGTACTGGAGAGATTGGAAAGGTGACAGAGATAAGTTTATGGTCGGAGGAGCCCAAAGGAGAGAAAAGATCAACAGTATAAGAAGAAGGGTTAGAAGTTAGAAACAAGTCAAGAATGTTGGGCCGATCTCCGATGCGATCCGGGATACGGGTGGGTCGCTGAACTAACTGCTCTAGGTCGTTTAGGATAGAAATGACGTAGGTTTGTTCACCAGCGGGGTCAGTAGTGTGAGAGGAGAGCCATTGGCGGTGGTGAACGTTGAAATCTCCTAAGATGGAGATTTCTGAGAAAGGAGAAATGGATAAAATGTGTTCCACTGTAGAGTTTAAATAGTCAAAGAATTTAAGAAAGTTGGTAGAGTTAGGGGAAAGATAGAGAGCACAGAAATATTTAGTAAGAGAATGACAGGAAAGTTTGAGCCATAAAGTTGAGAATACAGAGGAGTCGAAATCGGGAACACGAGAGCAAGTGAGTTTGTTGTGCACATATGCACAACATCCGCCTTTGGCTTTGAAACTAGGATAGAGAATGAAGGAGGATACAGAGAAGGGGCTGCTGGATGGTAGGCGGAGAGATGGTGTTCAACAGAGTGAAAGTTAGAGGAAAGTCCGCAAATGTTGCAGAAATCAATAGAAAGAGTAACAGGCCGAGGTCCAGGTAATTTTGTGGGGTTGCCAGGGTATGGTCGGTCGGGTGTGGGGGCATTTATCCCCCCCCCCCCCAGGGGAATCCGAGGCCGGGCTAAAATTAATATATTTTTTGTTTAATTTTGGTGCGGAGGAATGAAGTGTGGTGTGCATGTTTAGTGTAGTGAAGTGGATAGGAAGAGAAGGTGTTTGTGAGAGCTAGCTGGATTGCTCTCAATGTAAATAAGGCACAAAGAAAATCAGTATGAGAGGCCAAGCAAATGAAACAGGAGTTCCAGCGACTCTTTATCACATGCCTATAACCTCACCTGGGTCTAGCCCTGATCGATTGGTGCCTACAATCTCCCCACTATTTTTGACTGTGTTTGACTGTATCTCTATATTTTTCACATATCTATATTAAGGGGATATGGTTCACTTTTTGAGCGATTTGTGCATGTATTCGTTAGTTTTCTAGTTTCCTCCCTAGACCTCCATCAAATTAAAAACAAATATCCATAAGATCCCCCTCTAGATTAATTTGTACATTTTTCGGTAGAAAAATATTCGGGCCGAAGGCCGATTCTTCCTACATTACAGGCTCACTATCGTTCGCCAGGGAAAAAATAGACCCCTAAATAGCACGAAAGGTCTAAATATTGACGAAGAAATGGGGCGAAAGGTTTTAAAATTAACTAACTAATGGAATAAACATCTTAACATCTGAAAACTAATGGGGCTAAACATGAGGGATAAAGTGGTCCAGAAAACCGGCCCATCCCCCCTTAATTTCAACTCTCTGTGTGTGTGTGTGTGTGTGTGTGTGTGTGTGTGTGTGTGTGTGTGTGTGTGTGTGTGTGTGTGTGTGTGTCCCAGAAACTCATAAACCCAGCGCAATCCCTCCGCTTCGCTCTTTATTACGGAAACAACCAGTATGAACCAGACACCAGCCAACCAACCAACTGTCCCCTACCTACCAATCAATCAACCTTCCAAGCAACCACAAAACCAACCTAAAAATAACCACCCCAGTTTCCAATCAATCAACCCACCAAGGAACCACCAAACAAACCTTAAATTAACCACCACAGCTTCCAACCAATCAACCAACTGCCCCTACCTACCAATCAATCAACCTTCCAAGGAACCACCAAACCAACCTAAAATTAACCACCACAGCTTCCAACCAATCAACCAACTGCCCCCTACCTACCAATCAACCAACCTACCAAGCAACCACCAAACCAACCTAAAATTAACCACCACAGCTTCCAACCAATCAACCAACTGCCTCCTACCTACCAATCAACCTTCTAAGCAACCACCAAACCAACCTAAAATTAACCACCACAGCTTCCAACCAATCAACCAACTGCCTCCTACCTACCAATCAACCTTCTAAGCAACCACCAAACCAACCTTAAAATAACCACCACAGCTTCCAACAGCAAAACCAACTGCCCCCTACCTACCAATCTATCAACCTTCTAAGCAACCACCAAACCAACCTAAAAGTAACCACTCCAGCTTCCAACCTATCAACCAACTGCCCCCTACCTACCAATCTATCAACCTTCCAAGCAACCACCAAACCTACCTTAAAATAACCACCACAGCTTCCAACCTATCAACCAACTACCCCTACCTACCAATCTATCAACCTTCCAAGCGACCACCAAACCAACCTCAAAATAACCACCACAGCTTCCAACCTATCAACCAACTGCCCCTACCTACCAATCTATCAACCTTCCAAGCAACCACCAAACCAACCTAAAAGTAACCACTCCAGCTTCCAACCTATCAACCAATTGCCCCCTACCTACCAATCTATCAACCTTCCAAGCAACCACCAAACCAACCTAAAAGTAACCACTCCAGCTTCCAACCTATCAACCAACTGCCCCCTACCTACCAATCTATCAACCTTCCAAGCAACCACCAAACCAACCTTAAAATAACCACTCCAGCTTCTAATCAATCAACCCACCAACCTCCAAACCAACCTTAAAATAACCACATCAGCATCCAACCCACCAACCAACCAACCACCCAGTCAACCAACCAATCAACCAAAGCACCACCCCAATCTCAGAAACTCATTAAACCTCGACCTCAGTATAACCAAACCCTTCCGCTTCCCCCATTATCACGGAAGCAACCAGTATGGATGAGATTCGGGCAGGCGGTTCACTTTGGTTCATTATGGAACTCGCATAGCATTGTTCTCGGGCGGCATAATGTGCGGGGTTCTGGTAACTATTCGCGATGATGATGATGATGGCTATAGATAAGTAGGAGATTAGAGAGTTTTGGTTAGAGGAAGAATAAGTTGAGAAATGGGAAGTACAGCAAAAGATAAAAGTACTTGGGCTCAACCAAGTTGCTCCATTTATTAATGTAATACTATTTGCGAGTCTTTGATGAAATAATAATTATATAGCCATATTCCTGACTCAACTCAATGATTGGAAAGTTTATGACCGTGTTTTAGCTTCATACCAGCTACTCCGTTATTGGTCGTAGAGAGAGTGAGTGAGTGAGTGAGTGAGTGAGTGAGTGAGCGTGTGTGTGTGCTTATGAATTAGAGAGGTATTATCTTTAATATATACTCGCATTTAACATACAATAATTATTTCACACTAAAGCAAGCCGTCTTTTCTATTAATGATTAGTGAAAATATAACACAAGTGAGATGGTAACCCCTTGTCTTCAGCTTATACTAGAGTGGTGCTGGCTATGATCCTCATTGTAGAAAGTCTGTGTTAGTTGAATTTATTGGCGTTCATTAAGGAATTGATAATTATGTTAAATTAGTTGCAAAAAATATATAATGAAAAACCTTCAATATTTAAAACCACTTTTTACCACAGAGAAATTTTGAAAATGTTAGTTTAGTTAATGCTAAACTCTTATGTTTTCTATAGCATGTCCTCTAAAGAAAACTAATTTTAAACCACTAACTTAAATACAATGTCCAAAAGCCACATATTTGTTTTTATCACATATATGCTTTCATTAATTTCATTGGAGGTGTGGTGAAATTAATATAACAAAAACAAAATAGATTATCAGTAGGTTCAGGGATATTTCGTAGCGAGGTCATTCTGTAATTATGTTCTATGCCCCATGAATATTCTTTCCTCTCACTTAAACATTAGGCTACCATAGTGCTGTGGGAATATGAACATGATTAGATTAATATCCAGTATTCGAGAATGGATAATTAGTCGTAGGCGTGTGCATAAACCTTTAACCGTCTTGGTGGTGTAATGGTTAAGGTGTCTAAAAATCTGTATGTGATAACCCAGGTTCGAATCCCGGTGGATCACATAATTATATGCTTTCATTAATTTCAATGGAGGTGTTTGGTGGTGTGGTGAAATTAATAAACACAAATAGAATATATATAAAAGGCATTCAGTGATCCTCAAGGGGTTATACTAAGATGACTACCATGGTTATAAATCAGAGTACCATTTCTAGAATATTTAATGGTGAATTTAATTTAATTGATCGCATTTTCTCTTCTGGACTTTAAAATGCGACTCTAGAAAAGTTAGAAAGGCGATGTCTGGTGTTGCATAAACAATGAAACCGAATTAAATCGATCCCAGCTACTTGAATGTCACTCTTAAATATATATATTTTTTTTTTCTTTCGTTAATTGTGTTGTGACGTTTTTGTATTACATTTGTTCTTGGTGTTTTATTATTTGTTGAAAATATTAATTTTTCGTTTCTATATTTTTGTTTGTATTTCTTTATTATGCTAAAGTCTTCCACAGACTTTCGTATATGTACTGCATATCGTTTGGGAGATTATGGTGTAGTTATTTTCGGTTAACGTACAAATTATATCTATCTACCTATCTATTTACTCAGGCCCAATCCCCACTTTTCTTTTCTTTTTTTAGTTTTCCTTCTTTATTCCTTTTTTTTCTCTTACAACGTACAAATATATTTTTGTATCAACATGAAAATAAGCAAAAACAAGAAGGAACAAAACATACGATTACCTCTTGGGAATTATGTTTACACTTTGTCGGGTTAGTTGTATGTCATTCCATTTTTATTTTCATGAAATTGTTTCGTATAATATAGCCAAGAAAATCATTTAAAATTACTGACCAGACTATTAAATTATCGTTTAGATCTTGTAAATACCCCAACTACTTTACGTGGAATTACCAGGACGTTCAAATGTCATGAGGTCCAAGGAGAAGACTCTAAATTTCTGTTGTATTTTATTTTGTTAATAAACCTTAGCATACTCTAGAGATAATATGCATAATTTCGGTTTGCCTTCTTACTATTAAACATATACATTATCCCATTGGATCTGAGCACACGCATATTTTCATGACTAAGTGCTTCAAATGAACGAAATACTAACACTAAATGTGAGAGTTAATAGGCCTATTTATGGATGGGCAAGTGTGACCACAAACAGAATATGGAAAACAAGACCCATACGATAAATAATTGTAGCACATACACACACACGCATTCACCCACACAAACAGACATACAAACATCTTCATACCTGCCACACACACACGCATTCACCCACACAAACAAACATACAAACATTCACCCACACAAACAGACATACAAACATCTCCATACCTGCCACACACACACGCATACACACACATGCACGCACACACATACAATTCTAACACACACATACACCCAAACACAATATATGCACCAACATCTATATCTATCTATCTATCTATATGCTCAGGCCCAATCCCCGTTTTGGGGGTAGCCGACTCAAGACAGAGCAAGAACAGGGAAAACACAAAAACAACATAAAACGAAAAATAAACACAGATAAAAAACACAAACTCACACACATCCAGGTCACCCAGGAGAAGACCCAGAGACCAGGGTTACCAAGGTCGTTCCAGCACTCCCCCGGCCCCTGACCACCCGGAGAGGTTCCGATCTCGGCAGGCAGACATGCAGCGGAGCCAAAGCCACAAGCCCTCCCACCACACTTCCAGGCACACCCTTCATATTAATCGTCCCCCCGGGCCAGGCGCCTGATGGACTATTATCTAGTCGAACTTGCGCCCGACCCCTTACTCCAAATGACCACGTGTTCACTCAACTATTCACAAGCATTCTCCATTCACTCCTGTCCACCGCCACTTCCCCTGCCTGATCTATAGTCATTCCTCTATCATCCAAAGCCTTTCTTACACAGTCTCTCCATCTCAATGGGGGTCTTCCTGCCCTTCTATCTCCCCTTGTACCTGACTCACATATTCTCTTTGTAAGCCTTTCATCTCCCATTCGTTCAACATGACCATACCAGCTCAGCACCCTTCTGTCCACTCTGGCTGAGTGGATACGCACCAACATACGCACACATAACAAACTCCCGCCACACACACACACAAATACACACACTTCCCTCTCTCCCCGTGCCATAAAATACAATAAGGACCACATTACCGAGGTCCCAGCTGGACACACCGACCATAAGGACATTCTCCACGCAGCAGCTACAGACACATTACAACACTCAAACATAACATTAACTATTACACTATGAATGTAATAGGCGCAGACATTATTATATATACCACTTACGGAGAACTATTACACACACACACACACACACACACACACACACACACACACACACACACACAAGACATTTATTGTAGACATTAAAGGGGCGCTTCTGTCTGGAACTCCTTCTCCCTCATGTATAGCGCCCATTAGTTTTGAGATTTTTAGACGTTTGCCAGATTAGTTTGACTATTTTAAGACATTTCACCCCCTTTCCTTGTCAAATTTAAGAACTTTGGTGACATTTAGGTGTCGATTCTTTATTGGCGAGCGATAGCGAGCCTGCAATTAAGGAGGAATCGACCATTGGCCTGGGCATTTACCAAAAAATGCACTTATCTCGAAGGTAGGTATTGGTGGCATATTGTTAAGCTTGATGGAAGACTTGGGAAGAAAATAAATGATATATAAATATATACACACATAAATGATATATAAATAATTATATACACATAAATGATATATAAATATATACACACATAAATGATATATAAATATATACACACATAAATGATATATAAATATATACACACATAAATGATATATAAATATATATATATACCCACATAAATGATATATAAATATATACACACATAAATATACACACATAAATATATACACACATAAATATATACACACATAAATATATACACACATAAATATATACACACATAAATGATATATAAATAATTATATACACATAAATGATATATAAATATATACACACATAAATTATATATAAATATATACACACATAAATGATATATAAATATATACACATAAATGATATATATATATATATACACACATAAATGATATATAAATATATACACACATAAATGATATATAAATATATACACACATAAATGATATATAAATATATACACACATAAATAAATATACACACATAAATATATACACATAAATATATACACACATAAATGATATATAAATATATACACACATAAATGATATATAAATATATACACACATAAATGATATATAAATATATGCACACATAAATGATATATAAATATATACACACATATTAATACACAAATAAATCGTAAATACAAACAAATCTGCCCTTAATGAAGCGTCACAAAGGGGGGTGACCTGATTTTTGTTATTTTTGTCCTTTTCTCTCTTTCTCTGGCTTGTAACCATTTGGCCCCATTCAGCCAACTATGTTAAGACTTTTATCCCTATCTAGGTGTCGATTTCTTCCTGGCGAGCGATAGCGAGCCAGCATTATATGAAGAAATCCGGCTTCGCCGGAGACATTTTTCTATCGAAAAATTTACAGATTTAGCCTGCTGTCAAACAAAAATAAAAAACATGCTGGCTCGCTACCGCTCACCAGTAAAAAATTGACACCTGGATGGGGATAAACGTCTTAAAACAGTAGGCTGAATGGGGCCAAATGGATACAAGCCAGAGAAAGATAGAAAAGGACAGAACAAAAACAGGTCACCCCCCTTAAACATTACACTTAATAGAGGCATAATAGACACGAACATTATTGAAGACATATTGGCAGCTGTCACACAAGAACATTGCAAAGTTCCCATCAAGATTTCTCAGTTATTTTGAAGATTTTGTAGTGAAATATGGTGTTAATTCTATAAACTTGGTCTTAATATGATGCAGAAACATAGTGATTTCATATTTCCCCATTAAGTGTCCAGAAAGTAGCTGCTAAGAGATTCAATTTACCTTAAGTCAGATCAAATTAACGACAATTATTATACAACTTGAAGACATATTATTGGCAGCTGTCACACAATAATAGCAAGGGGTTAATCTGTATCCAAGTCTCGTTTATTTATACGATTGATCATAGATTATTATACAAACGTTTATATTTTTGTAGTTAAACTCGATCTTTCAAGATTACATATTATGGTACTAGAATCATAACTCCACCAAAGAAGTATTGAAACACTTATGATTCATGCACAGTTTCGAACCCCGGTGGATCACATGCTTTCATTAATTTCGTTGGGAGGTGCTTGGTGTTGGATTGAAATTAATACAATAGATTAGATAGAATACCAACCGACTGGGGCAGGTGGCTAGGAATCCTCCTCCCCTTGTAACATTCTCCTACACGGCGAGCCAAAGACAGGGGCGGGAGAACGCGAAAGTGGTTCCGGCCCCTAAGAAATGGAACTATATATATTGTTTCTGTTCGGGCTCTGTCTCGAGTCGGCCACCCACAGCTACGGGGTATGTGCCTGAGTATATACCTAAACCAACCGACTCACCGATTAATTAAGCCCCCGTCCAAAAATGAGTCAACACAAATATACTGGAGCATCCCGTTGTCTACTCTCCATCAGTGACAAATATGATACTCTCTCCCCCCCAAACACCTTAATTAGCCTAAACCTGGAATCTGTGAAGGAGGTGCAATATTGGCCCTTAAGGCACTGAAATATTAGGGTGAAATGTCTTGCGGTTTAGATGTGTTGATTACGCCTCTGTTGCCCTGGCTACTTATGTGTGTCCAGGGCTATCTGATATATTGTAATAGTGTGTGTGTGTGTGTGTGTGTGTGTGTGTGTGTGTGTGTGTGTGTGTGTGTGTGTGTGTGTGTGTGTGGGAGAGAGAGACTCTTGCCAGAAATAAATAAGTATTTATCATTAATATTACTAACACTACTACCATTATTACTAACAAACAGCAACACAAACACATTTTATGGAGACATCCGGCTTCGTCGGAGACATGTTTCTATCGAAAAATGTACAAATTTAGCCAGCTGTCTAACACATTATCCAAAATATGGTGGCTTGCTATCATTCGCCAGGTATAAATCGACACCTGGATGAGGATAAACGTCCTAAAACACATTATCACATTAACCAAAAAGGGCGTCGACTGAACTGTGATTATGCTGCAAGAATCTTTAAGGTGGGTCACTTGCTTTTTTCCCCTCCTTTTCTCTCTTTCTCTGGCTTGTATCCATTCGGCCCCATTCAGCCTACTGTTTTAAGAGATTTATCCCCATCCAGGTGTCGATTTCTTCCTGGAGAGCGATAGCGAGCCAACATTGTATGGAGAAATCGGAGACATTTTACTAACAAAACATTTACAAATTTAGCCTGCTGTCAAAAAAAAAAAAATAATAATAAATATGCTGGCTTGCTGCCGCTCACCAGGAAAAAATCGACACCTGGATGGGGATAAAAGTCTTAAAACAGTAGGATGAATGGGGCCGAATGGATACAACCCAGAGAGAGAGACCATAACATAAACAAGGTGGGCCTCCCTTAAATATTATAACTGACAATCAGAACTTCGCTAAATACCAAAAACCTATTATGCAAGAAATACCGATAGGTCATATTAGTTCCCCTAAAATTATCTCTACTATAATTATAATTGGATCCTCTGCACTCTCGTCTAATCTGAAAAATGAAATACTGATCTTTCGAGTAAGTGGCAGCTTCAGTCAAATTAAGGGGAGATGGGTCGCTTTTCTGGTCCCCTCTTCTTCCTCATGTTTACCACCCATTAGTGTTCAGATTTTAAGATGTTCGCCCCATTAGTATGTCGATTTAAAAACCTGTCGATCCATTTCTTTATCAATATCAAGACCTTTCGTGCCACTTAGGTGTCATTTTTTTTCCTGGCGAGCGAAAGCGAGCCCGTAATTTTAAGAGAAACCGTCCTTCGGCCGGGACATTTTTCTATCGAAAAATGTACAAACTTTTCTTGAAGGGGGATCTAGGTATTTTTTTTTTCAAGTTTGATGGGAGGTCTACGGAGGAAACTATATATAAAACAAAATAGAAAGAGGAATAATTAAGCAAATAAATACCCCCCCCCCCCCTTAAGAACGTATACTATTAGCTCCACTTTGGTTGTGATATTAGATGTGACGGTGTGGGTCTCTGTACGGTACTGTATATTAGATGTGACGGTGTAGGTCTCTGTACGTTACTGTATATTAGATGTGACGGTGTAGGTCTCTGTACGTTACTGTATATTAGATGTGACGGTGTGGGTCTCTGTACGGTACTGTATATTAGATGTGACGGTGTGGGTCTCTGTACGGTACTGTATATTAGATGTGACAGTGTGGGTCTCTGTACGTTACTGTATATTAGATGTGACAGTGTGGGTCTCTGTACGTTACTGTATATTAGATGTGACGGTGTGGGTCTCTGTACGTTACTGTATATTAGATGTGACGGTGTGGGTCTCTGTACGGTACTGTATATTAGATGTGACGGTGTGGGTCTCTGTACGTTATTGTATATTAGATGTGACGGTGTGGGCCTCTGTACGTTACTGTATATTAGATGTGACGGTGTAGGTCTCTGTACGTTACTGTATATTAGATGTGACGGTGTGGGTCTCTGTACGGTACTGTATATTAGATGTGACGGTGTGGGTCTCTGTACGGTACTGTATATTAGATGTGACAGTGTGGGTCTCTGTACGTTACTGTATATTAGATGTGACAATGTGGGTCTCTGTACGTTACTGTATATTAGATGTGACGGTGTGGGTCTCTGTACGTTACTGTATATTAGATGTGACGGTGTGGGTCTCTGTACGGTACTGTATATTAGATGTGACGGTGTGGGTCTCTGTACGTTACTGTATATTAGATGTGACAGTGTGGGTCTCTATACGTTACTGTATATTAGATGTGACGGTGTGGGTCTCTGTACGGTACTGTATATTAGATGTGACAGTGTGGGTCTCTGTACGTTACTGTATAATAGATGTGGCGGTGTGGGTCTCTGTACGTTACTGTATATTAGATGTGACGGTGTGGGTCTCTGTACGTTACTGTATATTAGATGTGACGGTGTGGGTCTCTGTACGGTACTGTATATTAGATGTGACGGTGTGGGTCTCTGTACGTTACTGTATAATAGATGTGACGGTGTGGACCTCTGTACGGTACTGTATATTAGATGTGAAGGTGTGGGTCTCTGTACGTTACTGTATATTAGATGTGACGGTGTGGGTCTCTGTACGTTACTGTATATTAGATGTGACGGTGTGGGTCTCCGTACATTACTGTATATTAGATGTGACGGTGTGGGTCTCTGTACGGTACTGTATATTAGATGTGACGGTGTGGGCCTCTGTACGGTACTGTATATCAGATGTGATGGTGTGGGTCTCTGTACGGTACTGTATATTAGATGTGACGGTGTGGGTCTCTGTACGGTACTGTATATTAGATGTGACGGTGTGGGTCTCTGTACGGTACTGTATATTAGATGTGATGGTGTGGGCCTCTGTACGGTACTGTATATTAGATGTGACGGTGTGGGCCTCTGTACGGTACTGTATATTAGATGTGACGGTGTGGGCCTCTTTACGGTACTGTATATTAGATGTGACGGTGTGGTTCTCTGTACGTTATTGTATATTAGATGTGACGGTTTGGGTCTCTGTACGTTACTGTATATTAGATGTGAAGGTGTGGGCCTCTGTACGGTACTGTATATTAGATGTGACGGTGTGGGCCTCTGTACGTTACTGTATATTAGATGTGACGGTGTGGGTCTCTGTACGTTACTGTATAATAGATGTGACGGTGTGGGCCTCTGTACGTTACTGTATATTAGATGTGACGTGTGGGTCTCTGTACGTTACTGTATATTAGATGTGACGTGTGGGTCTCTGTACGTTACTGTATATTAGATGTGACGGTGTGGGTCTCTGTACGTTACTGTATATTAGATGTGACGTGTGGGTCTCTGTACGGTACTGTATAATAGATGTGACGGTGTGGGCCTCTGTACGGTACTGTATATTAGATGTGACGGTGTGGGTCTCTGTACGGTACTGTATATTAGATGTGACGGTGTGGGTCTCTGTACGGTACTGTATATTAGATGTGACGGTGTGGGCCTCTGTACGGTACTGTATATTAGATGTGACGGTGTGGCTCTCTGTACGGTACTGTATATTAGATGTGACGGTGTGGGCCTCTGTACGTTACTGTATATTAGATGTGACGGTGTGGGTCTCTGTACGGTACTGTATATTAGATGTGACGGTGTGGGTCTCTGTACGGTACTGTATATTAGATGTGACGGTGTGGGCCTCTGTACGGTACTGTATATTAGATGTGACGGTGTGAGCCTCTGTACGGTACTGTATATTAGATGTGACGGTGTGGGTCTCTGTACGGTACTGTATATTAGATGTGACGGTGTGGGTCTCTGTACGGTACTGTATATTAGATGTGACGGTGTGGGTCTCTGTACGGTACTGTATATTAGATGTGACGGTGTGCGCCTCTGTACGGTACTGTATATTAGATGTGACGGTGTGGGTCTCTGTACGGTACTGTATATTATATGTGACGGTGTGGGTCTCTGTACGGTACTGTATATTAGATGTGACGGTGTGGGCCTCTGTACGGTACTGTATATTAGATGTGACGGTGTGGGCCTCTGTACGGTACTGTATATTAGATGTGAAGGTGTGGGCCTCTGTACGGTACTGTATATTAGATGTGACGGTGTGGTTCTCTGTACGTTATTGTATATTAGATGTGACGGTGTGGGCCTCTGTACGTTACTGTATATTAGATGTGACGGTGTGGGCCTCTGTACGCTACTGTATATTAGATGTGACGGTGTGGGCCTCTGTACGGTACTGTATATTAGATGTGACGGTGTGGGCCTCTGTACGTTACTGTATATTAGATGTGACGGTGTGGGCCTCTGTACGTTACTGTATATTAGATGTGACGGTGTGGGCCTCTGTACGTTACTGTATATTAGATGTGACGGTGTAGGCCTCTGTACGTTACTGTATATTAGATGTGACGGTGTGGGCCTCTGTATGTTACTGTATATTAGATGTGACGGTGTGGGCCTCTGTACGTTACTGTATATTAGATGTAACGGTGTGGGCCTCTGTACGTTACTGTATATTAGATGTGACGGTGTGGGTCTCTGTACGTTACTCTATATTAGATGTGACGGTGTGGGCCTCTGTACGTTACTGTATATTAGATGTGACGGTGTGGGCCTCTGTACGTTACTGTATATTAGATGTGACGGTGTGGGCCTCTGTACGTTACTGTATATTAGATGTGACGGTGTGGGCCTCTGTACGTTACTGTATATTAGATGTGACGGTGTGGGCCTCTGTACGTTACTGTATATTAGATGTGACGGTGTGGGCCTCTGTACGTTACTGTATATTAGATGTGACGGTGTGGGCCTCTGTACGTTACTGTATATACGGCTGGCAAATACAATAACGTAACTTACCATACTATCCTGTATATACACGCTTCGAAGTATATCAATCTATCAAGATATCTGTCTATGTTTCTATCTAGCTATATACATCTGTCTCTCTATATATCTACATTTCTATCTATTGTATAATATCTATGACTACTGGAAACGAATACCATAAATGCATGAGCCCGCAATAGATGCAAATCTCCGTTATATGTTTACTGTAAATTATTAGTATTTGCTTATTATCTAATATTGCAGATAACCGAGGGTCCAATGTATATTACATTGGACCCGGTTTGGTTGGCTATCACAATCCACACTGAAATACAAGTAATACATAATTAGTGTCTGTATTCGAGATCCAGGCACGTCTGTCATTAAGGGGGGATGGTTGGGGTTTCTGGCCCCCCTTTAGCCCTTTAGTTTTCAGATTTTGCGTTACTGTCTCCCTTGAGCAAGGGGATGGGATGATGTAGAGCTGGAGTCACAGCTTAAATAAGGCTTCTTCCAGAAAAATTAGTGATAATTGGGTGTGTAGACAAGGTTTTGAACATGGGGGACTGATAAAACACCTCGAACCAATATAAAAGTACAAAACTTCTGTGTGTGTTTTCTAACTATAGTCCGTGCATTATAGATAGGCCAGATATCTTGCATTCTATCCTCTGTAACTCTAAAAGGGCAGGAGCAAATGGGCTGTAACTTTGCACAACTATTTCCTGGTTGTCTCTTCCCAAATGTTACAGATATGAACTCGATTACTCCAGTCGTTTTATGAGTTATAGAGGTTAGTGGAGGAGATTTTTGGCCTACTTAATATGAATAGACTATAGCAGTTGAGTAATTAAGCACACTCTGGAAATGGGTCTTGTAAAAAACGGCCTCGTATAATTCCCATTATGTAAATATAGCCATCTACAAACATTTATGATAGTAGTTAATGTACTTTTAATTAACACAAATGTCCTTCATACATCACTCTGTATTTCTTAGTTGACATAATACGCTCGTGAATAATTAGGAAAGTTATATTAAGTTACCGGATGCGAGAGAGTTAAAGCCCTTCTGTACCGGCGACGTCTTTTTAATTATAGTTTAGTTATAGTTAGAAGATGTTGTGCATTTTAAGAAGGATCTGTGTTAGTAAAGATGGTTAGGTGAGATAATTCGAGGCCTGTTAATTGCTAGAGGTTCGTTCTAAACTGAACACAATCGTATAATAGTAGCCAAAAACAAGTTAAAAGGACAGCACCGGTACAGAAAGGGTTAATTAAACTATAATGCCCTCCATACATCACTTAAGCCGGTATCACACGAGAGCTTTTATAGTCAACATTCGATGATCAACAAATTTCTGACAACATTTATGGAATATTTTGCACTGGTATCGGAAAGTAGATTGGTGATAGATCAATGTAGGTGACAAAAATGTTATACATGTTGACCTCATAAGCTGCCAGACCAGTGTTGAGTATAAATGTTGAGGGAAAAAGTGCTCGTGTGATACCGGCTTTACTCTTTACTGATGAACTAACATAATGCGTTCGTGAATAATTATGAATGTTATTTAATCCATTCAGTATCGGTGACATGCTTTGTATTATATTCAGTATCGGTGACATGCTTTGTATTATATTCAGTATCGGTGACATGCTTTGTATTATATTCAGTATCGGTGACATGCTTTGTATTATATTCAGTATCGGTGACATGCTTTGTATTATATTCAGTATCGGTGACATGCTTTGTATTATATTCAGTATCGGTGACATGCTTTGTATTATATTCAGTATCGGTGACATGCTTTGTATTATATTCAGTATCGGTGACATGCTTTGTATTATATTCAGTATCGGTGACATGCTTTGTATTATATTCAGTATCGGTGACATGCTTTGTATTATATTCAGTATCGGTGACATGCTTTGTATTATATTCAGTATCGGTGACATGCTTTGTATATATTCAGTATCGTTGACATGCTTTGTATTATATTCAGTATCGGTGACATGCTTTGTATTATATTCAGTATCGGTGACATGCTTTGTATTATATTCAGTATCGGTGACATGCTTTGTATTATATTCAGTATCGGTGACATGCTTTGTATTATATTCAGTATCGGTGACATGCTTTGTATTATATTCAGTATCGGTGACATGCTTTGTATTATATTCAGTATCGGTGACATGCTTTGTATTATATTCAGTATCGGTGACATGCTTTGTATTATATTCAGTATCGGTGACATGCTTTGTATTATATTCAGTATCGGTGACATGCTTTGTATTATATTCAGTATCGGTGACATGCTTTGTATTATATTCAGTATCGGTGACATGCTTTGTATTATATTCAGTATCGGTGACATGCTTTGTATTATATTCAGTATCGGTGACATCCTTTGTATTATATTCAGTATCGGTGACATGCTTTGTATTATATTCAGTATCGGTGACATGCTTTGTATTATATTCAGTATCGGTGACATGCTTTGTATTATATTCAGTATCGGTGACATGCTTTGTATTATATTCAGTATCGGTGACATGCTTTGTATTATATTCAGTATCGGTGACATGCTTTGTATTATATTCAGTATCGGTGACATGCTTTGTATTATATTCAGTATCGGTGACATGCTTTGTATTATATTCAGTATCGGTGACATGCTTTGTATTATATTCAGTATCGGTGACATGCTTTGTATTATATTCAGTATCGGTGACATGCTTTGTATTATATTCAGTATCGGTGACATGCTTTGTATTATATTCAGTATCGGTGACATGCTTTGTATTATATTCAGTATCGGTGACATGCTTTGTATTATATTCAGTATCGGTGACATCCTTTGTATTATATTCAGTATCGGTGACATGCTTTGTATTATATTCAGTATCGGTGACATGCTTTGTATTATATTCAGTATCGGTGACATCCTTTGTATTATATTCAGTATCGGTGACATCCTTTGTATTATATTCAGTATCGGTGACATGCTTTGTATTATATTCAGTATCGGTGACATCCTTTGTATTATATTCAGTATCGGTGACATCCTTTGTATTATATTCAGTATCGGTGACATCCTTTGTATTATATTCAGTATCGTTGACATGCTTTGTATTATATTCAGTATCGGTGACATCCTTTGTATTATATTCAGTATCGGTGACATGCTTTGTATTATATTCAGTATCGGTGACATCCTTTGTATTATATTCAGTATCGGTGACATGCTTTGTATTATATTCAGTATCGGTGACATCCTTTGTATTATATTCAGTATCGGTGACATCCTTTGTATTATATTCAGGCAATGTTGGTGATTTTATTAGGCTTAGGAAGTACACTCGACCAAAAAACAATCTTTACACTAACGCTCTAAACATTCTGGAAATGGGTCGAAATTTTATGATAATACTTGACAGACGTATGTTTCACCCGATTCATTCCGTTCACACTAGATTATTTACAGCTCACCAGTGTAAAGATTGTTTGTTGGTCGAGTGTACGTATACCCATTAAAAGGCTACAGGCTATCTCATTTAATCATTTTAGCTACGGTACCAAATATATCTTTCCAAAGCTTCACAAAATCGTCGCCGGTACAGAAGGGGTTAAGTAGCGAGAAATCAGGTGGTGAGAGTTTCTATTTACCACCAGCTAAAATAAAACGGACCATAGCAGTAGATAATTTGATCATGCTCTGGAAATAGGTCTTCTAAAAAAATGGTCTCGTCTATTTCCCATTATGCAAATAGAGCCATCTAAAAATATAAAAAAACAAAAACAAAATTGTTTTGCTGTAATTAACCCATTTAGTATCAGGAACGTCCTTTTTATCATATTTGGGCAACTGTTAAATTTTTGTATTCAGCTTAGGAAGGACCTCTAGCGATAATAAGGCTTCCAACTATCTCAACCAACCCTTCTAACTACCGCAGATCCTTCCTAAGCTGCACGGTATCGTCTAAATCAGTGGTTCTTAACCTCTGGGTCGCGACCCAAAATTGGGTCGCAAGCAGTTTTGTGTGGGTCGCCAAGGGTCTCTGATATTTATACTGTTATTGCTCATATGTTCTTATAATTAATGCCATTATGTTGAATAACTCGCTTTTAATCAATACTTAGTTTCCTAAGTCATTTATGTTGATTTCGCTAAAGCCAGATGACTTTTTCAGCTTAGAAATACTCCTCAACACCTACGCTTCAATTACATATTTAATCTAACCGTTGGTAGCCTATGTGGTATGTGGAGGGAGGGAGTGAATGAATTACGGTGGAGGGCCAATGTTGTCACTAACAGTTTTCAGTAAATAAAGACATTACATTACTATTAGATGACGATGGTAATGCCGTACAAATTAGAATGTATGTACTTGTGGACATCAAACGCACATTTATGATGCTATACCACACTCTCATAAGCCATTCCAACCAGGAAGAACTTTATGAATAGTTGTAAAATGCACAGAACCTGACAACCCTGGAGGCGGGGTTAGAGTGTCAGTTATATTTCAATTGCTAGAGTGGTAAGGTGAGATACGTATTAGTATTTTTCACTGGCCCCTGGGCCTTAAGGATCATGCCACATTTTGGCAGATTATTCTGGCTATCACTGGACGATTTTACTTAACTTAGGAATGATCTCTGGAAAGTAAAAGGGTAAAGATTATCTCAATTTAACCCTCGTATTTCATATAATATATCCTTCCTAATCTGAATAAAATCATCTAATAATTATAATCAGATATGCATTTTAATCCACAAGGGATTGATACCGGTATTATAGGAGTGTACTTGTTTATGCAAATAATTGTTTGTCAAAGTTTGCAAAGAAATGGCGATTCTGGGCAGTGAAGCCCTAAACGTGCTCCTTCCCTTTGCTACAACTTTCCTACGTGAGACAAGATTAGGATGATAAAGTACCGAAACCGATTGCAACCACAGCATGACCGAATATGCTGCCTGTCATCAATATCACCTCAATTTGAGAAGCTAGTCATATCCATGCAGTGTCAGGGCTCTCATTAATGATTTATGATTAATTATTTTGACTCGTAGGCTACACTCCGAAGCGTCTTCATTCACACTGTATCTCTGACAATATTCAACCTAATTTGGGTCTTTGGAGTGCATAATCCTATTATGTATTCTTAATAATAATGTTATAACCAGGAAATACATTATGTTTTATGTCATATCAAAAGTATTTCTTAATTTCATTTGTATTTTACAGGTTACAAAATGTCATTATATTTGTTTTCATTAATGTTCATAATTATTCCCTTGTATTGATCACCCCAACCTTAATACTATTTACGCAAGTTTTATTTCACTTATTGGTTTTGTTTTTACCAAAATAATTTCTATATACCTTGACTATGAGAAGCCTCCTTGTGTATTTAATAAAGCTATCAGCAGCCTACATAAAAAACTAAGATTAGTCACGGCACTGAAATGTCAAGTAGAAGTATTTGTGAACCCCTTGAATCCTAGAGCTGCTCTTTCTCAAGCTGAAATATATTATAGCCACTTAGTGGTAGCCAGACTTAAAAATGTAATCATACTGAAAAGGTTATAATTATTTATGTTGAAAAATTAAGTTAAGGTCTTAGTCAGACTTAGGTCTTATAAGGAATTTAGGGCATGGGTCGATAGTAGATTCTGGCCAGGATTTTGGGTCGTTGTAAAAAAAGGTTAGGAACCACTGGTCTAAATATAGCCATTATAAAATATATCACACGTCGCTGGTACTCAAAGGGTTAATGTAATGTACACTCCGAAACCATAGTATCGAGCCCACTGATAACAAATTGTGGATTTCACCTATTTCTAATCTGGAAATGAACTTATTAATATAATTTTCTATAAATCAACTACAAAACTATTATATACTATTTATTGAAAAGCAAGTTCTATCCAAATATAAATCCAAAGAGTTATAATTGCATAGAGAAAAACATAGAGGGTCCACGAATTCTTATGAGTGGGCTAGAGACTATGGTATCCGAGTGTACCTTTAATTAACCCCAAATGCCCGTCAGTCAGCTACTGTATATATATTTATATATATATATATATATATATATATATATATATATATATATATATATACAGTATATAGTATATCTCACAAATACACGTGATCTACTAAATGTTTAAATATTCCCAGCCGGGATCGGACATCCGACATTCAGAATGAGTGTCCAAGCTTTTAACCACTACACCACGGCGAGATGTACTCTTCCCCCCCATATTACAAGTAGCCATTGTTCTCTCACAATACACTTTTATTATATTGTTGACACCTTTAAATCTATCTATCTATCTATTGCCGGACGCCTTACTCCCCTTACGAGGGTGGCTATACACAGAATGCCCCCAAGCGGACCTGAGGGACAACCCGAGCCAGTTTAGTGAAGGACTTACAGGATTGACCACTCAATTTAGGATCCGTCCGACTCCGAGGCCCTCTGTGTATCTTGCTAGCACTATTTTTTCTACAGTGGTGTTCGGCTAATCCATCCACTAACCTGCATTACCCTTAGGTAAGCAGTTCGGATTTGTATCAGGTTTACTCCCCTAGACAGGTTGCCAACCAAGGCTGACGAGTCCCATCCACCCGGATTTGTATAAGGTTGTCTCCCCTAGATGAGTTGCCGACTAAGGCTAACGAGTCCCATCCACCTAATTATTCATGAGCGTATTATATAAGCTCAACAGTAGATGTATGAAGGGCATTTGGGGTTAATTAAATATATATACCGGTATGGATGGACTCAGACTCAGACTCAAATCTTGATTTCATAAAAGGCAACACAATTAACTTTTTACATATAAACAATAGAGATAACAGTAACCTCATACATTACCGCATTCTAGGTTCATGGTTTTGTACAAACATAATTCTTGACTTGATAGCATTTATATCATTAGTTTTCAAATCTGATAAGTCATATTCATGTAATAGGATATGGTTAACTTCCTTTCCTAACGATAGGTATTCATCAAGGTTTAAAAAACATTTCTGTAAAAACGTGCAAGGTTTTAGGAGACATTAATTTTGTGAGCAAATCTAATTTTTAACCAATTCATTAAATGATTAAATGTCATTAGTGCAGCCAATTCACATGCATGATGATTACTTTCCCAATACCGGTATTTTAATTTCAGCATTTTCTTTATTGCTTTGTGGTAACCAATTGCAAATTGCTTAAGAGGAAGTTTGCACTTTTTGTTATAAAACCATAATTCAGAACCATAAAAACCTGAGCAGTAACTTTGGAACAACTGAGTAAAAGCTCTAACATTAACATTAGAAAATTTACGTAAAATACAATTAAATTAATTATAAAACTTGTTACGACACCTAATTACGTCTTTGTCATTATTTAAATTATCATCTATTATAAACCCTAGATACTTTTGTTCATTAACAACATTCAATATCTCTCCACATAGCATCAACTTTGGCTTTAAGTTTTATCTTTATTGTCTTTGAAATACATGCATCATGATTTATTAATATTGATGTCAATATCAATTTCTTTTGCTTCATTTCCAAGCATATTTAGTAAAAACTGTAATCCCGATGACGATGGTGCTAATACAACAATATCGTCAGCGTAAGCACTAATATTACTTGATATATTTCCTAGTGTGCACCCCTTTTTACATTTAGACACTTTTTCAATCAGCTTATCTATATAAAGATTAAATAATATCGGAGACAAGATTCCTCCCTGTCTCACTCCATTCATTATTTTCCAGGGTTTTGATATTGAGTCTTTATGCTTAGTAGCAACCAGTTGATTTCTATAAAGATATAATATTATGTTCGCATAAAAGTGTGGAATACCTGCTTCAATAAGTTTACTTATTAATGTGAAATGATTAACTTTATCAAAAGCTTTTTTTAAATCAATGAAAGCTGTATAAACCTTTGAGTCTTCTAATCTGTATCTTAAAATTGTTTCTTTAAAAACCAAGCACGCTGAGGATGTAGAGTGATTAGCCCTAAACCCATGCTGCCTCTCATTAAAGTTCACATAATGCAACATTTTATATTTTAAGCAATATTCAAATAATTTTAAGAAAACTGGCGATGATATAATAGGTCTATAATTATCCAAGGAGCTTTGATCTTTATATTTATCTTTAATAAGGGGCAAAATAAGTCTGGACGTCATCTCATCAGGCAAATGTCCATGTGCAATAAATTATGAAAACATTTTAGCAATTAGTCTTACCGCGCTTTCAGAACAAAACTTCACATGATTAGAATGAATGTTATCATGGCCAATGACCCAATTTAGCTCAGATGATGCCAAACAAACATATTTGGTGTTGATAATTCCCAATAATTTGCCTCTTTGCACATGCACATTTAACTTATCTCTTATAAGTTCATATTTATCTCTTTTCTGGCATTTGCTGTCATCAAAAACGTTTTTAAAATTCTGCGAAAATTTTCGGCAATTTTACAGGAGTCACATTCACCTTCAATTTTAACATTTGAATAACACTTATTATTTTTAGTTTTCCTGACTTCTTTCCAGAATGCATTATATCTTATATCTCATTATATCTCAGCTAATTTATCATTTCTAATATTGATTTCATTATTTTTAATATATTTTAATGCATTCTTAAACAGTTTCCTGGAAGATGTCATATTGTCAAGTAAATCACCATATACAGGACAGCCATTTTCTTTCCATTTTAAGAAATGTTCTCTAGCATTCTTATACAACCCACTAACATGGTCATTCCATCCTGGTTTTATCTGATAATTTGTTGTACTTTCAATTGCATATTCCTCAGACGACTCTTTCAGTATACTTACAAGTGAGTTATACATGTAATTCAATTCTGCAATATGACTATTGTTTTCACATTTGTATGTACAACAATCTAAACAACTAAAGTTCATTAAATCAGACTGTACAATAGTCTTACTCATTTTGTCTTTATAGTTTGTAACAACATCATTTGATGTAAATAACGTCCAGTTTATGAAGCTAGAAAACTTAGATTCAGGAATAATTTTTATATTGTCTAAATTAATATTAATTTTAAAAACTAATGGAAAATGATCAAATAAGGCCAGGTCATATCGTACATTAATGTCAGTAATATAAGTGTTCATATTATCCGAAGCTATCACATGATCTAACCAACTAGTAGAGTTATTACCAGGAGACAAATAAGTAAATGTTTCGTCCGGTAGCACTTCATCAATAACACATAGGCTTTTATTATCAATTAGGTTCAATAGCTCTTCCCAGAATCTGCCTTTACAGTAATTTGCATTAAAATCAGCACTAATAATAATATTGTTAATATTTTGTTCATCAAAGAAATTTTCTAAAACAGCAAGTGACTGTCTATTTTCATCTATGCTATCATCATTCTGTTTATCGCAAGGCAGATACACATTAATAATTAAATATGTTCGTATTTTTTTCTTCAAAGTTACACCTACAATTCTGTCATCACAAAACACTGACTCAATCTTATTGCTTAATTTTGTGTTCCACATTATCGCCACCCTTTCGCCACCCCTCTATTATTCCCTCATTAGTTCGGTCTTCAACGCTGGCTATGCAGTCAAAAGATTCGTTTATAGTGTTCATAAAGGGAATATCATCCTTGAGCAACATTAATTCTTGTAATAAAATCATATCATATTCTAAGGTTAACTTGCGTACTGTTTCTATATTATTTCTTACAGAGTTACAATTATAAGAAGCAATACTAACCATATTTTGAAATTAACTACAATTTATACAGAAGTCTTTGATTTAGCCATATAAAACTTTCTCACATTAACATGTTTTGGCCAACATTCCGGTTGAAGTAATTGTTCCCTATCTTCTAGTGTCACACTAGAAGATAGGGAACAATTACTTCAACCGGAAGTAATCAGTTTGAAAGACTTCCAATCTTTTTTAGCTTGTAAAGATTCTAACTCGATGCATTTAATGGCCTCAACTTTTAGTTAATTTGTGTGTACATCAACATTTCCTATGTATATATCTACAGTTCTACGATTGCCTTTAAACTTTGTGTTGCTGAATGTCTTTGTACCTCTTACACCAATAGGTTTACGTTGTCTTGGTTCCGAAGCGGCCTTAACTCCCTGATAATGTCGTTTTCTTCCTACCAAGGTGTATCCTTCTTTATCCACAATGGTGGTGTGATGTTCCGATCTTCCATCCTCCATGACAGTGGTGCCAAACCCTGTCACGCCACTGCCGGTAACACTGGTGCCAGCTCTTGAACCTTTATCATCTCCATCAGTGATGCCAATTCTTGATCCTCCTTCCTCAGTATTGGTGGTGCCAGCTTCCTTAACCAGCTCCTCCGAAGGAATATATCCAGGTCTTGATATTTTCTTGTTTGGGGTGTCTCGATTTTGTTTATTCATTGCTCCATGTTTTGGCTTGGTTACTCTCGTCTCTAATATTGGTTCAGCAGATAATTGTGTCAGTGCTCTGGGTCTTGCAGTGAAGCCTGTAAATGAGACTGCATCACTTGTCTCACTCTCCTTACACAAAATGTCACTGTAGCTCGGTAATACAAGAGGAGAAACACTATTGTCTTGTTCATAATCATCGCTCTTTTCAAAATTCACATGGTCATTATTCGATATTTGTGACAAGGTAGGCGCAGATGGATTTCCTACAGTAGATAAAAGTTCATGTATCTCATCACTAAGGTTACAATTATTCACCGATTTCTTGTTGGCATCCTTAAAAAGTTTGTCAACATCTTCAACTATGTTACTGTCTCGCTTCACTGATTCGCACATGTCTTTTTGCTTCATTTGCTTCAGCATACCTTTAATTTCTAATAATTCCTCCTTAATAACGAACTGATCATCCAACATGCTAATACTGTTCTGTCTTGTATCCTTTATTCCCTGTACTTCGCTTTTCAGTTCATCAATTTGATCAGTTAGCTTCGCAATAATATATCCACCAATTATTTCATAACCATATGACGGAGGAAATGCTTCATGGTTAGCTGTCACAAACCTTGGTAGTTCAATTGATTCGTCATCACACTTCTGAAAGATATCTACAAAGTTCTCTCTTAATTTATTTTCAGATCTTCTCCATATAATTTTCATTTTGGCAGCTTCAAACAAAATTTCTTTTGCACTTTTAATCAATGACTCATCATAGAATATGGTACATGTACTTATTATATCTTGTTTCGTCTTGGAATGTCTCACTGAAGCCACATAAGCCAACACAGAATTCTCAATGTACACAACGTCGCTCGCCATTTTGGAGTAATAAACCGTATGAACCGACTCACCAGTTGTCCATGTATTGATCCTTGAAGCTTCAAACCTGTTACCGCGGGTTTGTTTACATACCAATGACTCCACCACCGGGCGCTAGTTTGACTTCACTTTCCACACAAAGTCTGTTATTACCTAGTCACACTAAATGTTTTTCCTGAAGCACATAGCTTTGCTTGACGAAACTGACTATGGAGCAGTAATAGCCATCCAATCAATGGGTGTTCTCACAATCGTCCGCAACCGACTCCAGCATAAACCAACTCCAGGGCCAGGAAGAGAACCAAGGCGAAGCACGTCCTCCCTCTATCTTGCGTGGAAGTGCAGAATATTCTTGTTCAACGACTCTCTTAGCTAGCGTCGGAAATCCTCTGCTCCCGTGGGAGTCCCAAGCCTCTTCAGGATCTCAGGCGGGGAGTACTAGTGACTTGAAGAGGTGCATCAACTTGGATAGATAGATGGATAGATAGATTGACAGATAGAAAGATAGATAGATACCCGGCAGTGGATGTTTATAGTATATAAGCATACATTATACCGTATAATATGTTTGTCTCGTTGTAAACACGTATTACGCCTGAAGCCTAGCACAACATTTTAATGAGCTAGGATATTATTGGTTGGTATTATATTATTATTATTATTATTATTATTATTTGTATGATGATGATGATGATGATTATTATTATTATTATTACTATTTAAAAATAGTAAATGGTGGTATATTTTGAACACAGCATTTTTACTTACTTAATATCAGACATAAATACAACATTTACAAGTTGGTATCTCCCTATAACCTTCATGTCTCGGCGGGTGCCCAACCCCGAAAAGGGTTGAAAAAGGGGAGCTATCCCCCCGCCAAAGGTGGCTTTCTAGGGCCTTTCCTAGCTGATGCTGAGAGGATTGGGTTCTAGTCATGTGGTGATGGGCTGGTCTATCAGAGTGAGAACTGAGCAATCTCTGCCATACCCATAGCTTACTCTGACTGTTCCTTTTACTTATATATTTTCTAGATCTCAAGTGACGGCGTCTCTTCCGTGGATTGACCTCCCAATCTACCAAGATTGGAAGCCAAAGCGTCACATTTTTCCCTTGCCCCTCAACTTTCTCTTCATAACTGCTGAGGGGAACAGGGCCCTGGGTGGGGCTTTGGTTTCCCGGGCATTTCCGCACCCTCCTCAGCTCCCCGCCATGGAGTGGCTTCGGTCACCCCGGCTTTATTGTGGTCGGCGGGTAGGGTTCTGTGGGGGCGCTCGGTTATGGCCTTTGTTACGAACTGGCACTCGGGTACACAAGGGCTCTCAATCAGGACTCGAATACGGCTCGCTGCCACAACGGAAACACACGATCCCAACCCCTGAGTACTGCCAGCCGAACAAAAAACACCAATACCCTCCAGAGTTCAATCTGCTATGACGGGGTATACAAGAACTCGGTACTAGTGTTCAACAACAGACTAATAAAGAGACAGGAATTCTCTAGTCTGGTCAACAATCAAACAAAGAAGTAAGAAACAACAACACCAAAGAATAGTGTTGGCCGAAGCCGAAGTAATCCACCCTTGACTAAGAACTTAAGAAGTCCTCCACCCTCTACTTCGGATCGGCACTATTACGTTACGTTAATTAATAGTCCTTAAGCATCGAGCAAGGAATCGTCTGAAAAAAGTTAGATGCTTCTCGGATGCTCGTAAGAAGTACGTATCGGATTTTGAACAGTAATTCAATAAGCAAAAACACTGGCAATTAAATACTATTAAAGGTTTAAATTGGCATAAGAATAATTAAAAGAATATGCAATAGTAAATGGCAAACATTAAAAAGAAGTACTCCGCAAATGCAACGGCAATAGCCTACTCGGATTGTGCTCGTGGGCCACTAATCACTAAAGTAGCCAAGCGTGCAACACATGAAATCAATAGTGCATAAACAATATCATACATAAGGAAAGCTTCAATACTATTCTGTATCTACTAATCGAGTAAAGTCTAGCTGGGGTACTGTGGGCAAAAGGTAGCAGTGACTGAGCAAAAACGGCTCGTAGCCTAGCGAAGTCCTCACAACTGTTTAAAGTATTACGTTAAAACTAACAAGTGCACTTTGAGAAATCCAGATCCCTTGTACCTGGTTTTCTCCCGGCTCCTTGACAAAGTAAAAACAAACTGTTCATAAAATACAGGGTGGTTAGGCTCTTGCCCTCACGCACTGTAAATTATTAACTCAACACATTCAGCCGCGAAGACAACCTAGGCTTCACTGAACCGAAACGAGTATGCAGGTTTATCGCTTAACCACTGCATCAAACAACAACTCGTAACACAGAAAAGCCTTACCCCAGTCTAGCATTACCTAGACTAGCAGAAAACAGGAATAATAATAATAACACACAGGGAAATGCATATACAAGTGCAACAAACATAAATCAATCCTCTTCTAAGTTAACCCTTCCAAAATAGGCTATCTAATAGGCAAGTATCTCGTGAGAACTCAAGCGATAATACGTTGGCTGACTAGCTCTGCACCAACGGGACCATGGAAGTTAAACAGGCAGGGAAAAGAGGAGATAAGAATGTAAGGTAGTAGAGAAAGTTCACATCAGTCAGAAGAATATATATAGTTAGCAAGGGAAATGAGAAGTCGCTCTGCCTAATGAGTTCTGATGAAAAAATGGCTAGACTTCCCTTTTTATACCCGGCCCTCTAGTGAGCCCAATGTGAACTACTAAGGACCGCCCACTGACAACCATTACGTAATTTCTCTCTCTCCTCTGGGATAGACAAAGGCTCCCCTAGCACTGAGGGGAGGGGGGAGGGGGGAGTGCTAGTGAGTTAGGCCCACCTCCCGCCTGGCGCACCCACTGACCCCCAACTGTGGCTGTTTCTCTTCCCATCATTACAAATAAGTTTTACACACAATACTTATAACTAATGATATAAAATAGAACTCGTTGACTCAGATGAAAACAAAATACATATTCATAATACTTATTGTACAACGGCTCACATGAACTAAGTTAGGAAACTCTACATAGACTACAGCCAAAGTTCCTGCCCTGACGATCCTAGCGAGAGTGGGGCATGACTAGGCGTTCTGTACAGCATGCTCACACTGGACATGCGTCACACCTCCCCCAAGATTTTACTTGCTCAACCCTGAGCTAAAATCTGACAAACACAGAACCCCATCAAGCCCCTCACACCCAGCGACCGCATGGCACTAAAACAAAGCTGAGTTTATCACCAAAACACATCTTATTATTAAAAAAAAATCACATTTTATAACTCCTCCCAACAATAGCAAAAAGACACAATATCATGCTCCCAGAGCGAGCTTACAGCAGCTCAGCCGTTTGATAGTTCGTGGACTACTCAAACTCTATAGGCTATGACAAACTTATACGATTACCTATATCAAAAGAAAGAGTTTTTATATGATTTTTATATTTTAATATGTTTTTCCCGGCTGCACTATAAGGGCAGCCTATTTTCCTCCACTCAAACCCACACACCTGTGATAGCCTACGACTGATCATCCACCCTTGATAAACAATCCGCGATCACATTGTCACATCCAGCAATATGACGGATGTCCAGGTTATACTCCTGCAACATCAAAGACCACCTGGTCAGTCTCATATTGCGATTGTGAAATTGATTCAGGAATCTCAAAGGGTGATGATCAGTGTAGATAACCACGACTGGGCCATAGGCTGGAACATACACCTCGAAGTGCCTGAGCGACAGCACAATCGCCAGTAATTCCTTTTCTATTGTAGAATAGTTCTTTTGTGCAGCATTGAACTTCTTAGAAAAGAAACTTACTGGGTGTTCCACACCTTCATTGTCTGTCTGTAGCAAGACGGCACCAGCCCCTACACCACTAGCATCTGTTGCCAGCTGAAAAGGCCTGTTAAAGTCTGGGGCCCTGAGTATCGGGTGAGTACATAGCAAATGTTTCACCAAAGTGAAAGCCTTTTCACACTCAGGTGCCCACAAAAACTTTTTGTCTTTAGATAACAAATCTGTGAGAGGTGCCAACACCGTTGAGTAACCTTTTATGAAGCGTCTGTAGTAGCCTATCATACCCAAGAATCTCATAATCTGCTTCTTGGTTGTTGGGTGTGGAAATTTATTGATAGCCTGTACCTTGTTCTGAGGAGGGCACACCTGTCCCCTTCCCACTACAAACCCAAGGTACTGCACAGTGGCTTTTACGAAGTCACACTTTGCCAAATTTACTACCAGACCTGCTTCACTAAGTTTCCGGAACAAGGTCTCAAGGTGCTCACAATGGCTCTCAAAGTCGTCATCATAAATGATTACATCGTCCAAATATACGGTGCAATTTGGAATGTCCTTTACAATTTCATTCATCAGGTTCTGAAACGTTGCTGGTGCATTCTTAAGTCCGTAAGGCATAACATTGCACCGGTAGGTACTCCCGTCCACAACAAAACCACATACCTCTTTAGCACGCTCGGACAAAGGTACTTGCCAGTAACCTTTTACTAAATCTACTTTAGACAAAAAACGAGCATTACCAATTTTGTCAACACTATCATCAACCCGAGGAAGAGGATATGGGTTAGTTGGAGTCAAACCGTTTAACCTACGGAAATCAATACAAAAGCGTACCTTGCCATCTGGCTTAGGCTGCAGTGTTACAGGGGAAGTCCACTTAACTGTGCCTTTCTCTATCAACCCTCTACCGAGCATATACTCCAACTCATCCCTCAGAGCTGGTAGTTTTATGGGGGGCACACGGTACGGGATTGACTTAAAGGGTAGATGGTCCCCCACGTCAACATCATGCATAGCCTGAGTAGTGAGGCCTGGGTGTTCAGCAAATACAGTGGGGTATGAACCGAACAACTGACGGATAGCATCAAACTGCGGCTCAGGCAAATGAGCTATAGCCTCGTCAGCCCTTAGGCTCGAGTTCCCCGCCCACTGATCCGCTCAAACATGTTGATCCCAGCTATCCTCCTCTGAAGCTTGACTGTCCCCCTCTCCTTCTCCACCACGGCCGCAACAAGCCAACACAGGGACAGTGAGAGGCTCAGAGGGGCACCTCACATACTCTTTAATAAGGTTCACGTGACATAACTGGTTCTTTTTCCTCCTGTCTGGAGTGGCAACAAGGTAATCTAAGTCTGAAATTTTTTCTACAATTTTATAAGGTCCAGTGTACTTCGCAGAGAGGGGGTTACCAACCAAAGGCAACAAAATTAATACCTCTTGTCCTACAGTGAACTTCCGGAGCCTCACTTTGCGATCATACCTGTCCTTCATCAAAGCTTGTGATTCTGTCAAATTTCTACCTGCCATCTCCAGACTCTTAAGCATGCGCTCACGGCTTTCAAGCACATACTTTAATAATGGACAAGGCTGCACAGTCCCCTCCCAAATTTCTTTCAGCATGTTAAGGGGGCCCCTGACACGGTGTCCAAAAATCAGCTCGTTTGGACTAAATCCCAGGCTCTCACCAGGTACCTCCCGAGCAGCAAACAGCACATAAGGCAATCCAAGATCCCAATCCATACCGTTGTCAGCACAATAACACCTGAGCATGCTTTTAAGTGTAGCATGCCACCGCTCAAGCACCCCTTGACTCTCAGGGTGATACGCTGACGATACTACTGCTCGTATCCCATGCTGTTGCATTGTTTGCTTGAACATGTTGGAGGTGAAATTAGATCCCTGATCAGACTGAATCTCCTCCGGGTACCCGTACCTTGAGAAGTACCACAACAAGTTACTGACTACCGTCTTAGCCATTCCATTTTTCATAGGGTATGCATCGGGGTATCTAGTGGCAACATCCATTATGGTTAACAAAATTTATTTCCAGCCTTAGTGGGAGGGAGTGGACCAACCATGTCAACAACAATTTTACTAAAGGGTGGCCCAATCACAGGAATAGGGTGTAACGGAGCCTTAGGAATAACTTGGTTCGGTTTCCCGACACGTTGACAAATATCACATGAGTTTATCCATGACTGCACATGAGACTTCATCCCCGGCCACCAAAACAATTTCCCCAAAGCCGCCACCGTTTTTCTCACCCCTAAATGTCCTGCCAGTGGAGAATCATGAGCCAACCTAAGCAAACTTTCCCTGCACTCCCGTGGCACGACCAACTGGTCAACTACTCCGGACCCCTTTTGCCAGTTCCTTTTAGGATCTTGATATCGGTGGTATAGAATTCCTTCTAAATAAAAAAAATCTCCTGCCTGTGCATCCCTATCTTCGTCTAGCTCTACAGCCCCATTGGTACACTGGAGCTCAGGGTCCTCTAGTTGCAACCGACGAATGTCTGAGGGAGCCAAGCGATCTAACTGCTTGGTCAACAATGCATGCCCTCCCCCGATACTGACTGCTCCCTCTGTCTCTCTCGATGTACATAACGTTGCTGTCTCTGAGTCTCGTCATGCCCAGCCTCCACTCTCGATGTCTAGGCACAGGGTTTACTCCAGAATTAAGTAAAGGTGCTGATACTGGGTCACCCAGGAGAGCCGCTGAGTCTAAACTCTTCAAACCAACTCCAGCCTTAGCCTCCTCCTGTTAATCGTTCCTCCGCTGGTCTGTGGCCGGAGGACTAGGCTGTGATACCTTAGCTGCCCGAGCTCGAGTTACAACACATGCCATCTGTTGTGTTGACACCACTCGACCCACTCTTGTTCCTCCCTACTCACGTCGGCCGGCCTCTCGGCAACGACTAAGGGTGGAACGTCAGAAGTAGGCACCGCAAAGTCGTTGCCGAGAAGAAGGTCGACGCCCTCCACTGGCAGTTTCTCAACGATCCCAACATCTAAGTCACGTGCCACACCATCAACTTCCAGCTCCACACGAACCAACGGGTATGACCTGGTCGCATTAATACCCTGAACAACAACCACCCGTGCCGCATTAATTGGTCGCCCGTGAAATTCTTCAAGTGTCTGTGAAGCTCCAGTATCACGCAAAACTTCCACTCCATGCTGGCAACCCGCCCACATCACCCTACCCCGCCCTCTATGGGCGCAAAAGACATCACTGAGCAGGGACGAGCCTTCCTGGTGCTTATACATAGCCTGTGACCCTGCCGCTGGCAAACTACCCCGGGTAAATCCAGACGACATTTCAGACACACCTATGTTGCACCAAAGACACGGCTGCTGTAGGCGGCTTACTAGGACAAGATTTTGCATAATGCCCCTTCTTTCTACAATGATAACATTCCACTTCCCCTATCGGCTTCCCTTGGTAAGGGGCGGGGCCCGGACCCTTCTGTAATGGGACGGCTATAGTCTTTGGTCAGTCCTGGTATCTTGGCTTTTGTACTGAGGTTTGCATATAAGTATAGTCCTGAGCTCGAGGGGGTGGAGTATCGCGCCCCTTGGGAACTGCATCACTACGCTTTACAGATTCGCACCCCCGAATTAGCGACAACCTGAGGTCAGCCATCTCAGCTGCCTCTTGAAGAGTTCTTGGGTTCTTTTCTTTAATATTTAAAGTCATTTCTGCACCAGTACACTTATAAAACTGCTCGAGCAGAAACAGCTCAGTCAACTGTTCTGCCGTCTCAGCTTTCTCAGAACGTGTCCAGTTTTTAAGTGCATCTTTTAAGTCCCGGGCATGTTCAAGAAAGGTCGCCTCCCTAGTCTTTGTAACACCCCGAAAC
This sequence comes from Paralithodes platypus, assembly GCA_032716605.1. Lineage (NCBI taxonomy): Eukaryota > Metazoa > Arthropoda > Malacostraca > Decapoda > Lithodidae > Paralithodes > Paralithodes platypus. Next base: position 17,864,216 of record CM064510.1, on the reverse strand, counting down.
TTCAATCGATATGTTTCCGGTTGCAACTCGTATGCCCGTAGGACAGCTCTCTTCAATTCTGGGTAGTCAATGCAAGACTCTAAAGGCAGTGCATCATAAGCCTTCAGACCCTTACCCGTAAGTCTTGAGGAGACTAGAGCTGCCCACTTCTCTTCAGGCCAATTATGCTCCCTACACTTCTTCTCAAAACGATTAAAAAATTCTGTGACTTCAGTTTCACTAAATACCGGCACCAATTTGACTAATTGGGCCAAGGACTGTTCTCTTACTTGGCCCTCACGGCCCATCCGAGTCCCTGTCGACTCTGCACGAGACTTATCTAAATCTAATTTAGCACAATATTTCTCCGAGTCGTACCTAAGCTCAGCCTCATGCCTCCTGGTCTCAATCTCATGCCTCCTCGTCTCATGGTCTCATTCTCCTGCTTCCTAGCCTCAATCTTAGCAAGCTCAAGTCTAAATACCATCTCTGGAGACAGGCAGGAAGAGGGAGCTGCCACTACTGAAGGAGGGGGGGCAAAAACTGGGGAACCACCACGTGCACCACCCGAGGGCACTCCAATCTGCCAATTCTCATCCCTCTGTGGGAGAGTGCTAACCTCCGGTAACTGAGTGGACGGCACTGTGGGAGTCGAGTGAGAGGGGATCTGGGGAGGAACCCCCCCAAACGCCCTCTCCTCCGAAACCCCATGTCGCCCACGCAACACCCAGGAAATCAGCTCCCCCTTGGACATCCCTGCTACATTGGAAATGCCCAAAACCTTGGCTATCAGGTGCAAGCCACAAACATCCACCCCAGTCAGCCTCTCCTCCGTCACGTGGTACCGCTTACTCACAAAAACTCTAGCATCCTCCTCACTGGTTACTAACGGCACACCTTCAAATGACATCTCTCGCTCATCGTCAGTGCTAATGCACGACATACTGAAGTCCACAAAAAAATTCTCGAGACAAAAGTGTTAAACTTCCTATGCAAGCACTAATTACTAAATTAACTGGAGTCTCTTAAATGCTTTACTAATTGCCATACAAAAAAAAAAATCTTCAATATGCACGCTAAAATACAAACAAACAAATGTTGTACAACTCTGCAAAAATGTATACTGTTCACAAAATCCTAAGCAAGGTCGCCATTTGTTACGAACTGGCACTCGGGTACACAAGGGCTCTCAATCAGGACTCGAATACGGCTCGCTGCCACAACGGAAACACACGATCCCAACCCCTGAGTACTGCCAGCCGAACAAAAAACACCAATACCCTCCAGAGTTCAATCTGCTATAACGGGGTATACAAGAACTCGGTACTAGTGTTCAACAACAGACTAATAAAGAGACAGGAATGATCTAGTCTGGTCAACAATCAAACAATGAAGTAAGAAACAACAACACCAAAGAATAGTGTTGGCCGAAGCCGAAGTAATCCACCCTTGACTATGAACTTAAGAAGTCCTCCACCCTCTACTTCGGATCGGCACTATTACGTTACGTTAATTAATAGTCCTTAAGCATCGAGCAAGGAATCTTCTGAAAAAAGTTAGATGCTTCTCGGATGCTCGTAAGAAGTACGTATCGGATTTTGAACAGTAATTCAATAAGCAAAAACACTGGCAATTAAATACTATTAAAGGTTTAAATTGGCATAAGAATAATTAAAAGAATATGCAATAGTAAATGGCAAACATTAAAAAAGAGTACTCCGCAAATGCAACGGCAATAGCCTACTCGGATTGTGCTCGTGGGCCACTAATCACTAAAGTAGCCAAGCTTGCAACACATGAAATCAATAGTGCATAAACAATATCATACATAAGGAAAGCTTCAATACTATTCTGTATCTACTAATCGAGTAAAGTCTAGCTGGGGTACTGTGGGCAAAAGGTAGCAGTGACTGAGCAAAAACGGCTTGTAGCCTAGCGAAGTCCTCACGACTGTTTAAAGTATTACGTTAAAACTAACAAGTGCACTTTGAGAAATCCAGATCCCTTGTATCTGGTTTTCTCCCGGCTCCTTGACAAAGTAAAAACAAACTGTTAATAAAATACAGGGTGGTTAGGCTCTTGCCCTCACGCACTGTAAATTATTAACTCAACACAGTCAGCCGCGAAGCCAACCTAGGCTTCACTGAACCGAAACGAGTATGCAGGTTTATCGCTTAACCACTGCATCAAACAACAACTCGTAACACAGAAAAGCCTTACCCCAGTCTAGCATTACCTAGACCAGCAGAAAACAGGAATAATAATAATAACACACAGGGAAATGCATATACAAGTGCAACAAACATAAATCAATCCTATTCTAAGTTAACCCTTCCAAAATAGGCTATCTAATAGGCAAGTATCTCGTGAGAACTCAAGCGATAATACGTTGGCTGACTAGCTCTGCACCAACGGGACCATGGAAGTTAAACAGGCAGGGAAAAGAGGAGATAAGAATGTAAGGTAGTAGAGAAAGTTCACATCAGTCAGAAGAATATATATAGTTAGCAAGGCAAATGAGAAGTCGGTCTGCCTAATGAGTTCTGATGAAAAAATGGCTAGACTTCCCTTTTTATACCCGGCCCTCTAGTGAGCCCAACGTGAACTACTAAGGACCGCCCACTGACAACCATTACGTAATTTCTCTCTCTCCTCTGGGATAGACAAAGGCTCCCCTAGCACTGAGGGGGGGGTGGGGGAGTGCTAGTGAGTTAGGCCCACCTCCCGCCTGGCGCACCCACTGACCCCCAACTGTGGCTGTTTCTCTTCCTATCATTACAAATAAGTTTTACACACAATACTTATAACTAATGATATAAAATAGAACTCGTTGACTCAGATGAAAACAAAATACATATTCATAATACTTATAGTACAACGGCTCACATGAACTAAGTTAGGAAACTCTACATAGACTACAGCCAAAGTTCCTGCCCTGACGATCCTAGCGAGAGTGGGGCATGACTAGGCGTTCTGTACAACATGCTCACACGTGGACATGCGTCACAGACCCCTGAAAGTTCCGAATCTATACTGGGATCACTGGTTAGTCCTATGAATGTATTTTATATCCATGTCCGAATTCAGGCTAGGTGTCTGAAATTGCCCCAAATCCTGTCCGAATTCAGACACCTTTATTATATTTATAATAAAAATATGCAATGTATTTTCATTTCTGTAATGCTATGATTGTATATCCCAATGTACCAGCTATACATACAATACTTAAGATCTTACATTGAGATAAAAACAAAACTACATGCTACGGAAATACGCAAAAATTGGCTGAATTCGCCCGAGTTGAAGGTACCTGGCTAATGAAGGCACATGTGACAGTTGCAGGGATAAACCATATACATGTTTGGCGATAATAGGACGCTTCACCCCATTCAGCTGTCAATTTGTTTCTGGGCAAGCGATAGCAAGCCTGCACACACACACACACACTAAAGGCTAAAGCTGCCAACGCTGAGGGAGAGGAGAGAGAGAGGTGACATGATCATGATGTTTAAGTGTGTGAAAGGTTTTGAGAAGATCGACAAGGGAGATTTTGTGGTGAGGGACGAGGGAAGAACCAGGGGTCATGAATGTAAGTTGAGGAAAGTTGTATGTAAGTCTGATGTAAGAAAGTTCAGCTTCCCGTATAGAAGCATTGATTGTTGGAATAAGTTGGATGGGGAGGTGGTGGGAGCAAGAAATATCCAAACTTTTAAAGCAAAATCGGATAAATGTAGAGAGAGTACAGGACAACACGAGCTTAGGCTCAAATCCTGTATACTACAATTAGGCGAGTACACAAATTTAAAAGACCGAGTATTCCACACAAAGCGCGGTTCCGGTCTCACGTCCTAATGGCGGCGTTCCAAGCAACCCTGTTAAGAGCTGCCTCAGTTGTCAGGTTATTCCACTTCTTTCTTGGTATGCCCCTTGGTGCAGCTCCCTCCACATTCATGGACTTGCATCTTTTCACTCAACTTTGTTCATCCATCCTCTCCACATGTCCAAACCATCCAAGCCTGCTAGTACTCATAACATCAATGATACTCTTCATTAACCTTCTCCTTAGCTCTTCGTTTGATATCCTATCTTGTAGTTGGGCACCACACATCCATCTCGCCATTCTCATTTCATTGCGTTCCATTCTGTTTATATAATCCGCTTTGACAGGCCACGTTTCTGAAGCATATGTCGTTACGCTTCTAACACATGAAGCGTAAACCTTTCCCTTCAAGGGGAGAGGGAGTCTTCTCATGGTGAGTAGTGGCAAAAGTTCTCTAAACTTTCCCCAGCCGCATCTTATCCTGGCGATAGTGGCGGCCTCAGCCCCACCACCGGCAGAGATGGCAACACCCAAGTAGCAAAACTTGTCCACCATCTCCAGTGCCTGATTGCCAAAGTTAACACTCTCGAGCCGGTCATTGAGTACAAGCTCCCCTTTGCAAAGGGGAGGTGTGGTGGAGTGGTCATGCCACTGGACTGGTAATCCATAGGTCCCGGGTTCGAATCCCGATGAATCAATGGTAAGATATTATTGGGATGGAATTTGTGCTGTACCTAATATCAGTGCATTACCACAAAGCCCATCGAAACGCCAATAAGATACCCTCATTGTTCCCTGATTAAATAGCACTGTATGAATATTCCCATTTTCAAAATAGGCTACAGTAGGACAATGCCTAGCGAGTTCATTGATCAATACGTAGCGTTCTGAGAGTGAGGATCCGAGTCTAGGTGAGACAGTGAAGTACTAGGGCGAGGCAGCTTCAAAGATGGGGCTGCTTTGAACTGTGGGTGGGCAACCGGGCCCCGTGCAATCCTGCGAATGCTGGTTGCATCTCAACGTGCTTCACATGTCTCACTCCCTAGACTCACTCACGAGACCTCACAGGCTTCACCGTTGTATGTACGGTTGAATATACAGGCTCTCAGCCTATGCCCGAGAGGGAGTAGTTGGCATATAGAAAAAAAAAAAAAAAAAAAAAAAAAAACTATATATCTATCTATCTATTGCCTGACGCCGTGATCCCCGAAGGGGTGGACACGAACGAACCGCCCCCATGCACCTCTGTCCCCAGTCAGTCGACGCCCCTCCCCCCAACCAGCACCGCCTTCGTTCATGTAGTTCCTCACTCCATCCTTCCAAGAGGGTGGTGAAGAGAGTAGTGAAGGAAAGTAAGAGAAGAGTAGATGAGGAATTTGGAAGGAATCGGAGTGTAAAATGGAGGGAGAGTAAGAAACTGTTCTGGAAAGAAGTCAAGAAAGTTAGGGAAGGTAGCAAGGGAAACAGTAAGGGTGTGAAAGATAAGAATGGGAGAATGCTAGCCGAGAAGCAAGAGAGAGTCGAAAGATGGAGGGAGTACTTCAGTGAGTTGCTAAATGAAAGGAATGAAGAGCCAGCAAACATAGCTGGATATGGTATGGGAGGGAGAAGAAGAGAAGTAGTGGAGGAGGAGGTGGGGATCAGGAGGTCAGAAGTGTGGGAAGCCATGAAAAGAGTGAAGTTGGGGAAAGCACCAGGAACAGATGGAGTGTGTGGGGAAATGTTGAGGTATGGTGGTGAGATAGTGATAGAATGGGTATGGAAAATGTGCAAACTAGCATGGGAGAAGGGGAGTGCACCCGATGACTGGAAGACTGGCATAATAGTCCCCCTATATAAGGGCAAAGGGGAAAGAGGAGTGTGTGGTAACCACCGAGGAATATGTCTTCTAAGCGTAGTAGGGAAGGTATACAGTAGGGTAGTGATTGAGAGAGTGAGAGTGAGAACGGAGAAATGGATAGGCGACGAGCAGGGAGGTTTTAGGAAGGGAAGAGGATGTGTAGATCAGATTTTTACCCTGAATTGTGTTGTGGAGAAGTATCTGGAGAAGAAACAAAAGGTGTATGTTGCCTTTATGGACTTGGAGAAGGCCGATGACAGAGTGGATAGAGAAGGTTTGTGGAAAGTACTTAGAATATACGGAGTAGAGGGCAAGTTGCTGAAAGCAGTGAAGAGCATGTATGAGGGTGCAAAGGCGGCAGTACGTGTGGAGAGTGAGCAGAGCGAGTTCTTTGACCTGAATGTTGGTTTGAAACAGGGGTGTGTGATGTCCCCGTGGTTGTTTACTGTATATATGGATGGAGTTATGAAAGAAATACTATCAAGAGCAGTGGATGTTGGTGTATCGCTGAAAAGGGAGGGAATTGAGTGGAAGCTACCTATACTGCTGTTTGCGGATGATACAGTTCTGATGAGTGATAATGAATGGGAGTTGCAGAGTCTGGTAAATGAGTTTGGAACAGTGTGTGAAAAACGGAATTTGAAGGTAAATACGGGGAAGAGCAAGGTTATGGTCTTCGAAAGGGGTGAAGTCACAGAGTGTGAGGTGAAGCTGAACGGTCAGGCTATGGAGATCGTCAACTCTTTTAAGTATCTGGGCAGTGTGTTGAGTAAAGATGGGACTATGGATGAAGAGGTGCGGGAGAGGGTACAACAGGGGAAGAGGGTTGTAGGAACGCTAAAAGCAGTAACAAGAATAGGGTGGTCAATATGGAAGTGAAGAAGTCCTTGCATGACAGTGTGGTAATCCCGACACTGACTTACGGAAGCGAAGCATGGACGTTGGTTGAGAGACTCAGACCAAGAGTGAGAGCAGTGGAAATGAATTACTTAAGGAGTGCGTGCGGAGTTACATGGAGGGATAGACAGACTAATGAGGAAGTAAGAAGGAGGTGTGGTGTGGAGGTAGATGTGCTGGAAAGTGTGAAAAGGAACAACTTGAGATGGTTCGGCCATATGGAACGTATGGAAAGCGAGAGAATGACTAAGAGGGTGTACGAGAGCGAGGTGGAGGGACAGAGGGGGAGAGGTAGACCGAATATGAGGTGGAAGGATGGAAAAAAAACACTATGCACATAAATTTCTCAATTTTGGACTTCTTCCTTGGTAGAGGTCCCTTTATTCTATTGCAACGCTTCTTCCCGTGATGTACCCAGCTAAGGCAGACGCTGTATCAAGTTAGCTCCCATTAACATAACTAAGTCTTATTTGGACTTTTTGTAATCTATGAATCATTTCTAATGCGATGGAATTGAAAATATAATATCCTTCCAGCACATAGATAAACAAAAAATAAGAAACAATCAACAAAAGATTTCCCTCCGTCTTCTCTAGAATTAGGTGTGGCTGGGGGAAGTTCAGAGAACTGATGCCAATCCTGACCATGAAAAGAATGCCTCTCCTCCTGAAGGGAAAGGTGTATGCCTCATGTGTTAGAAGTGCAATGACGTATGCCTCAGAAACATGGGCCGTTAAAGTAGAGGATGTCAACAGAATGGAGCGTAATGAGATGAGAATGGTGAGATGGATGTGTGGGGCCAGGCTACAGGATAGAATAACAAATGTTGAGCTGGAGACGTTTAGGTATAAAGAGTATTAGCGAGGTGATGCGTACAAGTAGACTGGGATGGTATGGACATGTGGAGAGAATGGATGAACAAAATTGGGTGAAAAAATGCAGGTCTGTGATTGTGGAGGGAGCTGCACCAAGGGGTGGAACGAGGAAGACCTGGGATCGACCTATACGTGCCGATCTCAAATCCAAGAACTTGACAAGTGAAGTAGCCCTTAACAGGGTTGCCTGGAATGCCACCATTAGGACAAGAGACTGAAAATGCACTTATGTGTGGAACACTCAGTCTTAAAATTTTATGTATGTATGTACAGTATATGTATGTAGACAACCCGGCGCCGACCCTCGGATCGGAAGATTTGTATTTTATTTATTTATTGTTTTTTTTCCCACTTGCCCTTAGCAACTCTCTCTTTCTCTATCTATCTATCTATCTATCTCCCTTATACATTACCATAACTATGTCTTATTTGGACTTTTTGTAATCTATGAATAATTTCTAATGCTATGGAATCGAAAAATATAATATTCTTCCAGCACACAGATAAACAAGAAATAAGACAGTCAACACAAAATATTCCCAGTCTTCTCTGCAAATAGGCGCGAGGTTCCGAGCGTCGGGAGATTTAATTTTATTTATTTATTGGGTTTTTTTCCCCACGGTATATTTTTTCCTTGAAAGTGTGTCTACACAAAATGATAGGGTAATATTGTAACATGTTTTTAATTGACATTTGTGTAATTTTTGCTGATTATGAGTTGGTGGAAAACAAAATTCTCTAACCCCTTCAGACTCATATGACGCAGAGGTTGCCAGATTAGCAATAAGAAATAGAATTCTCTCACTCATAATTATCTCTCCAAAATTAGTTTTCTGCCCACAGCTAACTCTAAGACAACTGCAGAGGTTGAAGTAACTAAACTAAAGGTTTCTAAATACCCCTGATGGTAACAAAGGTTTTAAAGTATCCCTCATAGGCTCAAAATTGCGTCATATGTCGGAGAGGGTTAATTCCATCATATCGGAAATGATTCACAGAATATATAGAGACCAATTAACATACACTTTTAAGTGTGTTCAATAGTTTGCACTATTAATAGGGTTATAACTTCTTCTCTATTTTCTGGTTTATTGAACCATAATAAAGAGGGAGAGAGAGAGAGAGCTTCCCCGACAGTGACAACCAGCCTGATGATGATAATGATATGATGGAAAATATTTCTGTGTTCTCTGGTTTCGATGAGGACGATCAACATGCCTGGGAACCTGGAGGGGGCCGATTTGCTAGCTGTAGCACAAGGCTATCAACTTCATCACAGTAACGGGGTCGGGGTTAAGGCCGGGACGGGGCGGGGGGAGGGTCCGAGGGAGTACAGCAGTGGGGATATCTACCGAACTTCAACACGTCTATTCACACAAATAGGTCAGTAACAGGTCCAAAACAGTTCTTATTGATGCTTAATGTATTCTATGTTATGTCATATATCCTGAATATTATTCCTAGGGGGTAGAGGAGAAACGGATATAAAGTAAATAATTAGACCTGGGAAGATGAAATGGCCTAGGCTATATATATGATACCGGGTCGGCATTTGACTTACTTGTAAACATGTATGTGTAGGTTATCTGTGGTAGTCTCAGTAATATCTATGAAGTACTTCTAGTATTAAAGGAACTTAGCTGTGATGCAAAGAGTGTAGGTTAGGTGATGGACATGTCGGTAGGTGTAGTTCAGTGAAGTTCTGTTGTTATGTGGCAGCAACTGGTGGTTTGTTGTGAACGGGACGAAGTCTCTGTGTGAAGTGTACTGAGATACCCTTTTATCGTAACAATATAAATATATTTAAGGGTTCTATATTGTCTCCCGTGATTAAATAATAAGGGAAAATAAACTAAGATATAATTGGTGCAACCACAGTAATATTTATCCACAAAGATAAATAAAGTATTGTGTATAAACAAAAAGGAACCAGCTGTCGTGAACCCGGGAAATTCAAACTACGGTATATATACCAGCTAGGATTCACGACATAATGTACTCCGCCACCAGTTACATACAAAGTATTTACAATTGTCCCGTCCCGATCATGGATCGCCACAACTGGGAGGAACCCAAAGCAGCCCGACGTGACGGCCTCTGAGGGGTATCACCTCGGTCCGCTCCAGTAGCAGGAAGGATATTATCAGAGCTCGGCTTGCTGTCGCCATCCACTACCTCTAAATCTATCTCTAGTGGGTATAGCTTAACCACCGGTCTGGTGGTAAACCGGCTCCTGTTTTTACCTTAACTACCCTACATTCGTGGTCAGGACCACGAAGAAGTTTCATTATTCGACCTATACGCCAAAAAAGTCGGGGGCCGTCATCATGTACTAGAACGACGTCCCCAACTTGTGGCGATGCTATCCCTTTTTTTACCATTAAGTGACGATGTTGCTCCCTGAGTGATATTAAATAATCAGTGCTCCACCTTTTCCACAGGTCATGTGAGAGCTTTGTAACATATTGGAAGCGTTGGTTGACGGAATCATTGTTACGCCAAGTCGTGTCCTTGAGATCTTCATAGTTACTTCCTGCCTTGGAAAGCTTCTGATCCGCCTCCCATGAACCAGTTGTGAAGGAGTGATGGGTAGAGGGTCTTCAAGATCACTGTAGCTGTAGCCAAGCGGGCGATCATTGACTGTGGCCTCGAGCTCCAGTAATACCGTATTCAGTTCCTCTGTGGTAACCAATGCTCGACCCAGTACCTTCTTCAAGCCAGCCTTTAGGATGCCAATGACTCGTTCCCATATGGCACCGAACCATGGCGCCCTGGCCGGTATAAACCGCCACTCGCACTTGAATTCCGCTAGAGTACCTTTTAACCTTGCATCATCCATCAACTCCCGTAATGTACTGGCTCCGCTAACAAATGTGGTGGCATTATCACTCATCATAATCTCAGGGTAACCCCTCCTGCTACTAAATCATTCAAAAATGATTCGCAGGAGAGGTTAGACACCGTTTCTACATGGACTGCTCTAGTAACTGCACAGGTGAATAAGACTACATATAGTTTACTTACAGTACCCCCCTTCTCTTTTACCGGCAAAGCACCTGTGTAGTCAACCCCCATTACCTGGAAAGGACTCACTTCCTGAACCCTAAACTCCGGCAATGGAGGGGCATGTACAGCACGGTATGATGTACCTTGCAATCTCTTGCAGATGATATATCCCCTTAAGGCTTTCTTTACTACCTGTCTAATCTTGGGGATCCACCATCTTTGCCTTATGTAATTTACAACATAACTAACACCACTATGGTTACACACTTTGTGGCAGTAATTACTAAGGAGCGTGGCTATACGATGTTTATTAGGGATAAGGATAGGGTACTTGGCGCTATCATGTAAAGCTGAAAAGTGTAGCCTACCTCTACAGCGTTTCATGCCTCCCTCCATTTAGAGGCCTAACTGCTTCACTATATTGCTTGGTGTGCCCTGTCCTTTTGACAAATAGTGGTGTTCCTCAGAGTAAGCTTCTCTCTGAGCTACCTTAATCATGGCTGACTCTGCTGCTCTTAATTCCGGCACCGTCAAGTATGCCGGTTTTGCCTGATAGTTCCCTTGTGTCTTCTCTTTAAGAGTCCTAATAAACCTAAAGGACCCATGCCATTACATGCCATGACTTCATAAATGAGCCATACCGGTCCCAATTCAATATGGCAGTAGGGGCAACCGGTATTAATTTACTTATACACTGTTTTTCAAATTTCTAACAATATTCAGATATATTTTTAGCTTGATAAGCTAATAAGCTGAAGTGATATATTACTTTTATTGTTGGAGCTTGCTTTAATTTAAGGAGTAAACATATATTTTCTGTACAGTAATACAGTAACAGCTATACAATATTAGTTATATATATACTGTATACTGTATATATATTTTTTTTTTTTTTTTTTTTATTATGTATATTTTACTTTCGACTAAATGAAAGCTACTGTAACAACGCGTAAATACTGTATTAAGTTAATATTAACGCAAATCAATTTATTGAGAAGTACCAAAATTGAGTTAAACAATTATATTTAGTATTACAAATTATATAATGAGGGGACGAACTATTATTGGATGTACCGGGTCACACTTTTCAAGATTGATCTATTTCTAATGTATATGTAATGTATATAAGTTTATGTATATTACGAAATAAAGTTATTGAATTGAATTGAATTGGTACCGGCAATGACAGGGTTCCTTCTTGACTCGTGTTACAACCCACAGTGGTGTCCCCTCCTATTGAGCCCCCTATTGGGCCATGATCAGACCATAGCATTTGGTGAGGTAGCCTCCCCACCAAAGCGAAGAAGCAACTAAGGACACATATGAAATCCCTCTGGCAACTAGATCACTGGGGTTGTCCTCTGTGGACACATAACGAAAATGAGCGCCGGGGACTAATGACTTTATCTCATCAACTCTATTTTGAACATATATAGGCAAAATCCTTTTACTAGACAACCAGCATAGGGTTATCTGGCTGTCCGACCAGAGGTATACATTCTCTATAATCAGCTCGTCCGCGTAGGCCTCACATATATAACATGCGAGACGAGCTGCGAGAAGAACAGCAATAAACTCCATCTTAGGTATGGTGAGGGACTTAATAGGCGCCACCTTAGCTTTGGCCATTACTAACCTACTCACCTCATCACCAACCGCATAGGCCGCTACACCATATGCTACTGAGCTAGCGTCACTAAATAGGTGCAGCGTAACCCTCTTAGAATTAGTGACCTGACGGGAAACATGATACCTGTACTATCTATCATATCGTTATAAATACCCTGCCAGTTAGCTCTCATGTCACCTGGAATGGGGACATCCCACCCACACTCTAATCTCCACAAGTCCTGTACGAACCTCCGCGCCCGGATGGTTACCGGTAGCAACACTCCTAGAGGATCGAACACACACGCGGTTAGACTTAGAGCCTCGCGTTTCGTAACCAATGCAGGGCTACTTCCGCGGAAATTAACCTGTAACATATCCTTATTAGTTAACCACCCAATGCCAAGTACTCTAACCCCGTCTTGTTTGGCGGAAGCTATACCCTTCAGGTGCAACAGTTCCCGCAAACTCTCATTATTTGTGACCCACTCACGTGAAGACAGGTTAGCGCTGGAAAATATTCTACGGGCATCCCAATATTGTTGTTGCAAATCTCTTACATCATCACCAGTCCCCTGCAAGTTATCAATATACAGCCCCCTTTTGAGCTTATTAACTACTTCACTGTTCTCCTGTATCTTAAACAGGTGTTTTTGAATGGTAGCATTAAGGAGGAACTGGGAACAGGTGGCCCCGAACAGAACTGCACGGAACCGGTAGACAATGTAAGGACTTGCAACATCCAAGGGATCAACGGGCCACAGAAACCTAGTAGCATCCCTATCCTTCTCACTCAACCCCACCATGAGAAATGCTTTCTCAATATCACTCACCCAGGCAAATTGATGGCATCTAAAGCGCAGAAGCACCTGGGTGAGGTCAGCCACTAGCGATGGACCTGTATGGAGACAGTCATTCAGACTGAACGCCTTCTCGTCCATCCTAGCTGAAGAGTCAAACACTATCCGTACAGGCGTAGTAACACTATCCTTGGTAATACCATGGTGAGCTAAGTAGTGAATGGGATGTCCAGCTTGATTCCTGTTTTCTACCCTTTCAATAAACCCCCTTTCTATCTGATTATCCAGAACCTTTGTATACTGTTGACAGTAGTTGGGATCTTTTATAAACTTACGCTGCAAGCCTCTCATTCTGCCCAGGGCTAACTTAAAGTTATCAGGTAATTTATCTATGTTATCTCTCCACGGCAGTTCCACTATATACTGTCCCTGTGCTTCGGAATACTGTACCGTTTCAGAAAATCTATTTAAGTCTTTCTCCCCACCCTTACCAGTCTCATTAGGACTTATACCAATATGGTCCAAGTCCCATAGAGCTGTCAGATCCTTTAATTCTGGAGAATTCCTGCCAATATCTTCCTGTATCTCCACTAAAGGGTCTACTGCTAACTTAAGAACAGTGACTAACTCTATATGGGTTTCTTCTATATCTGACTGATAAGTGCCACTCAGTGCGTAACCATAAATTGTGAGTAACATAACTATACTTCCTTCCCTAACATAGCCTGAATGTACAAAGTGGTAATAAAAGTCCGCCCCAATCAGTAACCCTATCATATCTCCATCAGTGATACCTGGATCTGCTAATTTGTAACCCCGAGCCTTGATAGCATTTACCTCCATCCCTAATCCCCTCCCTGGCTTGTATACTGGTAACTCCTCCACCACAACGGCTCTCAAATTACGCACCCTTCTTCTGTGATGATAGGTTAACTCTACTATTTCATACTCAGTACTACCAAGTGAGCCAGTAAATCCCTGGAGCTTTAGCTGTTCCTTACTGACCTTAACGTAATCAAGCTGCGATAAAGCAGAGCGCAAGATGAAGGTACGCTGCGAACATTGGTCCAACAAAGCTCTTACTCTACTGGTATGACCGTTTCTGTCGGTCAAGGGAATCTGAATGGTAGGCAACAAGACTGCATTACGGCCCGAAGCCACAGCCATGGTCACTGTTGGTTCAGGGGCTGCTGGTTGTCCAGTTTGTTCAAGGAGTGGCGTCGGACATAAATAATTAAAATGTTTCTGTTGGCAGAATCGGCACGGCCTAATTTTAGGGTTAGTACACCCCTGGCTGCCATGTTCTGACGACAGGCACCCGACGCACAATTTCAACTGCCTTGCTCTATTGGCCTTGGCGGGACTGTTCTTGTATTTTGCACACTTTGCCCAAACATTTCCTGTCTTTAAACACAACTTACATCCATACTTCTGCTTGGTATCGGGTTTCTGATACACTGCATATGCTGCTGTGGCGGTCGCCCCAAACTGTTCTAGTGGATTATGTCTACTTTCTAGATTGCACACTTCAGTCTTAAACACACGAACATATTCATCCACATCCAGCCAGTTGTCTTTTAATTCATGCTTAATCACTTCAGAGAGTGCACTAGGGAGTTTATTATGCAACAGTACTGCACACATTTCAATTACTGTTACATCCATAGAGCGTAATGACTCTAACGCACACTCAAATGACGCGGAAAAATCTTTCAGAGCACTGACCTCCTGGCTAGGATGCGGGAGATTACACAGTTTCGCTATGTGAGCTGCTTTGATGCGATCCTTTTGACCATAACTGTTTTTCAGTATAGTGACCGCTGGTTCATAACTTGCAGCGACCAAACTAAATCCACTAACAATTTGTAGAGCCTCACCACTAAGTTGTCCCTTTAGATACGTAAATTTCTGAATGTCAGTTAAATCTGTTTGGGAGTGAACACTACAATCAAAGAGCTCCCAGAAACCCACCCACTGTGTTGGATCCCCATCAAAAACTGGCAACTTCAGGGAGGGTAGCTTAATACCCTTCTGCTTCCTACTTGCTGCACTATCATGAGATCTACCAGTAGTGGTTGTCTGTAGAGCACTATCTAACTCAGCTAACTGACTGTTTACTTGATTAACATACTGCATATCTTTCACCATCTCATCCTCTAACTGATCATCTGAATATAAGCTATACAACTCTATGCTATACGACTCGATATCAGCTAGGGCCTTTTCTAAAGTGATTTTCACACCCCTTACATCATGCAGTGTAGCAGCATGTTCAATAAATTCAGACAGATTAGAGGTAAGCTTAGTAATCCCTTCCTTCTTGGCGGCCCTGAACCGCCGCAATGACTTTATTTTCTCATCCATTCTTAAAAAGTTTACGGTAACTAAAGCTTAAGGAACAACAATACTAATCGTCACTGTAGGCTAACCTACTCTAAACCTAGGCTAACCTACTTACATTGATGACGACAGCAGCCAAGCAAATTGAAGCATGCAGATCGCGAGTTTACAAATGATTAAAGAAAAGGAAATTTTACCCTATGTCATATTACTCTACTTTACAATATTTACATTACTAGGCTATATTAAATTTTAACAAATTACAAAAAAAAAAAAAAAAGGATCAAGACTCCTCTGAAGGAGGGACAGCCGCAGCCGTCGTCCTAGTCTTTAGATCTAGCCTATTGCGTCGACTGCTCCTCCTCGGCCTTGTCCTTCTCCTCAAAGAAGGCATGCGCTCTGTTCAGTAGCCTATCTAATACCTTCCGGCTCCCTGGCACATCTAACCCAGGCTGAGGTCTGCCTGACAGTGTCCACCCTTGCCCCTGGTCTATAGAACTGCTTAACAAAAAAAAAGCAGGGCACTGCACTGGACGGTCCAGCGGAAAATCCCGGACATATGCGCCCCTCAACATTTGTCCACTGCATCGCCCAGCTCTACACAAAGGCAGACAAGTCAGGCCTAATACCCCCCCAATTCCTATCAATATATAACAGATGGCCCAGTATCCTGGTCACACGGCACCAATTATATCCTGAATATTATTCCTAGGGGTAGAGGAGAAACGGATATAAAGTAAATAATTAGACCTGGGAAGATGAAATGGCCTAGGCTATAAATATGATACCGGGTCGGCGTTTGACTTACTTGTAAACATGTATGTGTAGGTTATCTGTGGTAGTCCCAGTAATATCTATGAAGTACTTCTAGTATTAAAGGAACTTAGCTGTGATGCAAAGAGTGTAGGTTAGGTGATGGACATGTCGGTAGGTGTAGTTCAGTGAAGTTCTGTTGTTATGTGGCAGCAACTGGTGGTTTGTTGTGAACAGGACGAAGTCTCTGTGTGAAGTGTACTGAGATACCCTTTTATCGTAACAATATAAATATATTTAAGGGTTCTATATTGTCTCCCGTGATTAAATAATAAGGGAAAATAAACTAAGATATAATTGGTGCAACCACAGTAATATTTATCCACAAAGATAAATAAAGTAATGTGTATAAACAAAAAGGAACCAGCTGTCGTGAACCCGGGAAATTCAAACTACGGTATATATATATACCAGCTAGGATTCACGACATCATATATGATGTTAGTGGTATAATGTTGTTGTTGTTGTTGTTATTGTTCCCCAGGCTGCCTGGCCGAACAGCCCCAAGGTCCCGAGCAAGGCCAAGGCCATAGAACGCCCCCACAAAACCCTCCGTGCTTACCACTAACAAAACCCATGTGACCGAAGCCACTCTAAGGCAGGGAGCTGAGGAGGGCGCGGAAATGCCCGGGAAACCAAAGCCCCACCCAAGGCCCTGTGCCCCTCAGCAATTATGAAGGGAAAGCTGAGGGGCAAGGGAAAAATGTGACGCTTTTGGCTCCCAATCTGCCAACTTTTAGGTTGGCAGTAGGGAGGTCGATCCACGGAAAAGACGCCGTCACTTGAGATCTAGAAGATATATAAGTAAAAGGAACAGTCAGAGTAAGCTATGGGTATGGCAGAGATCGCTCAGCTCTCACTCTGATAGACCAGCCCATCACCACATGTATAATGTAATATAAATCGGCTGAAGGTAGGCAAAAAGGGCCAAAAGAGGGACTTTGGGAAAGTGGCTGGAACGAATTAATTAATTCCAATCAGGCCTGTTATTTCTAAAACACGGTTTTGATATACACGGAACGTACAGGGTACGAATTAACCGTGTATATTAAGACCTGACTGTATATGGAATATTTCCCAGTTTAAGGGTTTGGAGAGATCAGAGAAATTAATTTAACCGGAGTGCTGTTGTTGTTGTTGTTGTTCCCTAAGCTGCCTGGCCGAACAGCCCCGAGTCCCCAAGGAAGGCCATGGCCACGGTCGGGCTTTCCCACAGAGCTCTCAAAGAGTGTAAATTGTGTTGTTGGCGTAAGTGGTTGTGTGAGATGCAGTCTTCTATGATGTGTTTAATGGTATGGGGTGCTGTGTTACAACCCGGGCAGGTGTCGACGACGGAGTCATCCAGTCTCTTCTAATAGCTCAGAAGAGCCAGATGGTGTCCGCATCTCAGCCTGGCCAGGTGGACTCTGTCCTCGAGAGGAAGGGAGGATTCAGAAGGATGGATTTCGGGAGGTCGTGCTTGCAGCTGCGTTTTGTCTATGAGTAAGTGGATGGAACGGCGAGTGATATGAGTATGGATGTGCTTCCGGAAGTTGGTTTGGGGTGGGCAGGGAGGGAGAGAAGACAGTATTTGTGTGTGATACGTGTGCTGGGTGTTGTTTTGATATTTCTTGGTGTCTGTGGGTGTGTAGCCATGTAGTGTAGTGGGTGGTGTTGATTCGTGGAGGCTGCTGCTAGGAATTGTGTGCCTCTCATGTCAAGATGATCTTTGACTTTGAGGACTTTGGTTTCTTGATGTAGGTAATCTGTGGGTGTAGTAGCTGTGCATCCTGTGATGATTTTCAGGGCTTTATTTTGAATACTTCTTACAGTTTCTTACAGTAGATCCTCTGGAAAAAGGGAAACTATGCCTGTGTATCCAGCTCAGTACCAGTACTTGCACTGCTGCGGTCGTTCACGGTGTTGGCGGCGGCGGTAGCAGACGCAACATTTTTACTATTCTGTATTTTTGTTTTATAATCAAACTTCAAATCTTGTCTTCCCCATGCTTTATCAAGATTACTTTCAAACTCCCTTATTGATTCGGAATCGACTACATACTGGGGCAGTGCGTTCCACTCATTTACCACTCTATCACAAAATGAGTTCTTTGCCTTCTCAAGCCTATTTCTTTCTTTGTAAATTTTCTTAAGAGTGTCCCCTCGTTCTTGTTCCCTCCCGCATCAAGAAGGTACCTTCACACACATCCTCATCGTACTTTCCTGACACTATCTTAAAAGTCTCTATCATATCCCCTCTCTTTCTCCTATATGCCAGTGTCGGAAGCCCCAGTGTCCTCAACCTCTGCTCATAGCCCGCGTTCTTCAACGTTGGTACCAGCTTGCTAGCTCTCCTCTGCACTTTCTCCACTGCTTCTATATCCTTTACCATATATGGAGCCCACACCTGGTTCGCATATTCCAGGTGCAGCCTAACCAGCGCTGTATAGAGATTCCTGAAGATTTCTTCGTCAAGTGACACAAATGTCCTCCTTATGAGCCCTACAATTCTATTGGCTTTGTTTATCTTTTCCGCTAAATGTTCTGAGAAATTTAACTTATTGTCCAATATCCTTTTCTGCATTCACTTCCTCCATACTGTATCCTACCTTGTCTATCTTGCTGGTCCCAATCCGCATATACTTGCATTTTTTTGGATGAAAAGGCATTAACCAATGCTCGGACCATCCCTTCATGCCCTCCACATCTCCTTGAAGCAAACCCATATCTTCCTTACTCCTCACTCTTCTATACAGCTTAGTGTCATCCGCATACAGGTATACCTCACTTCCATTAGTTATAACTTCAGGCAAGTCGTTGATAAATATAACGAACAGCAGTGGTCCCAACACAGATCCCTGAGGTACCCCACTTGTAATTTCCCTCCACCCCGAGCCTATTCCATTCACCAGTACCCTCTGTCTCCGATCTTTCAGGAAGGCTTCTATCCATTTCACACATTTCTCCCCTATCTTATAGCATCTAACTTTCTCTATTAACCTTTTATGTGGGACCTTATCGAAGGCCTTCATAAAATCGCAATATACCACGTCTATTACATCATCATCTTCTAGAATTTGCATCCAATCATCTACCACCTTAATTAGCTGTAGTACCGTCGACCTCCCCGGCAAGAATCCGAACTGTCTCCCACTGAAAAGTTGGTTTGACTTCATATGATCCATTATTCCTTCTCTAATTACCGTTTCCATTAGTTTACACACAACACTTGTCAAACTGACTGGTCTATAATTCCCTGGGTCATTTCTCTTTCCCTTCTTAAATATAGCTGTTATGTTCGCCTCTCTCCAGTCCATCGGGATTTGTCCTGTATTAAACGATACCTCAAATAACATTTTTAATGGCTCTACTAACATCTCCCCTCCTTCCTTTATGATTCTTAGGTGTATCCCATCCGGTCCCGGTAACTTACTTCTGTTCATTTTTTCTATAGCCCTTCTTATTCTAGCATGGGAAAACTCTATTAGTTCTAGTGCCGGTGCCTGTTTGATGGGAATAGTAGGCACTGCATCCTCCGACTCCACTGTTAGTACCCCCCAAAGTATTTCCCCAGCACCTCTGCTTTCTCCTTATCAGTCTCCGCTCTACTCCCATCATTCAACCCCCCTACCAGCTCTGGGATCCCTACTCTTCTTGTTAACTTTTCCTGAATGTACTTCCAGAATATTTTTGGATTATCCTTCACATTTCTAGCTATCTCTCTCTCCCTCTCCTTCACCCCCCTCCTTGTTTCCCACCTTATTTTATTGTTTATTTGTCTGCGTTCCAGATCCACTTCCTTAGCCTCTATACTAGACCCCCTGTTCTTTTTTAAAAAATTTAATCTTTCCCACAATCGTTTCTTTCTTCTAATCAATATCCAAAGCTTTCTTTTCATTGGCAATTCTGGGTTAGTTCTTTTCCTCAATTTTGTTTTATCCTTATATTCCCTTACTGGTACACTTTTGGATACAGCATTCTCCAGTTTGACTCTAATTTTCCTCCACATTCCTTCAGCGTCTTCACCGTTCAAGTATTCAAATAATACAGTAGTCTGTAAGGTCTTATGATGTGTTTCAGCTAGGTTAGAAGCCCAGGCCGGGCTTGCGTATTCCATAACTGATCTTATGTATTGTTTGTAGACTGTGGTGGTGGTGTCTTTGTTGTGTCCAAATTTTGTGTGGGCAAGTGATCTGAGGGCGTTAAGTCTGGGTGCCAGTTTCTTTTTCGTGTTTGTGGTGTGCTGTTTGAATGTCATTTGGGTGTCGTATGTTACTCCTAGGATTTTGGGTGTGTGTCTGTGTGTTAGGGGTGTGTTGTTTATGTTGAGTCCCGGGACGTAATCGTGCTCTCCTGTCCAGCTTGTGAGGAGGGTTGCAGTGGATTTAGCTGGGGCTAAATTGAGTCTGTTTGTAGTGCACCATTCATGTAATGTGTCGAGATAGTCTTGAAGGAGTCTTGTTGCTGTGTCTGGGTATTGGTGCGTGCTTGTGAGTGTTATGTCGTCTGCGTAGGAGGCTATGGTTATTTGGGGTGAATTTGGTATATTTATATCATGCATGTACAGATTGAAGAGTGCAGGCGACAGGACGGATCCTTGCGGGACTCCGTTTGGGAAATTTCTAATGCTAGATGACTGACCGGCAAAAGATACGTGTGCACATCTGCCTGCTAAGAAGTTGGCAAGCCATCTTTTTGTGTTGTTGTGCATGTTTGTGTTGTAGGTTTTGTTTGTTAGGTTGTGGCGGGGGATGGCATCGAAGGCTTTACTAATGTCGAGTGTGGCAAGTACAGTCTGGCCTGCCAATACGCGAGAATATGGGCGACACGCGAGGGCGCGGAATGAAAATTCGCGTATTAGCAATAGAGTATTATATGGGAATAAATCTATATGGGCGGCACTGACTCCAAGTTGTCTACTTTAGGCCTATTTATCTCCGTCAATTGCCACAAAAGGTACATATATGTATACATAAACATCCAAATCATAAGAAAATATAACAATAATAATAAACTCACCTTAAAATTAACAGTAAATGTCCAACACGAGTCGGACAGCTGGTGCGCGAGCGTGGACTGAGGGTAGACTGGCGTATCCCACAATGCCCTGCGTGCCTACGTAACTGGCGCGGAATGGTGGGGGACCTCGCGTATTAGCTGAACTCCCCGGAATTGCCCTTATATCGGCCCTGGATTCGCGTTTTAAAGGTACATCACCCGTTTTGAAAGTTTTGGGTATGATTCGACCCCCCTCCTCGCGTATAAGGTGAATCGCGTATTAAAAGCTCGCGTATTGGCAGGTCAGACTGTACTGATCTATGTGGTGGTCTAGCTGAGTTGATGCCGTCAAAAGCTCTTTGTGTAAGGTCTGTAAGAAGAGTGTTTGTGGAGTGCAATGGCCTGAAGCCGTGTTGTGTTGGAGAAAGGGGTAAGTCAGGTGTCATCAGTTGTAGTACAAGGCGCTCTATGACTTTGGAGGGGGTGCAAAGGAGTGTGATAGGGTGGTGTGAGGAGGGTAGCGTGGGGTCTTTGTTAGGTTTGGGGAATGTGATGATGATACCATGCTTCCAGATGTCTGGTATTGTGTTGTGTGAGTAGCTGTAGTTTGATATATTAGTGAGTGCTTGTATGCCTTGTGGTCCCAGGTGTCTGAGGTGAATGTTGCTTATGTTGTCTAGGCCACAGGCGGGTGAGAGTTTGAGATTGTTGATGATATGCTTTGTCTGGTTGTTGGTGAAGGGTGTATAGTCAGGGTCTGTGGGGAATTGTCTTTTTCGTTGAATGACACGTCGATCGTCTTTGTGGGGTTTTAGGTGACTGACATAAGAGAAGTGATTGATGAGAGAGTTTGCTTGTTGTTTACGTGAAGGAGTAGAGTCTGTTGTTGTGATTGCAGCATGTGATTGTGTTGTGTTGCTGTTGGAAAGTGTGATGCTGTTTAGTGTTTTGTAGAGTTTTTTGGAGTTTGTTTTGTGATCGAGTGTTTGTAGGAAGTTATTCCAATTTAGTGTTTGTTGTTCTTGTATTTTGTTGTTAATCTGGATGTTGAGTGCTTGAATTTGTTGATTGATGTCTTGTGTGTGGGGTGCTGGGGAGTGTTTCAGTGTGTCGCGTTGTATGATGAGGGTTTGAATTTCTGGTGAGAAGTTGGGGTTGTATTTTTTTATGTTACCTCTTGGAATGTGTTTCTTGTCGGCGTTTTGGATAGTCGTGTTGAATGTGTGTACAGCATTGTTGATGTTAGTGATGGGTGTACTGTTTAAGGTTTCAAAGTGTTGTTCTGTCTCATTTGTGAAAGCTTCCCAGTTAGCTCTTTTACATACATACATACATACATAAAATTTTAAGACTAAGTGTTCCTCCACACATAAGTGCAGTTTCAGTCTCTTGTCCTAATGGCGGCGTTCCAGGCAACCCTGTTAAGGGCTGCTTCACTTGTCAAGTTCTTGGATTTGAGATCGGCACGTATAGTCCGATCCCAGGTCTTCCTCGGTCCACCCCTTGGTGCAGCTCCCTCCACAATCACAGACCTGCATTTTTTCACCCAATTTTGTTCATCCATTCTCTCCACATGTCCATACCATCGCAGTCTACTTGTACGCATCACCTCGCTAATACTCTTTATACCTAAACGTCTCCTCAGCTCAACATTTGTTATTCTATCCTGTAGCCTGGCCCCACACATCCATCTCACCATTCTCATATCATTACGCTCCATTCTGTTGACATCCTCTACTTTAACGGCCCATGTTTCTGAGGCATACGTCATTGCACTTCTAACACATGAGGCATACACCTTTCCCTTCAGGGGGAGAGGCATTCTTTTCATGGTCAGGATTGGCATCAATTCTCTGAACTTCCCCCAGCCACACCTAATTCTAGCAACAGTGGCAGCCTCGGCCCCACCACCGGTGGTATCTCCTAGGTAACAAAACTTGTTCACCAGCTCCAAAGACTCATTTCCAAAGTTCACAGCCACAGGATCATCACTTAACACAAGCTCGCCTTTGCACACTACGCACTCAAATTTCTCTATTTCTGACTTATCCTTCGGCAAGGGCCCCTTTATTCTACTACAGCGCTTACTCCCATGGTATACCCAACATCGACAGATGCTACATTGAATTGAGTTAACGCCCACTCCCTTTCCACACACTGCACATGGGTATGCACCGCTCTTTTCCACATTGCCTCGTCTCAAACTACAATGCATAACCTTAGTTTTGTTAATATTGACTCTTAAACCCTTGCTCGCCATGCCCTCTCTCCACTCTCTGAATTTGGCCTCAGCATCCTGCATACTGTCAGCTATTAGGACTAAATCGTCTGCATAAAACAGTTCCAACGGGAGTCCGCCTCTAAAAACTCTAGACAGCGCCTCCAAGACCATAATAAAGAGGAGGGGGCTTAACACTGAACCCTGATGGACTCCAACACGGACTGTGAACTCATCACTCGGTACACCCTTCACCCTCACCGAACTTCGCGAATCCTCATACATCTTCATTATCACACGCACCAGCCACTCTTCCACACCAAGTTTCCTCATAGCCCACTGTACAACATCTCTAGGTACCCTATCAAAGGCCTTCTCCAGGTCCACAAACACAAAGTAAAGATCCCTGCCTTTTAGTAGGTATCTTTCCTGTATCTGCCTGACTATGAAGATAGCATCGGTTGTACCACGTCCTGGCATAAAACCAAACTGCATATCATCAATAGAGATGCTTTGCCTGATTAAACCCTCAAGGACTCTCTCACAGACCTTCATGATTTGGTCAAGCATTTTCAGGCCCCTATAATTTCCTCTATCTAGCGCATCCCCTTTTCCTTTGTATATATTTACTATTACACTTTTGAGCCAATCCTCTGGGATTTTCTCATCTTTAATAATGGTGTTTATCAACTCAGTGACTAAGTTTACACCAATCTCCCCTGAAGTGTGTCTGTGGTTAGCTGGGGTGAGTCTTGTTTTGGTGGTGATAATGATCGGGAGGTGGTCTGAGCCCAAGGTTCTGACCACCCTCCAGGATGTCGTGAGGGGCGAGTTCAGGGGAGCAAAAGGTGATATCAGGAGATGATGGGGTATAGAGGGCTTGGTGGGGAGTATGGGTATGCTGATGAATATTATTGAGGATATATAGGTTGTCTGTTTGGTGTTGTAAGACCAGCCCTCTGTCTGTGTCGGGGTTGTCGACAAACCAGGCCGACGTCTTTGCATTGAAATCACCACCCAGGATGATGTGTGGGGTGTTTGTGATGTGTTGTATTTGTGGTCTGTAATCGTATGGTACTGTAGGGGATGTTTGGGGGAGGGATGTATGTGTTTATGATGGTAATGTTGGAGCTGTTGCCAGTGCGTATTTTAATTGATTGAATTTCTGTTGTGTTATCGTTTGGGGGGGAGGAGGGATTTGGTATGTGCACTGGTGTCTATATATGTTATATCTTTGTGTACCAGGGTGATGAGTCCACCGCCAATGCCGACGGCCCGGTCTTGTCGTATGGTGGTGAAATTGTGAAATGTAGGTGTTTTTTGTGTTGTACAGAGTTTTGCTTCTTGTAAGAGTGCAAATGACAACACCGTCGCTTAATCATCTAGAGATTTAATATAAGGTAATTGATGTGTTCACTGTATTTGGTATGTTTTTGAATAATTTTGTATTTTTCACTGGTTCGATCTGGTACTATTAACCCCTTCTGTACCGGCGACGTATTTTTAATTGCATTCTAGCTATATTTAGACGATTTTGTGCAGTTTAAGAAGTAACTGTGGTAGTAAAATGAGTTCAGTGAGATAGTTAGAAGCCAGTTAATTGCTTGAGGCCATTTTTAAACTGAATTAAGTCGTCTTTTCGTAGCCAGAATAAAGTTAATAAGACGTCGCCGGTACAGAAGGGCTTAAATAAAGTTAAGTGGGAACACGGCTCAATCCTCCTTCATTCCACTCTAGCGCCCCAACGCACATCTACACTTTTATTTATTCGTTTGTGTTAACATTAAAATGTAATATTGTATATGTTTTTATATTTTCCATTGGTTTGGTGAAAATATTCGCATCATCATCATCATCATCTCCGACGCCTTGCTTCCCCCTGGGAAACCCCCACTAGAGGATGGCCATGACAGAAACGTCTCCAAGCTACTTTGTCAAGACATGCCTCCTTTGCCTGTGCCACAATGCCCCTTCCACTACGTGGAAGTTTTTCTTCAATATATTTTTCCACTTTCTTTTCCCATACCATAGGTGGTCTTCCACTACTAGCGGTTCCACTCACCTGACTCCCATATATCTTTCTTGGCATTCTGTCTTCATCCATTCTCTGAACATGACCATACCACCTCAAAGTACTTATCTTTATCCACTCAACCACACCACAATCAATGCCCAAAGCCTGCTCTTCCATTCCAAAGGACTTGTACACTTCCCTATTACTTGGCCCATCTAGCCTATTCATGCCAGCTGCCATTCTGAAAAAGCTCATCTCCACAGCTCGTAGTTTGAAGAGGTCCTCGTCACTTGCCGTCCATGTCTCGCTTCCATACGAGGGTGTTGGGAGCAGCACACTGTTTCTCAGTGACTTTTTGACTTCCTGGCTAACCATTCTTCCTTTGAGAATACTATCAAGTTCTCCAATCACTTTTCTCCCTTGCATTTTTCTCTCTTTTATCTCACTCTCCATTTTACCATATTTGCATAGTACAGCTCCCAAATACTTGAAACTTTCAACCTCTTCTAGTACTTCATTTTTCAATTTTATTTTACAACTTTTCTTGTGTTCTTTCTTGATTCTATATTTTTCCTTAAAATCTATAGTTTCATGCATTCTTCTCTCAAACACCATTACCTTACATTTCCCTACATTGACCTTTAACTTTCTCTTTTCACATACCCTGTCAAAGTCAGTGACCACTCTCTGAAGTTCTTCAGCATTTTCCGCCAACAGGACTGCATCGTCCGCATATAGGCATGTTAAAATCTTCCATGTTCTTCCCTCTGATTCCAGTCTAGCTCCCACACCCATTGATACAGCCCTACATTCCCTAATCACTCCATCCATGTATATATTGAACAACCAAGCTGACATGACACATCCCTGTCTTACACCTACATTGACCTCAAAACTTTCACTTAACTTATCCCCTACCTTCACATTTGCCATTGCATTCCTATAAAAAGATTTTACTGCCATTAGCAACTTTCCTCCCACACCATATACTGTTAACACATCCCACAGGCCCTCCCAGTCTACTTTGTCGTAGGCTTTTTCCAAATCCATGAATGCTGCATAGAGTTTTGTTTTTGGCCAGATACTTCTCTACCAACAATCGCATTGAGGCTATCTGGTCAACGCAGCCCCTGCCCTTCCTGAAACCTCCCTGTTCCTCGCCTATTTTGTCATCCGTTATCTTCTGTAGCCTCTGTGTTACTACTCTTGCGTGTACCTTTCCAGGTATGCTAAGCAAGCTAATTCCCCTATAATTCTTACACTCTTCTTTACTACCCTTCCCTTTGTACAAGGGTACTATCACTGCTTTCCTCCAGTCCTCTGGTACACTTTCCTTTTCCCATGCTAATTTACATAACCTATGCATTATGTCAATAGCTTCTTCTCCTCCATATCTCAGCATTTCACCTGGAATGTTATCTACTCCAGCAGCTTTGCCCATTTTAAGTCTATTGATTGCTTCTTTTACTTCTTCTCTGCTTATCTGGCTTTCAACTACCCTGTTTATTCTACCTCTCTCCATTCCTATGGATGAGATCTTTGCCTTCCCCCTACTCTTTACAGCTAAGCTACTAAAATGATCTTTCCATACTTTCACCACACCATCACCCTCTACCACTTCCCCATTCATGTCCCTCATCCTACCACCTGAAACACTCTCAGTCTTCTTCCCTCTGGCTTCTTTCACAGCTCTGTAGTATGCTTTCCTGTCATTCAGAAACTGTTCACTAATCTTTCTCCCATATGCCTCATCTGTCTTCCTTTTAGCGTCTTGTATCGCCCTCTTCACTTTTTGTTTCAAATTTTTATATTCTTCTTTCCTCGCATCTCTAGTTTCTCTAGGTATATTCTTTTGCAGCATACTCTTTCTGAACTCTTTCTTCTTTTTCACTATTTCTTCTATCTCTTTACTAAACCATGCGTTACCTTTCTTCTTCCACATTTTAAAGGTTTTCTTCCCACATACTTTCTCAGCTGCTTTAACCCTCCAGCCCCGGCTATGTATTATATATATATTCCTCAAAACCCGGGTGTTTTGGCCGAAAAACGTCTAGGCTAGGCTACCGTATATTTGTTAATCAGACTGCTTCCCGCATTCCCGCGCATCCCCAAGCGTAGCTGTGTTATTTACCTGTAGAATGGCATTAAGTAGAGCTCTCTAAGTCAACTGGATGAGCTGTGATGATGATTTCATTGGAGATAACTTTATGGCCAAAACAGCCACTTTACACTACTATTAACAACTACATACAGGCACACACGAACAAGCGACGCTCTCCTTCTTGTGGCCGGAGATGCGGGGCGTCGGTCCAGCCGGCTGTTGTTTACATGCGTCGGACCGACGCCTCGCACACGAAGCTCACAGGCTTTCAACCACTGGGCGTTCAAGAGGCCTTCCGGGTACCTGTTATATGCTTTTTTATGGGCGTTCAAGAGCCCTTCCGTGGTGAGAGGGTTAATCATGGAGTCTCGGGTACCTTTCCATACTTCGTCTACAGTATTTCCCAGATCTATCATAACATCCATGTCCTTTATAGTCTCTTTCAGGATGTCCTTGTATTTTGTTGCATTACATTCTTCATTTAATTTTCTCACATTTATTCTCTCTACTGTCAGTTTTCTCTCTTTCCTCTCATATTTCCACTCTTTCCTTATCCTCACTTTTGTCAGCACTGTATAGTGGTCTGATCCCATCAGCATACCTCTTACAGCTTTTGAATCTAAAATTCTTCCTTTTAGTCCGGAGTCCATTATGGCGTAGTCAATTAGAGATTTCTGTTCCTGCTCACCTTCACCTCTGTGCCATGTATATCTATGAATGTGACGATGTTCAAAAAATGTGTTAGCCAGAAACATCTCTCTCTCCGCACATACTTCTAAAAGGAAGTCACCATTCATATTCCTACCCTCCACACCCCATTTACCCACTATACCTTCTATCTCCTCGTTTCCAACTCTACCATTCATGTCGCCTACTAACATTACTTGTGTACACTCTTGCCTTTCTCTTATACATTTATTGACTTTATTCCCAAATTTTCTATTTTCTTCCACACCTTTCCCAGTTTCTTGGTTGACTGGTGCATAGACACACATAAAAGTATACCTATCTATCCCAATCTTGCACTCACACCATACAATTCTTGAGTCCACGCATCCATAGTTTTTCACACACTTCCTCAACCTTTCTGACAAAATTACTGCTACCCCTTCCTTTTTCTTACGTTTATATCCTGCATCCAATCCAGACCAGACAACCCATCCTTCCCCACCCCACAAATCATGCTCACTCTCACCATCCCACACTCCAGAACCCAACAGGTGCGTCTCACCTACACCACACACATCCACACATCCATCTTTAAGCTCTCGCATCAGACACTCTCTCTTGCTAAAATCATTTATGCCATTGGCATTGAAGGCACAGACACGGAGCACGCTTTCCTTCACCCGAACGACGTTTCCACCACTTTTCTGCTTTGTTCCTCCACCCCCGAGGGGGTCCTGGCCGGCAGCATACCGAGCACAGTTGTTTCCCAGGAGGACTTGGGGCCTGGACATAATGCCTCCAAACAGGGCGCCGGATTGTCAAAAGTATACTAAAAGAAAAATTAAAAACTGATACCAACATCAGTAAAAAAACATACAACACAGTAAAAATTAAAATATTAAGAAGATAGGGAGAACAAAAATATACAGGGGACAACAGAAATATAGTTACAAGGGGGATAATTTTTATAGTGGAAATTAAAAGAGGAATTAAAATTAAAAACAAAGTGTGCTGCTGAAGAAAATAGCACACCCGCCCTCCCCTTTAGTTCCACCATCAAGCAAAAATAAAAATGTTAGAAATTTAAAAGGGAGGATTAAAATAAGGACGGTGTAATAACGAGGCTACCTCGAGAAGGCGGGGTAGGACTTACTTACCGTAACTAGTCACGGTAAGCTACAGAGGTGCGTTTTAGTAAGACTTTAACCAATACCGTACTTATATGCAGATGACAGGACCTCTAAACCTCATTGGTTACGATACTGCCACTGCGCAAAGCTAAATCGCATAATCGTAGATAGCTATGAATGGAAATGCGGATGCGAATATGAATGCGAATATTGAAAACATAGCGAATATTCGCACATACGAATGCGAATATTCGGTCCATCTCTAGTATGCACCACTTTTTTCTACCTTTCCTAGCCCTAATCTACTGTGTAAAACCTTGGTTTTATTTATATTAACTCTTAACCCTTTATTTACCATGCCCTCTCTCCATATTCTAAACTTGGCCTCGGCATCCCGTGCACTATCTGTGATAAGTACCAGGTCATCTGCGTATAGCAGTTCCTTATAAGAAATTGGACTTTGGCTGTAGGATTTGTTTTTTTCGACCTGCCCATAAGGAGGGTTATAGAGCTCTGATCTTACTTTCAACTATCTTTACAATTTTACTGACAAACCTAAACTTTGTTAGATGTCGAAATAGCCTCCCCAAAATCTATGCCCTAGGCGGGAATCAAACCCGGGTCCCTTGGCCCTTGGGTTACGAGACAATCATGTTATCACGAGACTAATAAAGGTACCTCACTTAAGTTGGTAGTCTAAGTGTATTTCTGCATCTTGTTCAGTTTAGGTTAACCTATTTTCACTGACTTTACATGACTTCAACATCCGAGGAGTGATGACTCCGAATGACCAGAGAGGAATTAAGCCTGTGGCGAAACGACCATGAGTCCGTCAGAGACGGGTAGGGAGTGGTGAGTCAGCCTCCTAGGGGTGCTACACACGCACATGAACAGCCCAGCAGGCAACTCCCCACACACAACCACACTTTGTCACAAGTCTCACAACATACCAAGATCTCTCCTGACTCCTTACTTATCCTGTAGGATTTGTTTTTTTCGACCTGCCTGTAAGGAGGGTTATGGAGCTCCGATCTTACCTTCAACCATCTTTACAATTTTACCAACACACCTAAACTTCGTTAGGCCTAAATGCCGAAATAGCCTCCCAAATATCTGTGCTCTAGGCGGAAATCGAATCTGAGTCCCTTGGGTTACGAGGCAATCACGTTACCACGAGACTAATAAAGATAACTCGCTTAGGATGGTAGTCTAAGTGTAATTACGCATCTTGTTCAGTTTAAGCTAACGTATTTTCACCGACTTTACACAGACGGGACATTTTTCTATATAAATTGTACAAATCTAGCTTGAAGGGGGTTTGGGTGGGCATTTTTGTAGTTTAAAGGAAGTCTGATAAGGTGTCTATGTTAGCCTAGGGGACAAACTAAAATACAGTGCTCAAAATTGGTAAAAGCAAGCAAAGTCCTCAATAGTAATTAAAAAAAATACTAAAAAAAAAAAAAAAAAAAAAAAAAAAAAAAAATATATATATATATATATATATATATATATATATATATATATATATATATATATATATTTTTTTTTTTTTTTTATGATAAAACAAGTAGCCTACAGTACCTGACTAGTGGAGAGTCGCATGTGAGAGCTTCGGAGATAACCCACGTCCATGAAAAGCGTCGGAACATCCATTCCTGCTTCTATGGCCGCCAGCTTCAGGCCCAGCAGGTGACGGTCTACTCCCAGTCCGTTCACAGCCTGTTCACAGATGGTATATACTGTACAGTACTGTAGTTGAATTGACCACTTGTGAGTATCAGGCTATAAGGAAGTTGGAGCTGTAAGCATTGCTATTAACCCTCTCAGGCTTGGAACCCTGATTAGCGGATTCAGGAAGGGAAAGGGTGTCCCTACATGCACGGATACACAATGAGCATATTGGATACTTTAAAAATCAACTGAATGAAAACTGAATAGTAAAACCCCTCCCTTTTGGACTACTCACATCTGGAATACCGGCGCTTTCGGAATAAGTTTTGGTTTCGGACTCAATTCGATTTTAGTCCGAAAGAGAGAGAATACAATCCGGAAGATCCGGATCGCATTTCCTCTCTTTCGCTCTAAGTACAAAAGAGAGAGAATACAATCTGGAAGATCTGGATCGTATTCCCTCTCTTTCATTTTTAGTACGAAAGAGAGATAATACAATCTGGAAAAATCCAGATTGAATTCTTTCTCTTTCAGACTACAATACGAAAGAGAGGGAATACACTCCGAATATTCCGGATTGAATTATCTCTCTTTCGTTTTGTAGTCCGAAAGATCGAGAACAGTCCTGATTCTCAATCTTCCAGAATTTTGCTCTTTCGGGCTGGTAGTTCCCCCCCAATTAGTCCAAAAGAGAGGGGTTTATCCACATCTCTCCCTCGCCCCAATACATACACCTACATACACATACACACTAAGAGATATATTTCGGGAAACAACTTTAACCCTCCAGCCCTGGCGTGTATCATTATTCCTCGAAACCGGGTGTTTTGGCCGAAAACGTCTAGGTAGGCTACCGTATATTCGTTAATCAGACTGCTTCCTGCATTCCCGCGCACCCCAATTAGCTGTGTTATTACCTAGAATGGCATTAAGTAGAGCTCTCTAAGTCAACTGGTTGAGCTGTGATGATGATTTCATTGGAGATAACTTTATGGCCAAAACAGCCACTTTACACCACTTTTCGATACTTAACAACAACATACAGGCACACACGAACAAGCGACGCTCTCCTTCTTGTGGCCGGAGATGCGGGGCGTCGGTCCAGCCGGCTGTTGTTTACATGCGTCGGACCGACGCCTCACACACGAAGCTCACAGGCTTTCAACCACTGGGCGTTCAAGAGGCCTTCCGGGTACCTGTTATAAGCTTTTTTATGGGCGTTCAAGAGCCCTTCCGTGGTGAGAGGGTTAAACATACAGTACTGTACATATTCAATCAAGTACAGTACCGTATGTCATTTCTGTTAGTGTAAGACTTCCAAGGTCATAATGAGAGAAAACTGTACTAAAAATCCAGATGGCGCTGGGGGACAAACTATTGTGATGCACCATTGAGGTGTTTTGAGGGTTTTCGTGATTTAAGAGGTTTAATACAGTTCGCAACTTATCTACTGTATGACACATAGTTGTGTAGTATATTTTCACTAGATTCATAATATGATGGTTATAATACTCGTTAATGCAGTGAATATATAATAATTAACATAATTTGATACATAAATATCTGCTTCCTGACCTAGAAATTTAGTTTCATCTAATGTGGTGTAATAGGCTGGGCGAAATGTGTATTACTCATTGAAGTATTGTATTTACTTCCTTTTTAGTTACTAACAAATACGCGTTTCAGTAGATATTGGCTGAACATACGGTATTATATTATGTAGCTGTAGCATTTGGCAGGTCGAATGTCTACGCATGCGCAGACTACAAAACACGCTCCCATGCGCTTTTATGGTACCAATTTAATAATCCACTCTCAAATCGGGCAGCTAAATAGGTTACCGGCTATATTTCTTATTATACCAGTGACAGGAAATCAATCAATGTGTATCAGAATGTCATTGAACACAGTGGCAGCAAATTACATACGTGGAGATGCAGGAAATTCGAAAAAGATGATAATTTTTGTTTTTTTACAACACTGCCCTTTCAAGGTCGAGGGTTTCGGTGACCAGCTGACCACGGCGTGATAAACATTTACAGTGTTGCCAAGGTCTTCTTTTGTTCGCACCATTGGGCTAGTTTGGGAGCGTAGATTTGCGAGATTGAAGGAAGGACGTACATTTCTCGAAAAGGGGCTCCATTCCTAACGATATTCTTGATTTACGGCGTGATGGGGTTGATAGCCTCTGAAGTACTATCCTAACTAAAATTGAGGAAAGCAGAATTGGGCTGGTTCTATATATTATTTATTCAAGTTGCAGCTAGAGGTGTCGAGATAGCCTATCGAGTGTCGAGTAGCTAGGCTACATTTCATACAAACGTTCATCATGGCTTTCAGTTGGTTGTACTATACATGTATGGTAGCCTATGTGGCGGTGACTGAATAATCAAGTGATTGCTTGTGAGGGGGGATTGGGACATTGATGCAAATTTGATGAGTGCATGATTGTGATAATCATGTATATGGTTATTTCATTAATGTTTAGATGATGTGACACGTACTACTCATATACTGTATATGGGACTAGGCCTAGTTATATATGGGGAACTCATAGTATCAGGCATGCATGGCTGTTAAAGATAAACATAAGAAAATGTGTGATAGGATTAAAATAGTTGAAACTTTGTGTTGTGCGATATTAGGTGATTGGGCTACTTTTGGGCGAGTTGGGAGTGGATATGCGTTGGCAACCTTGTAATACACACACATGCAGGCACACCATTTAACTGAGCATTTTACCTTTATTAAGGCTATAATCCACATTATATTAAGATTTCCATCGATGGGAAACAAATATCTACCACCATTACTGCTAGTGTGCACATATATGCACAACAAATGTCAAATTTAACAAAGTAAGTCAAGTGGGGAACAGATGTTGACTGCTCGAGTAGTTTGGTTTAATGAGAATTATGGCTAGCGAATACTGGTATCAATTTATTATGCTCGTGCCATTTCAGAAACTAGTTTATAATTGTATAATCTAATTCCAGTAAAGTGGCTAATGCCGATTATTTTATACGTTCATCTCGAGTTTTTATACATATTATTATCATTTTTAGGACATGGATACCTATCTATTGAAATATTAACAGGACTACTTTTAGGGGGCTTACCATGTGTTTGTGTAGGCGTAATAGAATCGTGTTTATTTATCATAAATACTTTGTATATTGTACAATGTACTGAATACAATTTGAGAGTAATATATCTGTAACATTCATGACTATAGAAATCGAGTGATATTTTGATGACTGCGATTTAAAAAATTCAATTCACTCAATGACAACAAATTTAGGTTCGGTGCGAACCAAAGGCGGGAAAAATAGCAGACAAATTTTTTATTTTCCCCCCATTATTGTGATGTGATAGAAAATAAAAAAGTCAGGATAGAATAATTTATTGACAATATGTATGTAGGTACAGTATGTATATATTCAGGCACATATCCCATAGAGAAGGTATGTGGAAAGTACTTAGAATATACGGAGTAGATGGCAAGTTGCTGAAAGCAGTGAAGAGCATGTATGAGGGTGCAAAGGCGGCAGTACGTGTAGAGAATGAGCAGAGCGAGTTCTTTGACCTGAATGTTGGGTTGAAACAGGGGTGTGTGATGTCCCGTTGGTTGTTTACTGTATATATGGATGGAGTCATGAAAGAAATACAAGGAAGAACAGTGAATGTTGGTGTATCGCTGATAAGGGAGAGAAATGAGTGGAAGCTACCTGTATTGCTGTTTGCTGATGATACAGTTCTGATGAGCAATAATGAATGGGAGTTGCAGGGTCTGCTAAATATGTTTGGAACAGTGTGCGAAAAACGGAATCTGAAGGTATATGCGGTGAAGAGTAAGGTTATGGTCTTCAAAAGGGGTGAAGCCAAAGAGTGTGAGGTGAAGTTGAACGGTCAGGCTTTGGAGATTGTCAGCTCATTTAAGTATCTGGGCACTGTGTTGAGTAAAGATGGGACTATGGATGAAGAAGTGCGGGAGAGGATGCAACAGGGGAAGAGGGTTGTAGGAATGCTGAAAGCAGTAACAAGAAATAGGGTGGTCAGTATGGAAGTGAAGAAGTCATTGCATGACAGTGTGGTAATCCCGACACTGACTTACGGAAGCGAAGCATGGACGTTGGTTGAGACACTCAGACCAAGAGTGAGAAGGGTGGAAATGAGTTACTTGAGAAGTGCGTGTGGCGTTACATTGAGGGATAGACAGATGAATGAGGAAGTAAGAAGGAGGTGTGGTGTGGAGGTAGATGTGCTGGAAAGTGTGAAAAGGAACACCTTGAGATGGTTCGGCCATATGGAACGTATGGGAAGCGAGAGAATGACTAAGAGGGTGTATGAGAGCGAGGTAGAAGGACAGAGAGGGAGAGGTAAACCGAAAGAGAGGTGGAATGATGGAGTGAGAAAGTATATGGATGAAGGCGGTGCTGGTTAGGAGGAGAGTCGTCGACTGACTGGGGACAGAGGTGCATGGGGCAGTTCGTTTGTGGCCACCCCTTCGGGGATCATGGCATCAGGCCATACATACATACGGGTTTAAAGACTGCAACCGTCCACAGTGAATGTGGCTCCCATGGTACAATCACAGTACAGTACTGCACACAGTGCACAGCAATCATAACACGGTGGCTACAGTCTTTACTGCAGCACAGTACAGGTAATAATAATAATAATAATAATAATAATAATCTTCTGGTTACTTATATAGCACCCGTATCTCCTCCTTCGAGGATTCACAAGCGCTTGGCTTTCTTCAGTCTACCAGAGACCATTACCCATCCCCCTTGCTCATGGGGAGATGGTAACTGCCGGCTATATCCCAGAAAAACTTTTCAATCTGAGCGGGCATTGAACGCGAGACCTTCAAGATGGGAATCAGGCACGCTATCAACTGAGCCAGCCGGACGGCTGGCAAAGTCTTGCCACAACAATAGATAGATAGATAGATATCCCATAGCTGCAGGTGGCCGACTCGAGACAGAGCCCGAATAAAAAAAAAAAAAAAATAAAAAAAAAAAAAAATACACACATCTAGGTCGCCCAGGAGAAGCCCTAATGACCCTGGTCCATTTTGGGGTCCCCAGCTAAGACACCCAGGTCCCAGACCTCCCGGAGAGGTCTGGTATCAGCAGGCAGACACACAGCGGAGCTTACCACCACAATGCCTGCCCACCTTACTTCCAGGTATGACCCTTCACTACATAGACCGGCTCCCTGGGCCAAACGTCTGACGGAATATTATCTAGTCTAACTGGCGTCTGACCCCTCTCACTATGACCATGTTATCTATTCACAAGCATTCTCCATTCATTCCTATTCATTACCACTTCTCT
Source organism: Paralithodes platypus (assembly GCA_032716605.1). Lineage (NCBI taxonomy): Eukaryota > Metazoa > Arthropoda > Malacostraca > Decapoda > Lithodidae > Paralithodes > Paralithodes platypus. Next base: position 17,828,117 of record CM064510.1, on the reverse strand, counting down.
TTCCTGTTCTTCAGTCATCTCACTACCTTCCAATGCTTGTACTGTACTACACTATCCTCCATCTCATCTGAGATGACTCATATACAGTGGTCCCTCTCATTTAGCGAATTCATTAGTCTAGCCAAACCATCGCCAAAAGTGAATTTCGCCAAACGCGAATAGTACCGGTACTTTAAATGGGAAAATTATCCATTAGTCTTTGACGAGGCCCGAGTTCACCCTTTTGAGCCTTTTCAAACCGCTCGCCATGCGCATCGTCGATCGCCGACACACTCGGCGCCGTCTGCTTACTCTGTTTTTGCTAGAAGACATAGGCCTAGCCTATATATCTCCACAAAGAATTGACCTAACCTAGGTTAGATGTACAGTATATCAGGCAGCAGAATTCATTGTTATCTTGTGAATAGTCTTATTGATAAGGAATAACCACATAACCTTAGCAATAAGTTGCTAAGTCACTAGCTAGCCAGACCAAGAAATGGTCTAACCTAGCTTAGATATATATCAGGAGGCATAAATCACTTTTACCTTGTGAATGGTGAAGACTAGAATTTTCTATACCAACTGCTTTTCCACTGAGCAAAATAATGTACAGTAATTGGTTTTGGATCCGTGGTCACTTCTTTGATTAATTATATTTATCGATTGGGCCCCTGAGTCAGCTGATGCGCGCGTGTGTGTTTGTGTGTCGCAGACTGTTCAGCACAATAAACAAAGCAAAACACAAGAGATATGAGGTTCACAAATCGGTTTGGTCAAGATTACACTGTTAATATACGTTTATGAAATATACCTGGGATATTCTCGCTATCCAAGCAGCTCAGTTAGGGTTTTGTGAGTAGGCCTAAGCCTATCTATAGCCTAGCCTCGGCCTAAGAGTAACTCTCAATACGGCGCTCTACTGTAGCCTACATGAAACATTAACAGCAATAGAAAAGACAATAGATAATAGATAACAGATTTTATTTACCATGAATTATTTAGAGTTAGGCCTGGTGAGACTAGCTTGCGGGCGGCGCTTTCTGGGCCGACGCCATTCCGTGACGTCAGCATTCTCGCCAAAAGTGTATTTGAAGCGCCAAACTCGGATTCTGGTACCATATCCAACCTATCGCCAATACTGTGTTTCGCCACGCTGAGATCCGCTAAACGCGAGGGACCACTGTAAAGTACTCTCTTTGCAAGCCTTTCATCTCCCATTTGTTCAATATATCCATACCAGCACAGCACCCGTCTAACCACTCTGGCCAATAAGGGCTGCTGCTGTCCCACTCTCCTATGTACATTTTCATTCCTCAATTTGTCTCTATGCGACACTCTACACATACTCCTCAAGCAGTTCATCTCCATCACATCCAACTTTCTTCTCTCTTGTGCCTTCAAAGCCCATGTCTCAGCCCCATTCATCACTGTTGGTACAACTATCCCTTGATACATTACACTTTTAGCTTTCATTCAGATATTTTTCACCTTCCACATACTTCCCATTGCTCCGAAAACTTTCCTTCCTTCACATACTCTCTGTCTTACTACCATTTCCACACCTGCTTCCCTGCTTATCACTCATCCTAGATAATTATAACACTCAACTTGTTCTAGTATTTCCCCATCCAGCCGTACATTTAGATTTACCCTACGAGCACCTCTATTACACACCATCACTTTACTTTTATTGACATTCACCCTCAGCTTCCTCCTCCCACATACCACACCAAACTCTTTGACTGCAGTTTCTCCTCAGAATCCGCCACCAACGCTGTGTAATCAGCAAACAGCAACTGATTTAACTCCAAATCTCCACATTTCTTTCCTAGTAAACCCAATCCTCTACCCATAGTTCTAATTTTTACCTCCCTCACCACACCATCCATATAATGTATATATTAAGCAATCATGGTGACATTACTATAGGTTTGACTCCTGTAAGGAGATAAAGAAAACCTAATATTTAGTAGTGGCCCCGTAATCATTGACGAACATGCCTATTACATAAGGCATCCTCTTCAAACACTAATCCGCCGTAGTTTTGAATCTACCGCGCAGAGCATTTAAAAACTGAGGAGCCTTCATCATGAGCGCACGCGACCTCACTCATGGCTTCAGTCATTATGAATTGGGTTCTCACTACGAAAAAAACTTCGTAAAAAATAAAAACAAAAAGAAAATAAGAATAACTATCCAATAAGCTTTCCATCATATCGTGGATGTACTTGTGTGGATTTCTGACCAGACGCTGATTCAGGCGTCATTCTTCCTTCACTGACATATCAAGTAAACCAAAATCCTTAATACATCAACGAATGGGAAGGGGACGGTCGGGAGGGCCCCAGTCGTCAATGATTACGGGGCCACTACTAAATATTAGGTTTTCTTTATCTCCTTACAGGAGTCAAACCTATAATTTATTAGTGGCCCCTCCATCATTGACGAACATGCCTGATTTCTAAGACTGGAGGGGGACATTCGTAATCATATCATAACTCTAGAAAAGCAGATAATAAAAACAACCACATAGTATTCTTACTTTGAAAATATATTTAATTAACGGCGTAGCCGAACAAATACAAGAAAAAGGGGGTTCAGGCAGGTGCGTGCTTCAAAGAAGCCTGCCTGACAAAAAATGGTAACCCTGAAGATTCTGAACACAGATCTGTAGTTACAAAGGCACCCCACTCAACGAGTGGTGACAAAAAATAACAAGTTATAAGTTTACATGTGCACATAATAAACCCCAACATAAACTTGGAGATAAATTGCAAAGGAACTCCAAAAATCTAAAACTAAATTGCTTTCGCAGCTAAACTACTCTAACAACACCGTTGTTTTGTACTTAACATTGTACTAGCACAATTTCTCACTGAGAAATTTTCATAACACATTTTAACCTTAAATTGTATCACAGCTCTCATACTCCGGCGGGGTCTAGGGTGTCCTGTGTCAACTGACTGCACCCCCCCCCCCCCCCTTTCCCATGAAAGTAAACAAAAGTGACTGCAGGGCCGCCTAGACCCTCTGCCTTAAAGCTATACATGGTAAGGAAGGTTTGTCTAGAGCAACTGACAAGTATCTAGACAGAAACGTATGATTAGACGCCCACAACTGCGTGGACGCTATGTCTTCAACTGAAAAAAATTTTCAGGAAACGTAAAGAGGCTGCCCATTTGCGTAAATCGTGGGCCCGACCCACAACGCCGGGATTACTTTCTTTAATGACTTCTACCAGAAGAGAGGCTAATCGCCGTTTAAGTAAGCGTTTACCCGTACTTGCTACCCATAAAGCACCTTGGGGGTTGTGAGGAGCTACTCTCAAATATTTGGTTAGAGCTTGTACTGGACATAAATTATGATGCACCTTTCCCCTTTTTAACGCCGGCACCGTGAACTCAGAAAACACGTGTGCACTATGCTCATTCTTGGCTACAAAACCTGGGGAGGGTGCAATGGAAATACATTCATTAAGTCTACCAAACCTAAGACAATTAGGTGTGTTGCTCATCGCCGCCAGCTCAGACACTCTGTTTCCGGTGGCTAAAGCCAAAAGGAAAACCGCCTTTTTTAAGATTAATGCAAAGTCTGCAGTATTTTGGTACAGACGAGAGTGAAGCAAAGACAAAGCTTTGTCCAGAGACCAAGTAGGCATGAGCTGACGGGGAGGTGGGCGGAGTTTAAAACATGCTCTCATAAAACCTGTTTCCTCCGCCACCGGTATGGTAAGGTCTAAAAAGGGCACTCTAATCGCAGTTAAGTGATTTTTTAATGTTACCATAGATAAACGTTTCTGCTCAAACAGATAATTTAAATAATTAAAAACTAATGCCACTGAGGGTACAGTTTGTTCTGTCCTAACGATCCAAGAAGTAAAGGCTTGCCAATGTGATTGATACTGTCGTTTTGTAGACTGAGTATATTGATTAAGTAATTTATTTGTCACATCTCTACCGTATGGTGCTAGCCACTTGGCCTCCTGAATGTCCATAATGCAAAAGTCAGCGAGGTCGCGAGGTTGCCAATCGCGTCTAAGTGGAAATACCCGACCGGGAGCGATACCGGGTCCGGGCACCACATTTTCAATTGCTGGTACCACAACTGCGCCGGCCACAGTGGCGCGATTAGCGAGACTAAGCCTCGATAATCTCGTAGTTTGTTCACTACGTGGCACATTAGTGACGCATCTGGCGGCGGAAACAGATAGATGGAGCTCCATCTGTTCCAGTCTGTCACTAGGGCGTCTGGCCCCCCTGCCGGCGTTTTCGCCCGGCGGGTGAGGTATAGATGGAGTTTGTGAGTCTCCTCGGACGCAAAAAGATCCACTTGTGGATGGGAGAGCTCTGCAATCATTAGGTTGAAAATGGGTTGCTTGAGCTCCCATTCTACTGTCGTGCTCTGTCGCCGGGATAGAGCGTCTGCCCAGACGTTCGCTACGCCTGGGAGATAAGAAGCGTGCAGATAAATATCTAGACTGTTGGCTAGAGCAAAAATCTCTTCTGACACGTTTAGCAACTTCCTTGACCTCGTTGACCCTTGTTTCTGAATACAGTGGACTGCATTCAGATTGTCCATTCTGAAGGCCACCGACTTGTCCCGTAACGCCGGGCCGTGAGCCTGAAGGAAATATAAGGGGACTAGTAATTCTTTGACATTGATGTGCGAGATTTCTAAGTGGGACCAAAGCCCCTGACCCTGGTGCCCCTGATTTGACTGAAATCCCCAACCTATTGTGCCTGACGCATCCGTGTCTACCCATACCGTTGGTGGAGGAGAGGTCCATGACATTATTGAGTGCAATGTTTCCCTCTTCGCCCAGACCGCTAGCAAGGTGTGGATTAATTTCGGGATGGGCCATAATTTTCCCGCCGGTAAGAGCGGGAAATATTTGTTGCCTTCCAATATTAATCGTTTTACTTTCAACCGGCCCAACTTGACAGTTAGTTGAATCCAGTTGAGAGAGCCGACCAGAGACTCCCAGACCCTCCGTGTCGTAGTCAGACTGTGAAGAAACCTGAACAGTTTCCTGCGAAACCTGTTGCGATTGTCCACACTCTGACTCAGAGTGAGAGCGGCGGTGTCCCAGACCAGCCCTATCCACTGAATTACTCGTGAGGGAACAAGGTTTGACTTTACCAGATTTACCTTGAAGCCTAGAGTTTTGACATGATTCAAAATGATATTGACATGTTTTATGCATAATTGTTGTGTCTCTGCCACCACCAGCCAGTCGTCCAGATACCACAACACTCTGATCCCTTGTTTTAACAATGGCATCAGGGCTTGCCGGACTAGTTTTGTGAATAATCGAGGTGCTAGGTTCAAACCGAACGGCATCCTCTGAAAAACAAAATTTTGGTGCCTGATCCGTAAGGCCAAAAACCTTTGAAATCTTTTGTTGACCGATACGTGCCAATAGGCGTCTGTCAGGTCTAGTGAAAAACACATCCAACCTCCCGGCGGAAGTGTTAGCCTGATTTGGTGTACTGTTAACATTCTGAAAGATTCGTTGTGAATGTGAAGATTCAGATAAGACAGGTCTACGACCGGCCTCATCTGAACACTGTCCCTTTTGGGAACCAAAAATAGTTTGGACGTGAATACAGGGTAATTTGGGGGGACCGGGATGATGACATTCTTGGCAATCATTTCCTGGGCTAGTGACTCCACCTCTAAAGAAACAAAATTCGCCGTTGTCGGCTGACGTAATCGAGGTCGCCGGAGCCACTGCCAAGTGATGCCTTTGCGTGCCACCATCCGTGCCCAAGTGTTTAACGGCCATGCTTGGTGACACGTTCGGAATGACCCAGTTAGCAGACAAGGGTTCGCCGGCTGTATTACCCTCGGTTCCTCCGGCCTTAAGGTAGGCGCCGGGAGTGAGAGAGACTTTAGTTTTTTGATGGTGGGGTTGGTGCTGGCCGCTTCGCCGGCTGGCTGGTGTTGGTCGAAGACTGGCCCTGACCTGGTTTATTTTGGCCGCGTCCTCTCTGACCTGAAAACCTATTCTGTCTATGCCTGTACTGACCCTGGGGGGAGTGGGAGGACTTAGGCGGAAGAAATGGTTTAGATCCCCCTGGCTGGGCTTTAGTAGTAGGCCTGGGTTTGGGGAAGTTAAATGCAGGTTTCTTAGAAGGGGTGGGACTGTGCTTAATGGCCTGTGCCATATTGAACACCGTTCGCCATACTTCAGGGGACATTAAAGAAGGGGTAAGTACTGGTGACATCACCACCTGGTTAGCAATGCGCTCAGGTAGCTTGCGAACTAACGACATCCTAAGATCTTGTCGTGCTCGCACCGCCTCAAGCAAGGCGGTGCGTATGTCACCTAAGGATTGGATTGACGACTGAAGAATCAGTCGCCGGGATAACTCAACCGATCTTCGAGCATCCGCGTCTGCGATTGCCTGAGTAGATCGTAGTAAAGACTTAGCCACCTGCTGAGATACTATGTACTGTGAAAACAGGCGAAAAGCTTTTCCTCGTAGCCTAAATTCTCTGTCTAGGTGAGTAGGGGTAGGGGTAGTGAACGGGTCCTTCAGTTCACAAAGATTAATCTTAGGGGCAGCTAGGGATGCAAACAAAGCCGCCGGGACTCCGCCGGCAGAACCCACCGGCATGGAAAACCATGAATGTGAGTCCTGAGGGATCTGGTGGGAAGATTTAGAAGTGAAAGTGGTTGCAAAGTTTTGAGCCTCTACCTCCCAATCCACCCAAGGTCCTGGACCCAACTGTCCCACCTTCAAAACTGGATTAGCTGCGTCGTCTGTGACGGTCCGTAAATCTAGTTCAGGAGTAAGAGCTGACAGAGTCTTAATATCATTAAACCCATCCAGCTTAGACCAGTCTGAAAATAGTTTTAAAGCTGAGGCAGGGGGTAAAGCAGGCTTAGAAGCATACACAAAATAATCCTGGTGATAATAACTAGGTATAGCCTTAATGTTTACGTCCAGAACATTACCTAAGGCATCCATGGCCCTTAATTTCTTTGACTTGTTGCCCTGGATAAACCACTCCCGCGGTACCGGGAGTTCCCCTGACAAGGTAGGTTGGGCAAGCTCTGGTTTAGAGGGGTTCAAAAGAACCCATGACTCGTCTGGCCCATAAAGGAGGGGCATAGCTACCTTTCTAAGAGGTGCTTTGTCTAGAGGGGGTGGATTAACATCCGTTATGACCCTGACATTTGAAGTTGTCAATGCCGCCGTGGCAGGCTTAGTGCTCCTTGCAGGTGACAGAGTAGGAGGGTTAGGAATCTTAGATAAATCAATTGACGTCATCAGAGGCCGTACCGTAGAGCTTGTCGAGGGAGCCCCCAAGTCCATTGTGGGGTTTTCTTGTTGCTGACCAAAAAATTTAGATAAAGCATGAGTAAGCAACCCATCAATTTCTTGTGCTGTAACAAACTGGTTAGATGAAGAACTTATAGGAGAATCATTATTATCTCTTGCGGCGTCCAAGCCTGAGCCTGACCCTTGTCCTTCCATATCCGAAATTATTGAAACTTCGTCTTTTTCCTCCCGATCCTCCTGAGAAGACCCCGCCGAGGCAGGGGTACCTTGTTTCCAAGATAAATCTGGGATAGAGGATGGGGTCGCCGCGTCCCTGTGGACGTCGGCTACTGTGTGACTCGTATGAGTCGGACGTGGGTGGTCAAACCGTGGTTGGGCAAACCGCCAAACACCAAGGCCCTGGCCTACGCTCTCTTGAGAGTCTGAAACATTCTCAATTATTGACCCTCCTGAACTTTCCATTTCCAGGGTTAAAATATTAATTGGCAACTCCTCTTTAGGGACAGGTGCTGCACTGGACTCAGAGGCCCTAACACAAACTCTGTCAGGTGTAGAGGTACGATGAGATGCACTAGACTTAGGGGAATGTCGAGAGGACTTCCGATGTGAATCCTTTTTGAGGATTTATGGCTGCGGTGTGACCGCGAACTAGTCTTAGATCTGGAAGAATCTCCGCCGTGACCACTGGTGGAATCTTCCGTCTTACTCTTCTTACTCTCCGGCGAAGAGGCCCGACTAGAAGACTGTTGTCTGAGAGGTGACCTTGACCTAGATCTCGCCTGCGACGAGGGGGCGGATGCCGGGGGTGTAGGCTCTCTCGGGCGTTTAGTTGTAGTCGCAGACGATACAGAACCCTGACTAGTCTCCGTCGGCTTAACACTCGTGACTCTAGAGGAACGTTTAGGGGGAGGGTGTTCTGACAGCAATCTATCCCAAAGTGGGACGTTGTCACATTGAAGTGACTTATGCGCGACAATGGTAGTGTAGGCCGACATTTGTTGTCGAACCTCTCTCAACGCTACCGCCGCGGTCTTATCATTATCACAAAGGACTTTAACAGCTAATTGAGAACAAAAGGAACAATTATGCATCACCCAGAGACCCCTTGAACGGTCTAGACATTTAACACACCTTATGCAAAGGGTGTGTGCAAAAATAGGGATACCAGCACAAGTAGGGGTAATGCACAGGGCAAAAACTGGGGCCACGGTAGCCATGACAGAGACTGGTGGGTGAAAACTACCGCCGGGTCTGTATTGGTCCGCCGGAGCTCAGCTCTGGAAAAAAACAAGAAAATTTCCAGGAATTAATGCTCATAAGGGTAATCCAACATGATCGCACACCAGTGTTAATAACCCGCCGGGCAACGAGATGCAAAGACACAACTAACACATCTCGCTACGCGGCGGGGTGTAAAGTCTAAACAAATCTTTTGCTAAAGAAAGTGAAGAATACCCTCTGATATAATGGTCCAGCATGGCACTTATAGTCTCTCGGAGGAGGTGACTGTCTCAAGATTCAATTTTGTAACAAAGCAACCCCCCAAAAAGATGCCGGCCCTTGAATTATTATAGTAGAATAGCCCAGGGCAGGATGATACGAGATCTAATGTTTAACGAATTGTCCCAAAAGATCGCCGTAAGATCGAAGGCGGCGATACCTGATAGTATCACTAAATTAAATAGGTTAAAATGAATTTTGTAAAATTCCTTAATTCCTCCACCTAGGAGCACCCGCCGGGTGTGAGAATCGATATATAACCTAATTGAACCTTCAATCGCCGTAAATAGTAAAGGCAGCGAGACACAGAGTATCACTAAAATGGATCGGTTAACTAACTGGAAGACCTAAGTCGTTCATCTCACCCTACCCAGGTGCACCCGCCGGGTGAGAAGTTTTAAAAGTTAACCCCATAAGTTCCTGTCCCCGCTTCTTTGTAAAAGATCGCCGGGGAGGAAAGCCTAAACAACAGCTAGGTTTTTTCATGTGGTTGTCGTAAAACCAGGTAGAAAAAACTCCTAAAACGTATGTCCACAAGGACGCCGTTTTATATGGATGGGTACAGCCATCCCGCCGAGAATCAAAGGAGGCCTGAAACCAGGCACCCACAGAGACGCAGTCCTGGAGAGCCACAGACACCCCACCCGCCGGGGATACAAGCCAGTGTCAACAACCACGTGTGGCCCAACACTGCTCTCGGCCAGGATTTTTTCACGGTGAAACCGAGAAAAAACCCGCCGGAAGGAAACCCACCTGAACAGATACCATCTGAACAACACACACGACACGAGGAAAGCCACGCACGGCTAACCCAAGGTCACAGCATAATCCGTGGAATTAGCCAATACACAACTAAACCAGGAAACAATTATAGTCCGAGGAATTAGCCAATACACAACTAAAACCCGGATACACATGACACAGTAGGGCATATTTATAAATAATAAATAATAACACTAGTACATGTGGCAAAGCTACGAGCGGCTGGCTAGGCCTAGGCAGACGGCATAAAAACAGTTGAAATATACACACACACTGGAAATATCACAACAGGAACCACCGCCAACACACCACCGAGCAACAACTTCCAACCCAGGGAAGACTGACTCGGGACCCAGAAAAAACTTCACTAAGTGAAGAAAAATACGCTGGGAACGTCAGAAAACACAGCTTACCTCATCAGAAAGATAAAAGGCAGCAATAATTAACGCGTAGTGAAAGCCGCCTGCATCACAAACTAACTCAACTGTGAAAAAGTTCACATGTCCACAACGTGACCACGAGGGTACATCCGAAATAGATGCCCCATACACTCGACCCAAAATACACTGCACTGCGGGCAACCAGCCCAGGACACTCCTGCTACGCCTATCCTAACCTTACTCGATACATCCTGGAGTAAACAAATGAGAAAAAACTCACTAGGGACGCAACGAATGCGGAACCAGCGGAGCGTGGGGAGGCACGTCCGGGCGGGCTGAGCGCAGAGCAGAGAAGGAAGAATGACGCCTGAATCAGCGTCTGGTCAGAAATCCACACAAGTACATCCACGATATGATGGAAAGCTTATTGGATAGTTATTCTTATTTTTTTTTTTTTTTTTTTTTTTACGAAGTTTTTTTCGTAGTGAGAACCCAATTCATAATGACTGAAGCCATGAGTGAGGTCGCGTGCGCTCATGATGAAGGCTCCTCAGTTTTTAAATGCTCTGCGCGGTAGATTCAAAACTACGGCGGATTAGTGTTTGAAGAGGATGCCTTATGTAATAGGCATGTTCGTCAATGATGGAGGGGCCACTAATAAATACAACCCTGTCGCAGAACTACATTTACCTCAAACCATTCACTCGACTTATTTCCTTCTCTAACACACGCTCTGCTCTCTTCATAAAAACTCTTGACAGCTCTTAACAAATTTCCTCTAATTTGGTAAATCCTTACCACCTTCCACATTGCTTCTTGATCCACACGATCGTACGCTTTTTCTAAATCCATAAAAGCCAAAAACATCTTATTGACATATATTATTGACAATATGATGATAAAAATAGCAACAAGAAGACTTACATTCTTGGCATAATTCTTGTGGCTTTCGACAGCACTTCGCAGAGCCTTGACCTTCTCGGCATTGGGGAGTTCCTTGTTCAACATGGCCTTAGTGAATTCCAGAGACTCTATGGAGCAGGAGCGAATAGTTTCAGTCCGCCCATAAAGGAATTTTCGAGTGGAAGCAGACTCGTAGTGCGCACCAGGTTCGTTGTGGATTCTGAAACGAAAAAGAGTTACCAGGTGTGAGTATCTACAGCCAAAGTTCATGCAAAAATATTTAAAAAATTACTTTAAAAAAAGTGAGATGTACTGTACAGGTATCACCATATCTGTTGAAAGACTGATCCATATTTTCCCTATGTGTAAGAAGAGGACAAAAGGCAAAGCTGCTTGTAATGATCCCCCCTGAATTAAGTGACAGGGAGCCAAATTCAAGATATATGTCTATGCCCTGCTCACATGATGGCTGTTCTTCATGCTGCAGTATCTACTACAGCTTATCTTCTAGTCTCATAACTCTGAGATCCATTTTCAGTACCGTCACCTGGGGCGAATTCGGCCGATTTTTACAACTTTCAGTAGCATGTAGTCTTGTTTTTATCTCAATGTAAGATCTTAATTATTGTATTGTAGCTGGTACATTGGGGTATACACTTATAGCATTAAAGAAATAAAAATACATTGCATATATTTATTATAAATACAGTAAACTTCCGTTAATCCGAAGGGCAGCGGACCGGCCCTCGTTTGGATTAGTGGATTTTTCGGATTTTTCGGATTGTTCGTCAATGATGGAGGGGCCACTAATAAATTAACCAGTGTACAAACCAAATCACTCCTCCCCCCAAATGATAACACAACAGAAATAGTCAATTAAAATACGCACTGGCAACAACTCCAACATAACCATCATAAACACATACATCCCTCCCCAAACATCCCCTACAGTACCAAATGAATACAGACCACACTTACAACACATCACAAACACCCCACACACCCCACACATCATCCTGGGTGGTGACTTTAACGCCAAGACGTCGGCCTGGTTTGTCGACAACCCCGACACAGACAGAGGGCTGGTACTACAAAACCAAACAGATAACCTCATCATCCTTAACGACATCCATCAACATACCCATATTCTTCACCAAGCCCTCTATAACCCATCATCTCCAGACATCACCTTTTGCTCCCCAGAACTCGCCCCCACAACATCCTGGAGGGTGGTCAGAACCTTAGGCTCTGACCACCTCCCGATCATTATCACCACCAAAACCAGACTCACCCCAGCTAGCCACAAACACACATACACCAATTATAAAAGAGCTAACTGGGAAGCATTCACAAATGAGACAGAACAACACTTCACAACTCTAAACAGTACACCCATCACTAACATCAACAATGCTGTACACATACTCAATAAAACTATCCAAAACGCTGCCAAGAAACACATTCCAAGAGGTAACAGAAAAAGACACAACCCCAACTTCACACCAGAAATTCAAAACCTCATCAGACAACGCGACATACTGAAACACTCCCCAGCACCCCACACACAAGACATCACACAACAAATTCAAGCACTCAACACCCAAACTAACAACAAAATACAAGAACAACAAAAACTAAATTGGAATAACTTCCTACAAACACTTGATCACAAAACAAACTCCAAAAAACTCTACAAAACACTAAACAGCATCACACTTTCCAACAGCAACACAACACAATCACATGCTGCAATCGCAACAACAGACTCTACTCCTTCATGTAAACAACAAGCAAACACTCTCATCAATCACTTTTCACATGTCAGCCACCTAAAACCTCACAAAGACGACCGACGTGTCATCCGACGTAAGAGACAATTCCCCACAGACCCTGACTATACACCCTTCACCAATCACCAGACAAAGCATATCATCAACAATCTCAAGCACTCACCCGCCTGTGACCTAGACAACATAAGCAACATACACCTCAGACACCTGGGACCACAAGGCATACAAGCACTCACTGACATATCAAACTACAGCTATTCACACAACACAATACCAGACATTTGGAAGCATGGTATCATCATCACATTCCCCAAACCCAACAAAGAACCCACGCTACCCTCCTCGCACCGCCCCATCACACTCCTTTGCTCCCCCTCCAAAGTCATGGAACGCCTAGTATTACAACTAATTACACCTGACCTACCCCTAGCTCCAACACAACATGGCTTTAGGCCACTGCACTCCACAAACACTCTTCTCACAGACCTTACACAAAGAGCTTACGACGGCATCAATTCAGCTAGACCACCACACAGATCACTATTAGCCACACTCGACATTAGTAAAGCCTTCGATGCCATCCCCCGCCACAACCTAACAAACAAAATCTACAACACAAACATGCACAACAACACAAAACGGTGGCTGGCCAACTTCCTAGCAGGCAGATGTGCACACGTATCTTTTGCCGGTCAGTCATCTAAAATCAGAAACTTTCCAAACGGAGTCCCACAAGGATCCGTCCTATCGCCCGCACTCTTCAATCTGTACATGCACGATATAACTACACCCAATACGCCCCAAATAAACTTAGCCTCCTATGCAGATGACATAACACTCAATGCACACACCATGACCCAAAAAGAGCAACAGATCTCCTTCAACCCTATCTCAACACACTACATGGCTGGTGCACTACAAACAGACTTAATCTAGCCCCAGCCAAATCCACCGCAACCCTGCTCACAAGTTGGACAGAACACAAATACATCCCTCAACTCACCATAAACAACACACCCCTAACACATACAGACACACCCAAAATCCTAGGAGTAACATATGATACTCATATGACATTCAAACAGCACACCACAAACATTAAAAAGAAACTGACACCCAGACTTAACGCCCTCAGGTCACTTGCTCACACAAAATTTGGACACAACAAAGAAACTACCACCACAGTATATAAACAATACATAAGATCAGTGATGGAATACGCAAGCCCAGCCTGGGCTTCTAACCTAGCTGAAACACATCATAAGACCTTACAGACTATTCAAAACAAAGCCCTGAAGATCATTACAGGCTGCACAGCTACTGCACCCACAGATCACCTACGTCAAGAAACCAAAATCCTCAAAGTCAAAGACCATCTGGACATGAGAGGCACTCAATTCCTGGCAGCAGCCTCCACGAACCAAGACCACCCACTAAACTACATGGCAACACACCCACAGACACCAAGAAATATCAAAACAACACCCAGCACACGGTATCACACACAATTATTGTCCTCTCTCCCTCCCTGCCCACCCCGAACCAACTTCCAGAAGCACATCCATACTCATATCTCTCACCGATCCATCCACTCACTCACAGACAACACGCAGCTGCATGCACGACCTCCCGAAATCCATCCTTCCAAATCCTCCCTTCCTCGCGAGGACAGAGTCCACCTGGCCAGGCTGAGATGCGGACACCATCCAGCTCTCCTGAGCTATCAGAAGAGACTGGATGACTCCGTTGTCGACGCCTGCCCGGGATGTAACACAGCACCCCATACCATTAAACACATCATAGAAGACTGCATTTCACACAACCACTTACGCCAACAACACAATCTACACTCAATGAGAGCTCTGTGGGAAAGCCCGATCGTGGCCATGGCCTTTCTCAGGGACTCGGGGCTGTTCGGCCAGGCAGCTTAGGGAACAACAACAACAACAACAACAACTAATTACACCCGACCAACCCCTAGCTCCAACACAACATGGCTTTAGGCCACTGCACTCCACAAACACTCTTCTCACAGACCTTACACAAAGAGCTTTTGACGGCATCAACTCAGCTAGACCACCACACAGATCACTATTAGCCACACTCGACATTAGTAAAGCCTTCGATGCCATCCCCCGCCACAACCTAACAAACAAAATCTACAACACAAACATGCACAACAACACAAAATGGTGGCTGGCCAACTTCCTAGCAGGCAGATATGCACACGTATCTTTTGCTGGTCAGTCATCTAAAATCAGAAACTTTCCAAACGGAGTCCCACAAGGATCCGTCCTATCGCCCGCACTCTTCAATCTGTACATGCACGATATAACTACACCCAATACGCCCCAAATAAACTTAGCTTCCTATGCAGATGACATAACACTCACATGCACACACCATGACCCAAAAAGAGCAACAGATCTCCTTCAACCCTATCTCAACACACTACATGGCTGGTGCACTACAAACAGACTTAATCTAGCCCCAGCCAAATCCACCGCAACCCTGCTCACAAGCTGGACAAAACATGAATACATCCCTCAACTCACCATAAACAACACACCCCGAACACATACACACACACACAAAATCCTAGGAGTAACATATGATACTCATATGACATTCAAACAGCACACCACAAACATTAAAATGAAACTGACACCCAGACTTAACGCCCTCAGGTCACTTGCTCACACAAAATTTGGACACAACAAAGAAACTACCACCACAGTATATAAACAATACATAAGATCAGTGATGGAATACGCAAGCCCAGCCTGGGCTTCTAACCTAGCTGAAACACATCATTAGACCTTACAGACTATTCAAAACAAAGCCCTGAAGATCATTACAGGCTACACAGCTACTGCACCCACAGATCACCTACATCAAGAAACCAAAATCCTCAAAGTCAAAGACCATCTGGACATGAGAGGCACTCAATTCCTGGCAGCAGCCTCCACGAACCAAGACCACCCACTAAACTACATGGCAACACACCCACAGACACCAAGAAATATCAAAACAACACCCAGCACACGGTATCACACACAATTATTGTCCTCTCTCCCTCCCTGCCCACCCCGAACCAACTTCCAGAAGCACATCCATACTCCTATCTCTTGCCGATCCATCCACTCACTCACAGACAACACGCAGCTGCATGCACGACCTCCCGAAATCCATCCTTCCGAATCCTCCCTTCCTCGCGAGGACAGAGTCCACCTGGCCAGGCTGAGATGCGGACACCATCCAGCTCTCCTGAGCTATCAGAAGAGACTGGATGACTCCGTTGTCGACGCCTGCCCAGGATGTAACACAGCACCCCATACCATTAAACACATCATAGAAGACTGCATTTCACACAACCACTTACGCCAACAACACAATCTACACTCAATGAGAGCTCTGTGGGAAAGCCCAATCATGGCCATGGCCTTCCTCAGGGACTCGGGGCTGTTCGGCCAGGCAGCTTAGGGAACAACAGGAACAACAACAGGAACAACAACAACAACCCGGGAACGGCACTGAGACTCTTAACGACGTGCGCATGGGGGGTATGAGACACCACACGCCTGTGCGCACGTATTTGAGCTGTTCCCATCACTAACATCGTTATTTTACCATAAATAGCATTAATACTTATCCATATGCGCCTATTTTAGGTTGATTATAAAGGTATTAACCTGTTACAGCAATAAAACAAGTGGAAACAGCGTTTGGATGGTCAAAATCGGCGATACAGGCCGGGAGTTACATAATGTATGGCTGAGGCAACCTCCCTCCCCTCCTCTTGTCTGGAGAGACACTGTTACGCAAGTCTCTCTCTTCCTCTTTCCCACGCTTGGTAACAGTGATGACAACGCCCTGCTACCAACTCGCTAATGTTAGCACGAAAATAGACCACAGAATAAGGGAATAACAGGGAAAATAGGTGATAACTGAAGGAGTTATTATGTTCTCTCCACCAACCAACTCTACTCCTAAAATCGATTAATGAAATTAACAACCACATGTGGCAGTCCGGGGATTCGAACCCAGGATGCTCACACCGAAAATCAACACACTATGCACTGCACCACAAAGACAGTTAAAGATTACTGCACAAGCCTACGATTTATTATGCAGTTTCGAATCCTGCATACCAATCTTAGCATGTACAATATCCCAACTGCGCTATCGGAGGCTATGCATAGGTGAAAGGAAATAGTAATTAATGGGGCACTTAACCCTGGGGAAGGCCTCTCGATAAACTACTACTGAACCCGAATTAATTATTTTGTTCTCTCCACCAACCAACTCTACTCCTAAAATCGATTAATGAAATTAACAACCACATGTGGCAGTCCGGGGATTCCGAGGGGAGGAAAGTGGGGAAGGAGGGGATGTGGAAGAGTGATATTTGGCATGGCCCAGGGAAAAAAAATATATATATATATATATACTGTGTATATATATATATATATATATATATATATACACGGTATATATTTGGGGTGTTTTATGTGGATTTTTTTAGGCCCAGGATCTTAAGAGTCTTCCCGCAGTCGCCCGGGGAAACTCTTAAGAGTCTTCCCGCACTTGCCGGGTTAAGAGGTTTTACTGGGCGAAGGCGACGGGACTCCAAGGCCTAAAAAAAAAACTTTCAAAAGACCCCAGTGGCACTCAAAACAAAGGAATATATGATTAAGTGAGATAATTCCCCTCCATACCTTCTACCACTCCTCCACATGTGTCCAAACCCCCCTCTTCAATTATACCCCATTTTTCCTCTTATTCCCTCGTTTATCGGTTTATTTTCCGCCCCTATATCCCCCACCCGGTTTCAAGGTCGAAGAGGAGGCATATAGAGATCGTGCCAAGAGAGACTTCACTAGCAAGACATCAATGTCGATCGATAAGTGGGAAGGGGAGGGTGTGTGCCGCGAACGGCTCTTCTCTCATGAATAAACCGGTCGCCAATACATAGTCTTTTTCACACCCCAAATACTTCCACTCCCACTTGTTATATTGCTGTTACATGTTAATATCTTCATATTAAACATAAAATAGGCGCATATGAATAAGTACAGTAATAACAATATTTATGACGATTTTTGGCGGGAATGTATCAAAATATCTTCGCCTAGCGGGCACTTTCAAATACCATAAGTTCGCCTTTTTTTTTTTTTTTTTTTTTTAAGAGAATGAACGGAGGAAGGAAAAACACAGATAAAACAAAAAGGTCCATGTGCCTAAAGGCATCCTCCATTCATAAAATGTTTGTAACAACTGGATTTAAACTTTTGTAGATTGTAAGTTTGTGGAAAGCAACTCGAGGGAAGTGAATTCCAAAGAGTAGTAGTTCTAGGGATAAATGAATTTTGATAAGCAGAAGTTCTGCATTGTGGAGGAGAAAGTGTAAATTCAAGGGCACTCTCAGCTGCCCTAGTTCTACGGGGAAAGATGTGGAGAGGCGGCACAATTGAAGCAAGTTCCTCGGAACAATTGCTGTGAAAATATCTGTAGAATAATGCAAGGGATGCAACGTTTCTTCGTATGGATAATGTAGGAAGGTCCTGTGTGATTGCAGGGTTATTGATTAAGCTAATAGCTTTATTTGAATTTTGTCCAACTGCCTCAATGCAACCACTCCACTTCCACCCACAGAAGTGAACAGTAATCCATCTGAGAACGCACATGACTTTTATATTACGGCCAACTGCTCGTCAGTGAAGAATTCTCGAACTCTGTACAGGAGTCCCATTTTTTTTAGAGGCATTTAGCAATGCTTCTAACATAATGTGTCCAGCTCAAGTTAGTAGTTAATGTTACACCGAGAATGTCAATACTAGGGGAAGTGGGAATATTTACATCATTAAAAAATATATGGGAGTCAGTGAGATTCTGTCGGTTAGAAAATTGAATGTACTTGGTTTTCTGTGCATTAAAGGAAACTAGATTCTTTTGTCCCCATTCATTAATTCTAGAAAGGTCCTGGTTCAGAGAAATTGCAGTGTTTATTTTTGAATTTATAAGATCGGGTTGGGTGAAAGAATTGGTAAATGTGAAGGAACTGTGGAGTGTTGAGTCATCTGCGTAGGAATGTATTGGATTTGAAGTGGTAGATATGAGATCATTGATATGAATGAGGAACAGAGTTGGGGCCAAAACTGATCCCTGGGGAACGCCAGCATTTATTGAGTGAAATTGAGAATAAAGGCCATCTACCATTACACATTTTTTCTGTTATGAAGATAAGAAGAAATTAGTGGAACTAATGATGCAAGGCCGTAGTGTGACATCTTCGACAATAAGGATTGATGCCAGACTCTATCAAATGCCTTTGATATATCCAGTGCTATTGTATGTGTTTCACCATGTTGGTCTGTAGCTTGGTTGATTTGATGCGTAGAAGGCAAAGAATGTCTGCAGTTTGATCGACATCGTCTAAAACCATATTGCCTATCACTGATTAATTTATTATTCTCAAGATGCTTAATTATGTGATTATTTAATATAATTTCAAAGACTTTACCAAGAGTGGAGGTATAGCTATTGGTCTGTAGTTTGATGGATCTGAAGAGGCACCTTTTTTAGGAACTGGATGGATTTTTGCTTCTTTCCAGGGTACTGGGAAGCATGAGGTATGAGTACACAGACGGAAATGTTTTGCCAATACAGGAGCGAGCACCAAGGAGCAATTTTTAAGTACTATTGGAGGAATTTCATCTGGACCAGGAGCCTTATCTACTGAGAGATTCTGCAAAATAGTTTTGACATGTCTGGTGTGGATCTTAAGTGAGGGAATTTCAGGTGAATTAAAATTAAGTACAGGGACATCTTGATTTATTTCATCTAAGGTTGAGTTGGTGGAGAAAATATCCGCAAGGTTAGCTTTACCTCGTGGGTCACTTACAAGATTGCCAGTCGGAGATTTTAACCCTTGTCTAGCGGGGGGTTTTGGGCTATTTTGGGCATATGCAGGCCCTCCTGAATGATCAATCAAGTATCTGCATGAAAAGAAATGTATTCAGCAAAAAACTAGGCACTAAAAGCTTCAAAATGAGACCAGAACGAGCTACGTAGCACTCGTCGTTCTCACGCAGTGGTACCACTAACATGGGAGTTTAGCGTATAGCGGCATATTTTTCCCCGCTACTCTCACTACTGGCAACACTGCCGGCCTCTCGAGAACAGAGGGAGCGTGAGTCAGTGGGCGGCGGTAAGCCCTGGGTGTCGGACGTGTGGCCTGCTGCACTCCCGGCCATTTGCACTCTATTTTAACCCTTTAAAAGCCTTAATAATGCTCCTAACTTGCTGCAAATTGGAGCCCGACTTAAGGCGGGCCCCGCCAGTTAAGGGTTAATGGTGGAATGGATGAAGCAGTAGTGAAGTTGGATTTGAATGAGTTAAGAGTAGACCAAAATATGTTATCATTTGGATTATTTAGAAGTGTATTTGCCTGCTTGTGGAGAAAGTTTGATTTAGTTAGGTTTAATACAGTTTTGGCATGATTTCTGATGTTTCTAAAGTAATTAAAGGCTTCATGTGTTTTTGATCTTGTGTATGCATTGTAGGCTATTGCTTTTTGTTCAGTTACTCTAGCACAATTATGGTCAAACCATTTAGGTGAATTAGAGCTGCTTCACTTGTCAGGTTTTTGGATTCGAGATCGGCACGTATAGTCCAACGATCCCAGGTCTTCCTCGGTCCACCCCTTGGTGAAGCTCCCTCCACAATCACAGACCTGCATCTTTTCACCCAATTTTGTTCATCCATTCTCTCCACATGCCTATACCATCCCAGTCTACTTATACGCCATGGGCTTCCTTAGGAACTCGGGGCTGTTCGACCAGGCAGCTTAGGGAACAACAACAACAACTTATACGCATCTCCATGATGATTTTAATATCTTAACCCTCTCCGACATATGACGCAATTTTGAGCCTATTAGGGATACTTTAAAGCCTTTGTTACCATCAGGGGTATTTAGAAACCTTTAGTTTAGTTACTTCAACCTCTGCAGTTGTCTTTGAGTTAGCTGTGGGCAGAAAACTAATTTTGGAGAGGTATTTATAAGAGTGAGAGAACTCTATTTCTTATTGCTAATCTGGCAACCTCTGCGTCATATGAGTCTGAAGGGGTTAAGAAGTACTGTACATCTAAAAGGGGAGTCACACTATTGTTTTATCCAATAACTTTTGATAGCAATTTTGTTCTGATAACACACTGGCTACTTTTTAGCTTTGGTATTGGCAACTAGCGAGATGAAGAATTATCTTATGTGACTGAATTATTACATTACAAACGCTGCCTGACTATAACGGACATAAAAAATCACATAACCTGCAGAAGCGTGTGTTTCATGCATGCAATTTTGGCTCACTTGGCATATGTCTTTCATTCTCACAACAAATTTCAGCTCAATATCTTAAAAATTATACCGACAAATACCTTTTGTCTTTCCCACTAGCCACCTCTGATCCCCAACAACAATAACAAAGTTGATGACTTTGGTATTCTGCTGCAAGTAAAAAGTCCTAATGACTCCACCTTCAATCTACATCCAAGCTCTGACCTGTAGAAGGCCAGCTGGATGGCCATCTGAAGGAAACTGTCGGGACTCATCTTGTGGGACTTGATGAAGCTCTTGCCAAAGCCGGAGAACTTGAAACAGGTCATCTCCAGGTCCTCTACCAAGCTGCAGGGGGAGTAATACAAATATTTAATCCTTTCAGTATACAATGAAGCTGTTCTTCAGTTTATTCTGGCTATTATTATATGTCCAGCTACTGATAAATGGCTTGGATTGTCCCTCTTACAGGGAATAGGTCCGCTTGGGGGCATTCTGTGTATGGCCACCCTCATTAACCCAGCAAGTGCGGATCTCCTTATAAGAGGTTTACCGGTGCGCTGCGGATCTCCTCATATAATCCAAGGCCTAAAAAAAAAACATTTAAATCAGCCCAGTATCATTTTTGTTTTTTGTTTTTTTTTATTGCCCCTTGGCCATGCCAAATATCACTCCTCCACATCCCCTTCTTCCACCCTTCCCCCCCCCCCCTTCAATTATCACCTATTCTCCCTGTTATTCCCTTATTCTTAGGTATATTTTTGTGCTAACATTAGCGAGTTGCTAGCAGTGTGTCTTTTAAAAGTTTTTTTGTTTTCTTAAAAGCAGTGAAAATAAAAGTAGAAGCAAGAAAGAGAAAAACAAGAAAAGGAAAAAAGGTGGAAAGATGCAACTTAACAATGGAATGACGGAGGAGAAGAAACCATGATAGGACAGAGAAAATAGACAAGAAGAAATATGAGTTGAAAATTGAAGAACTATTAGAAATAAGAACATATTTGAGGGAAAGAAAAAAGGGAAGGCGAAAGCAAAAAAAAAAAGACAAGAGAAGGGCGGTAGACAGACAGAGGTTGGAGAGAGAGAGAAGACAGAAAACAGAGAGAAAGGGAGAGGAGGAGTTGTGCAGAGGCAGAGAAAAGAACAAAACAGAGAGAAGAGATGATAATTAAGGAGAGAGGGTGGGAGAAAGAAAATAGGAGAGACAAAGGGGAAAAGAGGAGGGGGGGGAGAGGAGGAGGGAGAGAACGAGAAGAATAGGCAGGTAGAGAGAGAAAGGGAAGGGTATGATGTAAGGCGAGAAAGGGCAGTAGGAGGGGAAAAAAACTATAAAAAAAAAGAACCCAAAAAAAAAAGATGGGAGCATAAAATAGAAGGGAGAGAAATAATAGAGAAAGACAAGGAAAAATGAAGGACGAGATGTCAAAAAAAGAGGAGAAAAAGGGTGAATGGAAAAAACAAGGGAGAGAAAAAAATAAAGATGGAGAAACAGAGAAGGGATGGGGAAGGTAGACGAAACAAGGAGTGAAAAGGAAAAGAGACAAGGGGAAAGCGGAGGATGGGAGAAAAAAAAAAAAAATGAGAGGAGGGACGGAGGAGAGGGA